>CM076576.1:27906015-28185928 GCA_034641835.2 Pinus albicaulis
TAAAACAAGCCGAAAGTGTTCAGCATTCAATCCACTTTAATATATTTGACTTACCACAGAGCCTCAGACTGTTTGATGTAGAAGTGTGGAACAGAACTTGGACCTTGTGGAGCAGAAGCTCGGACCATTGACACAGCGTTTACCATTGATACAGCGTTTACCATACAGCGTTTAACTTAAAAACGATACAGCGTTTACCATTATTACAGCGTTTAAAAAAAAATACAGCGTTTAAAAAAAAATTCGGAACGGCACATTCTAAAACGATTTTTTTTATTTGTTGACTATTAAACGTGAACAAATTCACCATGTCTCCACCCGACAAGCACCGACCAGTTTTTAATTTCGTGTCAAAAAAAAAAACGAAACAGCGTGTCGATTTGGAACAGCCGGTCAAACAGTGAACGGGCACATCTTTTCTTCTGATACCACACGTGCAAATCGGAGCGGGTAAAATTATCAAACGGTGTGTCTTTTAAAGTTTAAACCAAACGGCAGATTTAAAAACACGATTTTTTTTAATTATATAAAATATATATTATATAGTTAAATTAATAATTATATATATATATATATATATATATATATTGTAATTATATAACTCATTTATATATATAATTATCATTTAACAATTATATAATTAAATTATATATATTATATAATTTTTAATTAAAAATTATATATATATAATAATTATATAGTTTTTAAAAAAAAATATTATTAATTAATTAATTAATTAAATATTAATTAATTAATTAATTCAAAAAAAAAATTAATTAATTAATTAAATATTAATTAATTAATTTTAAAGAAAAAGAGGAAAATTTGGCAGAAAAATATCAGTATGTCTTTATCAATGCTGACGATTGATCAGATAAAAAGGCAAATATGGCTTAAACAAATGGAGGCTAAGGACAAAGAGGACAAAATATTGCAGAAATTTAATGCGATCATGAACAATATGACCGAACTCTACAGTAAGCTAAATGATAAAATAGATAAGTTAAGTCAGACACAATCCCCAATATCTCCTAACAGGGAACAAAATCAACCAAAAAATTTCGCAGATTCAAGGAACTCAGAAGAGCATCAGGAAAAAACTGATTCCCCACATCACCGTGAAGATACAGATGTTTGTAAGCAAAAAAATGTTCCATCCCCAAAATTGAACGAAACATGTGAAGCGACAAACACATGTGAAGCCACTGATATAACGACAGAAGCTGTTGAGGCCTTTGGTGATGGAGCAGATATGGTTGTTAAGAATGAAGCATTTGATGATGAGAAGAAGTTACATCAGACAATAGTTGTTGGTAACTTACCTCTAAATCTGAAAAGGAATCACAAAAAATCACCAGAAGAACAAGGAATAGCTGGGAAACATGAAAAAGTATTCCAAGATCTACCCATAAAAGTGTCTTCCGATAGGAAAATCAAACATCCAATAGAAGTCAAGATAGTATCCAACTCTGTCGGTCTCAGATATTTTCACTATCCACATCACCAACAGATGGATCTCGAGAAGATGCTCCTCGATCTTTTTAAAATATGGGAAGCAAGAGCTCATCGCTTGAGAAAACCAGAGATTCGTCAACATTGTCCATCATTACATATGCTTTGAGGACAAAGCATCTTAAGAGAGGGGCAATGTTATGAATATTTTATTAATTATTAGTTAGATATAGTTATATTAGGTTTATTAACTGAAAGGGCATGATCAAAGATCATGACTCTTCGCCAAGGGACACCTTGAGGCTGTATTTAAAGCCTAGGCGATCCCTCATTGTAATCATCTCATCTTTCATCATTAATAATATATATTTATCAAGTTTTACCAGAGTTTTTACACTCCAGTAGTATTGCCAACATTTCCTTCTGATAAATAGCTTTCTATAAATACTTTCCTTTGATTGGACGACTTTCAAAAGAAATGGGTCTTCCTTCTTGCATCAAAACAGCACCAATTCCATTTCCTGAGGCATCACATTCCACAATAAAGTTTTTTGTGAAGTCTGGCGTACCTAAGACCAGTGCTAGGCACATTGCCTCTTTAAGATGTTCAAAGGCCTTAGTTGCTTCAGGAGTCCATGAAAATGCATATTTCTTCAGTAATGTTGTTAGAGGTGCTACTATTCTCCCATAATTCTTAACAAACTTGTGATACTACCCTGTTAACCCAAGAAATCCTCGTAACTGCTTTATGGTTGTGGGGACTTTCCATTCCTTAATGGATTCAATTTTGTTAGGGTCTACCTTAACACCCTCGTGAGATACAATATGACCCAGATATTCCACCTCTTGTACTCCAAAGAAACATTTGGATGTTTTTGCTTATAATTTTTTCTCCTCCAGTAGTTTGAGCACCCTACCAACATGTTGAACATGATCCTTCCAAGACCTATTGTAGATTAGTATGTCATCAAAAAATACTAGCACAAATTTTCTAAGGAAGGGTTTGAAAATGGAATTCATCAACCCTTGGAATGTAGAAGGTGCATTGGTAAGGCCAAAAGGCATGACCAAAAATTCATAATGACCCTCATGAATTTGAAATGTTGTTTTCGGAATATCTTCAGTATTCATTCTAATTTGATGAAATCCTGAATGAAGATCCAACTTGGTAAAATAAATTGCTCCATGTAATTCATCCAATTATTCATCAATCACAGGAATTGGAAATTTATCTTTAATAGTGAGCTTATTGAGCTCCCTATAATCCGGATACATGTGCCATGATCCATCCTTCTTGTGCACCAATACTACTGGAGCAGAGAAATAACTTTGACTAGTTTGAATTATACCAGCCTCTAACATATCTGCAATCATATGTTCAATTTCGCTCTTGTGGACATAAGGATATCTGTAAGGCCTGATGTTTGGAGGAACACTTCCTGGAATCAAATGAATAGCATGATCATGATCACGAATAGGTGGGAGTACTTTGGGAGTTTCAAACACCTTGGAATGATTGTCTAGGACTTTTTGGAGATCTGGAGAAATAGATGATTTTGATGTTGGAACTTCTAGTGAGCATATTTGTGCAATTACGTCTCGTTATTCTTTCTTCAAAATATTTTTCATGACATTAGAGCTTATTATCTTTCCCAGCTTCAATGCGATACCCCGTAATTCGATTTCCTTTCCTTCAGAAAAAAATAAAATTTAAAAAATAAAAAAATAATTCAAGAAAATTTCTTGAAAATTAAAATCTACCGTCCCCAAAGATTGTAACCATTGTACTCCTAGTACAACATCAGCACCTCCCATTGGAATGGAAAGCATTGGAATATTCAATACATATTCCCCCATGGTTAGCTTGATATTATGGCATTTTCCAGAGAAATTTATAGTTCCTCCATTTGCAACCATCACTTGACATTTTGGTGTTGGGTATAGGAAACAATTCAATTCCTTGGCTACCTTACAATGGATAAAATTATGGGTACTACCCGAATCAATCAACATTATTACCTTTTTCTTCTTGATATGTCCTTCTATCTTGAGATTTTGAGGAGTGGTAATTCTTGCCGATGCATTACACGATATGGTCGGACTCATTTCTTCTTCTTCTAGGGTTGGTTCCTGATGTGTATCCTATTATTTTTAAGTTTCTTGTTCATTTTCTTCCTCCTCACAATATTTGTAAAATAATTTCTTCTCAAGACACTTATGACCTTTAGTGTATTTGCTATCTATTACACAACATTTTTTCATTGTCCCTGTAATCCCCATCTCGCACATTGGAGGGTCGTTTCTATGACCAATAAGCAATGTTATGCTTTGCAAATACCATCCTTGCATCTCTTTTGATGAAAGAAACATTATTCTAGTTGACATTTCCCTGAGCAGAGCTGTAAAAATCCCTATTTTTGCCTTGGCGCGAGTAGCTAGTTACACCCTCGCGTCGACAGAGAAATTTAACACCTGTGCCAGTTAGACATGTAGAAAATGAAATTAACTGAAACAAATTACAGAAAACACACATAAAAACTAGACACAAAATATTGGCGAAAAAGAGGTTTCAGCTTCATGCATTCTCATCATTCTCACTTATTAAAAGAAATTAGTGTTACAATTTAAATAGATGAGAGACAATGTCTTAAGATAGTCCGTGCTATATTAAACTCCTTTGGTTGAGATACTTTCTCACCAAACACCCACCAAGATAGGAGTTACTAAACAAACTCCAATATTTGAGGAACAACCCAAGAGTTAGGCACATATTCCTAACTTGGAATATTTAATTAATTAATTTATGTTTTGATTTATTATTGTTTTTTGAGAGATGATAACATTCCCCCCTTCAATGATAAATCCAAAATAAGAACGAGGAACCATCTTCCAAGTTCTCATGTTGATACTCAAAAACATTTCCTGAAAAAAACCGCCAAAGCTGGATGCTGAAAAACTGCAATCTGAAGAGACCATGAGTCAGTTGCATGTCTGATTCATCTTTGAATTTTTCTTGACAACTCCATCATGTGCCAAGTTGCAAAAGGATCCATCTGTCCTTTGCATGAAATCAGCATCCTTTTTCCACTGAAAAAATTTGTTCAAAGCCCACTGGCTGATGATGTCAAAAATAACTCATTGTTGATTTTGTTGTGCTGAAAAGCTGCTCACTGCTTCTTTGTTGTTGACTACCCACTGGAAACTTTGTTGATCCCCACTGGCTATTGAAGATTCCCACTGGCTAATTTTTCTTGTTTTTTCGAGACTTTCAGTCTGACAACCATTTTCAATCTCATTGACATTTTCCCCCCTTTGTCAGCTGAAAGGAGAGACACTTCTCTGGAAAGTTTCTTGTACTCACCCCCTTCAGGTGTAGGAATTTACACTGGTGTACTCCCCTGTTCAACTGCATGAGAGTACCATCATCTCTTCACTGTTGGCTGCACTATGTGTGATTGTAGTCGGTTGTAGAACTGAGACAATCTTTTGATTGTGGATGACCATTCCCAAGGATCGATCCATTCATAATGTATCTTCAATCTGGCTTATTTTTGTTCGTTGCGACATTTTTCTGAGGAATGATTGGGCTTGCCACAATGGCGACAAGGATGGAGATCAAAACACTGATCTTCCATATGACTGGTTCTTTGACAATGAGAACATTTCGGTTGGACTTCAACTTCATGTTGCGTGCAATTCTGTTTGTCTGAAACTTTGGGTTGCGTGCATTGTTGGTTGTTTGCAATTTTCTCAGAACCTGCTGAGGTGATTTGTGCAAGAAATCCATCACTGACGAACTTAATTGGCTTGGAATAATCTGGGATATGTAAGTTGGTGTCATCAGTGACATATCCTAAGCCTCATCGATTCTTGTTATTTTGAATTTCTTCCCAGGGCTTGATGATGGGCTTGGAAGAAATTTGAACTGGAACAACTTCGACACTTGAAGCTATTGGGATGAATGACTTATCATCTGGATGGTTCAAAGACTTGAAAGTATCACTCTTTTCTTGCAATTCATTCCTTTGAAGTTGCAACTCGAGTTGAAGAAACTCAATAGTTTCATGTGTTTGTTGTAGATGCCGTGAAAGGTCAGCAAGAGTTTCTTTGCTGATGTGCACCATGTCTTCATCACTGGAGATGATAAAACTGTGAAGAATGTTTAACAACTGAATATGTTGTGCCATATGAACTTGCTCAATTGAATTCAGGCTCTCTTGTCGTAGATGTTTGAACTGTTTCACTTGATTTCGGTACTTGAATGATAGGATCGCTTGCTATGTGGCTTGAATGGCACGCTCGCTTGATTTGTTGTTGATTGCGCTTGCTTGGAACACTTGCTAGAATTGTATAATTTTCTTGCTTAAACTCTGGAATTCACGCTCGCTTGATGACGATCGCGTTTGCTTGAACACTCACTTGACTTGCTTGATTATTGCACGCTCACTTGAATGAATAGCAACGCTCGCTTGATGTCGATCTCAACTTGCTTGATTGGTGTTAGAGTTGAACTTGTTTGGTTGCTTTGATGGTTGCTGCAATGAACTTCACTCTGGCTCGCTTGAAGGTTTGAACTTTGTACTGTCTTGACGCAAATTTCTTGAATGAATACTCACGCTCGCTTGCAGGAGATGTGAATTTGTTGTTTGCTTTAGAGTTAAAACTCATGCACTCACTTAATTTTTCTTTAAAGAAAGGGTGTCGAACACTGTCGAAAATGCACCCAAGAAAGCTTACAATGATTTTAATGATTCACTTTAAAACAATGAATTCACTTGTCCTCTTAAAAATTCATTAACAATGAATTTTTAATGATTCACTTAAAACAATGAATTTGATTACAAGTTCTTAAATGTATTTGCAAGAATGTTGATGTAGACTTTGCTTTGAAATGCTGGAGTGTCCAGATTCATGAATTTGAATGAATTTTTTTGTTGAAGTAGAATTTCGATGTTGAAAACTTTGATTATTTTTTGTAGGTGCGCAGATGCATGGGTTGAGTTTATTATCCTTCCTTGCAACTTCTCTGTTACATGTGTTGTGTTTGCTTGTATTGAACTTTATGAATGTGTTAAATGAGATGATTTGTGTCAAAACTAGACACAGATCATAAGCAACAACATGAAGCAATAAAAATACTCGCCATCACAAACATACACATGGTGTACCTAAGATCCCCTTATTCAATTTCGGGCGGATCTAGGATACATCAACACCACAAATAATATGTCTTTATTAAGTATTAAGGTCATCAATCTTTCATCTTTTACAACACTCCTACTGAAGCTTTCTAAAATAATGAGAATATGACGCTCGCAAATTTTGGAAGCAAATGCGTTCAAAAAACCATGTGCACTAATCGCTCACACCTTATCTCTCCAAATACTCCTTATTTCTTCAAAAACATTTTTTGTTTGCAATTTTCAAATTTACACTTCACAAAATCACTTCAAAACCTTCCACATTTACTCTATCACTTCACACTTAAAAAAAAATTAATCACACTTCTTATCTCTCCCAAAAAAATTTGCACTTATATTACAAAAAATGCAAACTTATCTTTCACCTCAACTTTTACAAATATTTTATTTGATGGCCATTCAATCCCCTTCAAATCAGTTGGAAAATATTGAACATTTTGGATGATAATGTTGAGTCATTTTTGTCACAAGATGATGGAGATATAAGGGATGGTCGTTTTGGAACAACAAAGTGTAGTCCTACTGAGCACAACATGGATGTCTCAAATGGTTTTTCTTTCAATGAATTTTCCTTCATTCGTGCAAATACTACTAAGGTAGTTTGTTGCCATTTTTCTTTAGATGGAAAGTTGCTAGCAAGTGTTGGCCATGATAAAAGGTTGTTCTCTAGAATATGGACACTTTAAAGCTGAAAAACACTCATCCCTCAATAGATCACCTTATGTAAGGCTACGGTTCTGCCCATGTAAACATAAAAGTATTAAAACCCAAATATTGAAAAGGAAAAAGTAATCTTCAAACCTCTTTTATAAAGACCTTTTCATTTGCAGGCCAATAGAGACAACTTTCTCATCGCAATTCTAGCTGGTTCAACTCGATTCTTCCATTTCCTCGTTTCAGTTTGGTCTGCATCCCTCTGTCAGCGCTCCAATCTCTGCATACACTCTAGCTCTGTTCTGTCGAATCGATGTGTGAATAATACCGGCAATATGTTTAATGCCTCTTGAATTTAGTGTTTCTGAAAACTCGGTCTTTTAGCAAAGTGGTATAAAATTTTGGGATTTCGAAAATTTTGCCATTGAATGTGACTACTGCCTTGAAACTATGGGCATGATCAGCCCCCTCCCTTATGCAAAAATACGAAGGTAGATTGAAACAGCTACTCTGAGCAAGCTCCTGCAGCTGGTTCTTGTACATGACTATACACTGCAAATGCTGTAATTCTTCTCAATACAATAACTTGGCCTATAACATCTTCCTCCTATACCGGTGACAGAAAATCGTGAATCGTGATTCAGACATAGCATGTCTCTAGTACATAACAATAATTGGGTTTTTCAGAATTTGGGTTTCGCAGAAAACGAGAAAAAAATCCAGACAAAACGCAGTAAATGCCAATCAGTTTATGGTAGTGTGGATTGGGATTGAAACTACTAAATGTGTCAACTTATAGACTTGCTCCTCGTCATGCAGATGGGATTCACAACATCCGAGAAGCCACCTACAATTTTTCATTGCCACAGCCACTTTAATATGCTGGAGCTCTTTTCACGGAGTGATAAAGTCTTGAACTTGAACCCAAATCAACCAAAAAAACCTAAAAATATTCAAATGTAACACTCTAAACTTCAAATTCCTCCTATAATTTAATTACCAATCACCAATATCCTGCGTGAACGAATGTCCAACGTTGCAGAGACAGCAAAACCTTTCGATTTGAAGCCAACACAATCCAAAACGCAAATCTACAGTCACGGTTTTGTAAAAACACGTACCAGCACTGCAACACTGTGGCTCTCGACTTGATCAATGTCACAGATCTGATAATGTTTCTTGGTTGTTTAACTACCCTTCACGCTAGCACAATTTTGTACAAATCGAATTGCATGCTCATGGCTCCAGCTACGCCCAAAGTTGCATTCGTTTTCCCCAACGCAGAGGGTGTCTAGTGTCAATCTCCTACACTCATGCACTCCAGTAATATATATATATATATAAAATTGCAGAAATAAACCAGTTCATTCGTATAGCAATAAACCACATCAATAACAATGTTTTTTAATATTGAAGGTGTGTGTTTCGTCACGTTAAGAGATTTTCCAAACGTGGATCAGTTATGTCCCAAATAATGAAGATGTGATTTTTCAACCGTTCCACTGAGGATGGAAATTTTTCCACAACGCCAGAAATTCGATCCTCATTATCTCGGAATTGGCATCCAACAGGTACTGCGTTGTTCAATTACACCTCCGACCCAGATCTCCAACAGACCATATCTATGGCTACACCATGGCAACCACCCCACAACACGAGATGCGATCCTATCCAATCCGGATCCTCACAGATCAGTTGTATCAGCATACCAGCAAAGATTTACCAACACTTCTTTATACAGCAACAACTTCTCTCCATGAAAACTCCTGCTTCGTCTACCTGTGTTTATAATGCACACATATACCCAGCATACATAATTGCAAATTCAAAAACAGGTATCTTTCCCTCCCTCTGATACCACATGTAGAAAATGAAATTAACTGAAACAAATTACAGAAAACACACATAAAAACCAGACACAAAATATTGCCGGAAAAGAGGTTTCAGCCTCATGTATTCCCATCATTCTCACTTATTAAAAGAATTTATTGTTACAATTTAAATAGATGAGAGACAATGTCTTAAGATAGTCCATGCTATCTTAGACTCCTTTGGTTGAGATAATTTCTCACCAAACACCCACCAAGATAGGAGTTACTAAACAAACTCCAATATTTGAGGAACAACCCAAGAGTTAGGCAAATATTCCTAAATTGGAATATTTAATTAATTAATTTATGTTTGGATTTATTATTGTTTTGTGAGAGAGGCTAACAAGACACTCGCGCCAAGCTTTTTATGGAATGTCTTTTAAAAATAGAGGTGGAGGTTCCATTCCAACCACCTCGGGGATGAGTCATTGGGAGTGGTTGAACTGAAACAACCACTGACTCCTTCCTTTAGTTAGTAGTTTCCACCTCCCTTGGAACTCTCCTAAAGGTTAGGACTCCCTCCTACCTTTGTAGGGATCCCAACCGCCTCCTTTTCCTCTATAAAAGAAACTATCTCTTTTAGTAGAAGCTAGCTGAACTGGGAGAATTATACATAATATAGCTAAGATGCTAGAGAAGATATAATAAGAAGGATCATGTTGAGAGAGCTTGAGTCGAAGACTTCTGAGAGAGCTTTGACCAACATTTGAGGCGCACTTCGCCTGAACCCTATTGGAGGAGACCGCGAGGTCAAAGCATTGGTTGTACTCTTCCTTCTATTCATTTATATACATGACTACTTTTTGGTTCCACTATTTTTTTATGATTTTTATTTGATGTGATATGTGTAGCCCTCTTTGACTGTCTAATAGCTATGAGTGAAACTATTTTGTAGTATTTTATTCTTGTTCTTTGTCCTATGTGCAGGTATCTGAGCCTAACAGTGAACGGATTGTGATTTGCCAAGGCAGGAGCGAGAGGCCACTACTCTTTCTGCAACGACGATAGCATTGGATTCAAGGTAGGTCAATCTACCGTGTTTTTGGTTCATTCATTAACTAGGAAGCAACACTTTAGTGTGTCTTTTTGTTACTAGACCCACCCTAGGGCTAGAGGGATCGTCTCTGTCCGCAGAGAGGATTTACCTTCATAACACTATCACAACTGTAGCAAAGCCCTTTTGCTATTTTTTCTTCCAATTTTTGTGGTGTCAACCTTGTAGGTTGTGGAAGTCTAGGAGTAGCAACACTTCCATCTTTATAGATGTAAGTGGTAGGCTTCCCTATCGCCATAATTTTGCATTCAATTTTTCTTTCCAACCCGAATGCCTTCTCCAATGAATCAGGTTCCCAAAAGTGAACTTCATGTTGGATGTTATCCTTTAAAGTCCCTATGAAGACATCAATCCTATGTTCCTTTGGAATATTAGTTACCCTTATATTCAATTTTTTAAAGTCCTCAATATTCTCCCCCACTGAACCCTTTTGTTTGAGACTTATCAATTGGCTAAATAAGGTGTTTCTCTTTGTATCCTCATAATGTGCTATCATTTCCTCCGTAAAAATTGACCAAGTGAAATTTGTTTAAGGGATCAAAGCCATCGATACCATACAAATGTATTTTTTTTCTAAATGTAAAGTTGCAATGCGTACCTTTTGTGTGTTTTGCACATTATTGAGATCAAAATATTTCTTCATCTGTAGTATCCATGTTATGGGATCCTTGCCATCAAACTTCGTCATATCCATCTTTGGAATATGGTGGTTCTTCCATCCAACATTAGAGTTTATGAAATCATGATTAACATTTATTTTGTTCTCATCATGAGTTTCCTCTATTATCTTTTCGCCATTAGGAAACATTTCGTGTATCAACTTTGTCAAACCTTCCATGTCTTCTTTTAGATCATTCTTCATGTTTTCCATGTTGTCTTTCATTTTTTCTTCCATGTCATCCATCTTAGCTTCTATGTCTTTCTTCAAACCATCCATATTAACTTCCATGCCTTTCTTCAAACCATCCATATTAACTTCCATGCCTTTCTTCAAACCATCCATATTAACTTCCATGCCTTTCTTCAAAACTTCCATTTCATTTTTTCTTGCTCTTTGTGAGAGAGAAATTAACTGGTTTTTCACACAAGACTTATGCAATTCAAAAAAAAAAAATACACACCTTTTTCTTGCTTTTGAGGAGCTTGATATTGAAACTAAATTATATCTGTGATTTCAGATCTCCAATATCTAAAATTTGACCCTTTATTAGCCCTCTGAATCTTCTTTCTATTGCCACAAGTTTGACCTGATTTGGATACTTCAAGGTAAAGTTATGCCCAATCTCCCACAATGACCTAATTATGGATTGGTTCAGTAGAGCGAACTTGTACGACGTGCCACGTGTCACTGTTTCCTCCTTCGAATCTGAAATTGATACACAAGAAACCAAATTCCATGTACTTGCAGCCAATTTTTATATAATGCCAATCCGACGCTTAGAGAGATAATTATGATTATTTTCCCACGATGACCTCTTTGAGATGAAATTCGGGAGCCTGAAAAATCCCTAACTTCCACAGATCATATCTCTGCAAATATTGTGAACCAAGATCTGAAATGTTTACAGGAAGTTCCTTAAATTTTTGGCTTCGCTCTGTAAAAATTTTAGCTTCTGAACCTTCGTAGAAAAAAATTTATAGCGCAAATTCCACGATGACCTGTTTTAGGTGAAATTCGGGAGCTTGAAAAAACTCTACTTTCCACATATCCCTGAAACTATTGCGAAGTAAGATCTGAAATTTTTACATGACTTTCCTCAGGATTTTGGATTTTCTCTATAAAAATTTCAGCTTATGAACCTTCGTAAAAAAATTATATTGAAAATTCCACGATGACCTGTTTGGAGCAACGAAACCCTAGAATCCAAAGCTCTAATACCAAATGTTATGAAAACAGCTCCAAAAATAGAAGAAAAGAGAGATCAACGCCTTAGAAAAAAGCCTCTTTGAGGGGGAAACCTCCTTTACATTACATAAATGAACAATTCTTGGATGATACAAATGACCAAAACCTCCTTCTATAAATGGGAGTCCATGGGATCACAATATAATCCTTTCCGACCTAACAATAATAATGTAAGGGCACAATAATAACAATATTGGGGTTACAAGGGTACAACAATAACAATAAGGGGGTTACACTAGCAACAATAAGGGACTAAACTAGTAATATAGGGACCTAACAGTATCCATGAAGTTGGATATCTCCAACAGAGTATCTCAAACCAATTATGATCGATCCATGTAAGTATCTCAATACATGCTTGGCTGCTATCTAATGCGCATGAAGGGGCTCAGTCATGAAATAAATCAATGTTTTCACTGCATAACATATATCCAAACAGGTGTTCACAAGGAACATCAAATCCCCAATCAACTTTCTATACTTGGATGGATTCGCTAGATCAAGTCCAGTTGTTTTACTGCACAACAAATTGAAGTTCATTTCCATCAGAGTGACCATGATTTTTCACTCGTTCATACCAAACCTTTCCAGCAGCTTTAACACATACTTTCCCTATGAGATAAAAATATCTCTAGGCTTTTTCCAGACCCCAAGGCCCAAAAATTAATGCATGAGACTGATGTATTTCATCTTGAATTCGGAGGCTAGCTTCCTCTTGCATTCGATCATGAATGGTTCACTTCTTGTTAAGAATAAATCATCAACATATAGAACCAGAATCATAGGCATACCATGAACAACCTTAAAGTAGAGGTTGGGATAAAAATTACTTGTAGTGAAACCCAATTTCATTAGATATTTATCAATGCGAGCAAACTAAGCTTGGGGAGCTTGCTTCAATCCGTATAGTGCTTTATTCAACCTGCAAACATGTGTTGTGTGATATTCCACTTCAAATCCATGTGGTTGTTCCACATATACTTATTCGTATAACATACAATGTAGGAAGACCGTCTTTAAATCCATCTGATGAATTGTCCATCCTTGACTAGCAGCAAGGGCAACTATCGAGTGGATACTTGTATATAAAGCCATAGGAGAAAATATATCATCGTAATCTTCTCCCTCATTATGAGAGAAACCACAAGCTACGAACCTCGATTTATACTTTTCGATGCTGCCATCGATTCCATGCTTTATTTTGAACAACCATTTCGAATAGACTTCCCATGTGGTCTCAGCACAATATCCCATACATCGTTTTTAACGATCGATTCATATCCTTCAGCCATGGCATCCTTCCAGGATTGTTCGTTGATTGCTTCTTCAAATTAGAATGGTTAGGCTTGTATCATGGTACTCATAGCTGCAACATATCCCCAATACCCACAAGGTTCCTTCCTTTCTCTGAATGATCGACGAACTAGAAACAAGAATACTCCCTTCGCTGTCTTGCAGAGTATCACGAAGACAAAGTGGTCTTTTCCTTGAAGGAGGATCACTAGGAGGTGGATATAATGGATCCATAGGCTCCATGGGTGTATCATCATTATATGACTCAGGCATAGAAGGTATTTCTAGAATATCCTTTTCATCATCATCTCCCTTGGGAGGCGTAGGAAGATCTCTTTCTTTACAAAGCACTGCATATTCATCTAAGGTTACGTCTCTGCTAATTTCAACCTTCCTTTGACCAGGAATATATATTCTATAAGACTTGGAGTTTTCACAATAACTCATAAATATCTGTTTCTACATGTAGCTTCCATCTTAGTCATTTTGTCCTTCGGCACATGAAAGAATACATGGCATCCAAATATGTGAAGATGACTGATGTTTAGCTTGTTACCTATAAATATTTATTTTTGAGTCTTATTCCTTAACGCTTGATGAGGTACTCAGTTCTAAACATATACAACAAAATTGGTTGCTCCAGCCCATAGAAACTTAGGTACCTTCTAATCATGAAGCATAGCACGAGCAGCTTCCAATATCGACTAGTTCTTTCTTTTATCTCTAGGCCATTATGTTCAGGTGTATAAGGTACAATAGCTTCCTTCTTGATCCCTTCCTTCTTGCAAAATTATATGAATTCCCTTGACCTGTACTCTTCTCCATTGTTAGATCTGAACACTTTGATCCTTTTCCTAGTTTGTCTCGATCAATGATTTGTATTCCTGAAATTTTGAAGGCTTCATCCTTGTGCTTGATGCAATATAACCATGTCTTTCATAAACAGTATATTCAGATCTATGCAATGTAAATAACAATAAAATGTAACTGAAGATAGAAAAATACATGCAACGAAACAAAAGACAATATCATAACCATGAGACACATATATTGGTTCAACACCAGGTAAAAACCCCACTATGGGGGAAACCATTTCAAATATTCTTCTTCAAGATTGTCATCAAAATATTTCAGCAAAGAGTACAATGATCCCAATACATATTTCTTGTGAGAAACAACCATATCAAATCTATAGATCTGCAGATCTACAATAGAAAAAACATGAATATGATGTATCACCAATACCAAGTGATCTCAGTTTCCCAGTTTTAGATCTGGATCCAGAATATTGTCGATGATTGTTCTTATGCAACTGTGACAACATGACGGATGAGTGATGACGTTGTGCAAGAAACTGACTATGAAAAAAATCAAATCTTCTCAGTAACTCTCTGAGTCACTGCCTTAACTCGCTCAACCCACGGCTGAAGGAATCTGAGCCGCTACCTCAGCATTTTGTGCCAGCAGCTGAAGGTCTGAATACCCTAGAACCCTAGCCACGCCCTGAAGTCGTCATGTCAGTGGCTCTACCAGCTGAGTCACAACCTCAACAAGCCTAGCCTACGGCTTTACCTCAAATGAGTTGTTACCTCAGCCTTTTCTACCCATAGCTCTGGCCCAATAGACCCAAATCTAATGCATGCTTCTGATTGTGATCCTAATCCACTGCGCGAGCCTCTCGTGACATACCTGTGCGAGCTAGAAACATAAAATACGACCAAAAACCAAAACATCATGAAGAATATCTCATGAGAAAATGTGTGCAAATGAAATTTGGGTCACTTCAATTTATAACTTTGTGACGGACTGCTTCGGGCTTTGACCAAATCAACATGCAGTTAGGTCGGCCCATAAAAGAATAAAATAATTGATAACTTAACTTCTGCTTAACTGATTGGGACAATATATAGGTAAATTTTGATCCTCTTTCAAAGAGGAATAGAATTAAATTATTATCTCAATCATCTAATTTTTTCAATGTGTAATTTGACCCTAATTCCAAAAATTAATAGAACAGGTTCAAGAAAATCAAAGGTTTTTAGCCTTGGATGTAGCCCTGAAAGATACCCCTGCTAGATGGTGGAATTCACATAAGAAGAATATAGGAGGTTGGCAGGAATGTCGAAGACTGATGTGGATAAGGTTTGGATAGATAGAAATAGAAATGGAGATAAAGTATGATGGTCAAACTAATTTTAGGGAGCATATCCAGCTATGCACTTCAGCATGGAAGGCGATTCCACAACCAGAGTGGGTACATGGATTCATTCATACATTGGAGACAATCCCTAAAACCTGGTACCTATAAAAAAAGCTTTGACATGGTACCGAGAAATGGGCAGACATGTTTGATGGCTTCATATTAACATTCATCGTTGTAGATGATTGCCCACACATAGATTTGGCTCTTCACACAGTAAAGAAGAATATATTTGAGAATGTCACCTCGGTGACATGGTAGCAACCTGAATGGGTTGTGCAAATAGAAAATGCATTGGAATTCTATAACATTATTGCAAATTGAGAAGAAGAATATCCTCGCAACATCGACATGGCAGAATCATAAGGATACCGTGAAGTCACTAGACCTGAGATAGAGATACCAAACATAACGAAGCCACTGAATACTAAGAAGGTAAACATAACATCAGAGGAGGATACCAAGTTTGCAACTATAGGATATTACTGGGATGAAGGAACAGTCAGTAAAGTTACAGAATTACTTCAGGAATATCAAGAAGTGTTTCCTACCAAGTTTTCAAATCTGAAGGGTATAATAGGATATCTAGAAGTTATGAATATTCCTTTGAAGCTAGATGTGAAGCTAGTCAAACAAAGACCTTACAGACTGAACCTGAAGTATAAGGAGAAAGTGAAGGTATAGTTTGATAATATGATAGCAACATGGATTATTGAACTTGTAGAAGAATCAGAATGGGTGAGTACTATGGTGGTGCAAGAGAATAAGAATCAAGGAGAAATTAAGATCTTTGTTGATCTAAGGAAGTTGAATGATGCATTTTTGCATGATCCTTTCCCTACCCCCTTCACAGATGAAGTGTTGGACAATGTAGGCGGACAGAAAGTTTACTCATTTACAGATGGATTCTCATGTTATCATCAAATTAGGATTGCACCTAAAGATCAACATAAGACTACATTTTCTACATAATGGGGCTCATATCAATACACAGTAATGCCTTTTGGATTTAATAATTCTCCTGTTATATTTTCTAGGGTGGTGATCTGATTTTAACAAGTACATTCACAAGTTTTTGGAGGTATACTTTAATGATTGGACAGTATTTGTTTTTTGAGAAAACATGTTGCAATTTTGAGACTCATGCTCGACACATGCAGAAAGTATCAGATCTCTTTGAACTTAAAGAAGTGCATATTGTGTGCACCCTTTGGTATATTGTTGGGACATATTATTTGCAAGCAAGGACTAATGGTGGATCCTACAAAGATTGCTATCATTGTGAATTTTCCTCCACCTGAAATATTAATACATCTTTGCACTACGGTGGGAATATGGGGTATTACAGAAATTTCATCAAGGGGTATGTGCATATCATTGCGCCTATGGAGAAATTGTTGAAGAAGGATGGAACCTTTCGGCGGAATGAAGAATGTCATAAGAGCCTTGACATATTAAAAGAAAATATGGTAGTTGCACCTATATTAGTATTCCCTGATTGGAACAAGGAATTTCATGTCCATGTGGATGCCTCTTGTATAGCTTTGGGTGTGGTGCTAGCACAACCTGGTGAAGGAGAGATTGATCATCATTAGCTTTTGCAAGTAGGAAGTTGTCTAAAGCAAAAAATAATTACACCACTATAGAAAGGGAAGGACTGGACATGATGTATGCTTTGCAGAATTTTAAACATTATTTGTTGGGGTCACATTTTAAGATGTTCACGGATCATTATGCATTGAAGTATTTGGTTAATAAGTCTGTCTTAGGAGGAAATATTTTCAGATGGCTATTGTTATTCCGGGAGTATGATTTTGATATCGTTGTTAAACCAAGGAGGTTGAATGCAGAACATGACCATCTGTCAAGACTGGAAATAGGGGAAGAACCAACCAGCATAGAAGATAATCTCTGTGATGCGCAGTTGTTTGCAATCAAAGTGGAAAATGACCACTTCGCAGATATCATTCAGTTTTTGACCACATGAATGGCTCCTTCAGAATATACTATGCATTAAAATAAATAATTGGTGGTTAAGGCATCTGAATTTTCAATAATAGCAAGACATTTATATAAGATGGGACCATATGAGATACTGCGTAAATATGTTCTTGAACATGAAAGACAAATGATTCTAGAAAAGGCTCATGGAGGCACAGCTCGTGGACACTACGTAGGAAAATATACCACGCAAAATATTTTGAGAGCAAGATTGTGGTGGCCTACACTATGTAAGGATGCAAAGGAGTACTATATAGTATATGATGTATGTCAAAGAACATGGAAGCCTTCTAGAAGAGATGAGATTCCATTGGTACCACAAGTTACATTGTATGTTTTTGATAAGTGGGCTATTGATTTTGTTAGACGTATCAACCCACCTGGAAATACGATTGGTACGAGCTAAATAATTACAGTGACCAATTACTTAACAAAATGGGCCGGAGCACAACTAGTAAGCAACTGCAGCACAACAATTGCAACGAAGCTTATTTTTTAGTACATATTGCCTATATTTGGTTACCCAGATATTTTAATGAGTGATAAAGGTTCACACTTCCTTAATAAGAATATTGAACAATTGACTGAGGAGTTCCAAGTCTTTCATCAAAATTGTACCCCTTATCACCCTCATGCCAATGGAACAGTGGAAGCCTTTACTAAAATTTTGGAGAATGCACTTACTAAGCTATGCAATGTGAAGAGAGATGATTGGGACCTTATAATTCCAGCAGTACTATAGGCTTATAGGACCACATGTGAGAAGTTGACAGGTCAAACACCCTTCAGGTTGGTTTATGGACAAGAAGTTGTGATGCCTATGGTGTACATTGTTGATTTTTGTAGCATCAGAAAGTGATCTAAGTCTAAAATTTGGTGAGGAGGCTTAGACACCAATATTCCAAATAACCGAGAAATCATTTGTGGAACTTCCACTTGGTTCATATTTTATTAAAATAATTAATTATTTTAATAGAGACCCTAAGTATAAACTTAGGGAAATTAAATAATTAATGGGTATTAATAAAATAGAGTGTGAATCTTCTAGAGAACAAAGATAAAGTCAATTTTTAATCTTAGCCATTGATTAGACTTCTAATCTAGACCATTGATTCATCAATGAGAAGATTATAAAAGAAGGCTTGAGGGTCATTTAGAAAGTAAGTTGGGCAAACATTCAGCAACCCGAGGGAAGTCGATTGTGAAGAAATATAATTTTATTTTGGAGGTAGATTTGCAATGCGGAGGAAGTAGAGGGCATCAGCAGTGTCAGGGCTCAAGGAAAGAAAGACGAAGAAGGGTAGAGAGGCAAAACTCAAGAGTAGCATAGAGGCCTCACGCAGTAGTGATGCAGTCTAACGCTAGTTCTATGCAGAGAGGTACACAGGAGTGACGCAGAGTGATGCAGGGAGGGCCAGTGAGTCCCTCAAGTGTCGAAATTTCTTCAGAGGTCTAGAGAATAATTTTCTCAAGTGTATCTCAATAAGTTTCTCAGTTATTTCTGCCATTCCTTCCTTGTAAATAATTTACTGCTGAAGATCAATATATAAACCCTAATTTACTGCACCGATTTTCCCACATTGGGTTTTTCCGGGGACAATTAACCAAAAATAACTATGTTATTGTGATTGGTTCTTTTGCTTGAATTTTATTGTTCTCTATATGTACTTGATTGATAACTGCAGTAGTTTTTATTTCAAAATTTACTATAAGGGTTTTGTAAATAACTTATTCTACTACTTGAAATTCAGAATTGAAATTTTCACATGGTATCAGAGTTGAGTTGAGTAACATTATTGGAGACTCTGCGATAGAACGAAGTCTAGAAGTTGTTGCGGCAACAACTCGAAAGGTTTCATGCAGCTCTCCAGAGAGAAGGGAAAGAATGGAAGAACAAATAGATCACGACATCTCTGTATTGGCCTCCAGACTGGAAGAAGATCAATTTTCTTGCGTATCAAGTTGTGCTTCTCCAAAAGTATGGTATATTGATAGTGGAGCTTCTACACATATGAAAGGAGTTTGAGAATGTTTCCCAAGCTACCATGAAGATCAGATGAAATTTTAGATCACCATGGGAAACAAGGCAAAGTGTATCCGTGTTGGGAGAGGTATCGTAGTGTTTCAAACTAAAGCTGGCAAGAAGCTTTGAGCCACCAATGTGTTGCATGTGCCTGGTTTGGGGATGAACTTACCCTTAGTGTCTCAGCTACAAAAAAAGTGCTATGACGTCTACTTCATTGGAAAAATAGTATATGTCAAACACCAAAGTTGGAAAAAAAAGGCACAAATCAGAGTCAGGAGCAATAAATTGTATAAGTTGCAACTCGAATCTCCAATGTCACTAAAAGGCAGCAGTGATGAGAAGGATTTGAATGAACTGTGGCAAAAGAGAATGGGGCACTTACACTATGGGGCTTTGTGAATTCTCAAGAACACGATCACACGAGTTCCATATTTGAGCACCAAATGAGCTGACGTTTGTAGAGGGTGCATACTAGGGAAGTACGCCAAGGCAGCCTACCCCGAGAGAAAAAATAGGGCTAAGAGTGTGTTGGCATTGATACAGTCATACATATACGGACCAATGTCCACTAGAGATATTAGTGGTTCTGAATATTTTTTCACCTTCATTGATGACCATTCCAGGAAAACCTAGATCTACTTTCTGAAGACCAACGCTGAAGACTTTGATCGATTGAAGGAGTTTAAAGCTTTGGTTGAGAATCTGACAGGAAATTGGATCAAGATAGTGTGACCAGATAATGGTGGAGAATAAATTGATAAATATTTCACAGAATTCTGTGAAAGGGAATGAATGAGAAGAGAGTGGATTGCTCCATATAATCTGGAGTAGAATGGAGTTGCAGAAGGGAAGAATAGAACTATTGTGGAGGTTGCAAGGGAATATTGTATGATCAATACATGCAAAAAAATTTGTGGATTGAAGCTTGTAACACAATTGAATATGTTTAGAATAGGATTCCTCACAATGCATTGGGTAAGATCACTCCATAAAGTGTCTTCACTGGTAGGAAGCCAAAATTAAGCCACTTCAGGATCTTTGGTAGTGTGGCATGCTGCCATGTACCTGAAGAGAAGAGGAATAAATTTGATAGGACTGCTGAAAAAGGATATCTAGTGGGATACAGTGAAAATTCTAAGGCTTACAAAATCTACATTCTTGGCAGCAGGAAGTTGTAGTGTGACATGATGTAAATTTCATGGAGGAAAGAGCTTTCAGAAAATCTCAAGAGATTCCTTTAGCAATGCATTCTGAAGGTGACCCTCTATTCCAGCCACTACGATCAACAGAGGATAGACTGAGTGCTTCTCCAAGGTAGAAGGAACCAAGGCATTCATCTCCAGAATATTTGCAAGAGGGTCAGCAGGTAGAACCACCCACTACCAATGGTAGGATGAGCAGGGAATTATGACAAATTATAAGGGATGCAGAGGAATTTGTCGGAGCCCTTAGAAATGAGAAGAGTTAGTGCAGGAAACCGGAAAGATACCTGGCCTTGGTAGCCTAGGTTGGGGAACCCTCTAGTTTTCAGGAGGAAACTCAACATTAGGTGTGGGTAGATGCAATGATGGAAGAGTATAGTTCCATCATGACAAATGATGACTGGAAAGTGGTTCTTATGCCTCATGATAGATTAGTTGTGAGTTCGAGATGGATCTACAAGATAAAATACGTTGCAGATGGCAATGTAGAAAAATTTAAATCCAGGTTTGTGGAAAATGAGCATGCTCAGAAGGAATGGATAGACTATGAAGAGACCTACTCCCCAATATCTAGGTATACTTCTATTACATCCGTGATATCCCTTGTTGCACTGATGGGATGGGAGATTCACCAAATGGACATAAAGACTGCATTCTTGAATGGGGTGATAGAAGAAGAAGTATATATTGAACAACCAAAGGGCTTTGAGACGCATGAGAAGAAGACTCATGTGTGTAGGCTTAAGAAAGCCTTGTATGGACTTAAGAAATCCCCTAGATCTTGGTATGGTCGAATTGATGGCTACTTGTAGAAGATGGATTTGTCAAGAGTAACGCATATCCTAATCTCTTCTATCTCAAAGTAGGGAATGAGCCTCTGATACTGGTGTTGTATGTAGATGATTTATTCCTAGCAATATCATCTATGCTCATCAAGGACTGCAAGGAGAATTTAGCTGCAAATTTCAACATGAAGGATTTGGGGCTGATGCATTATTTTCTGGGGTTGGAAGTTTGGCAGTATAAGGGTGAGATCTTCCATGGTCAAGGGAGATATGCTACAAAAATATTGAAGAGGTTAAAGATGGAGGACTATAGACCCATGGCTACACCCATGATCACAAACTAGAATAATATTGATACTTCTAAAGATGATGAGGCTTATCCTACCTTGTATAGGAAGCTCATAGGGTCCCTGATGTATCTGGTCAACACTAGGCCAGAAATTTTTTATGTTGTCAACACCCTTAGTCAGTTCATGGTGGAACCAAGGAGGGCACATTGGGCAGCAGCCAAGCATGTTCTCAGATATCTGCATGGAACAGTCAAGCTTGGATTGAGATACACCTGAGGCAACGACATCATATTGAGTCGGTTCACTAATGCAAATTGGGCTGGAATCCCAGTAGATTGGAAAATTACTAGTGGGTATTGTTTTGATGTTGGATCGGGAATGAATTCCTGGTGTAGTAGGAAACAGGAATTCGTGGCTCTAAGCTCAGCTGAGGTGAAATATATGGTAGCAAACACTGCTTCGTGTGAGGCCATATGGCTTAGGAAGATGCTTGTGAATCTACTCTAGGAAAATATGGAAGCGACCAGCATTATATGTGATAATCATAGTTGCATCAAGCTCTCTGAAAATATTGTGTTTCATTATGGGTCAAAGCACATTGACATCAGGTGTCATTTCATCAGAGACTATGTCCAACAGGGATTTGTACACTTGCAGTACACTCTGACAGGGGAACAGGTGGTGGACATCCTCACTAAAGCTCTAGGAAAGACAAAGTTTTTCTACTTCAGAGAGAACATGGGGATGATCAAAAATCCATTTTAGTAACAGAAATGGACAAATGCAGAATTGAGAGGGAGCTACAGTACATATGAGGCACTGATAGTGGCAGTGTCAAGGGCAGCAGTACAAAAGGCAGCAGCGCAGCAGATGAGGGGCAGCAGCATCCAAGCATCAGTAGCGCAAAGGATTCTTAAGGGTTAGAGAAGTATGTAGCATGAAAATTGCTAGAACACTTTCCTCTCTAAGAGTGAGTGTTGATTTTTGTAGCATCAAAAATTTATCTAAGTCTCAAATTTGGTGAGGAGGCTTAGACACCAGTATTCCAAAGAACCCAGAAACCGTTTGTGGAAATTCCACTCGGTTCATGTTTTATTAAAATAATTAATTAACTTAATAGAGACCCGAAGTTTAAACTTAGGGAAATTAAATAATTAATGGGTATTAATAAAAAAAAGTGAATATTCTAGAGAACAAATATCAATTCAAGTTTTAATCTTAGCCATTTATTATACTTCTAATCTAGGCTGATGATCCATCAATGAGAAGATTATAAAAGAAGGCTTGAGGGTCATTTGGAAAGTAAGCCTAGAAAACATTCAGCAACCCAAGGCAAGTTGATTCTGAAGGAATAGAATTTGATTTCAGAGGGAGATTTGGAGGGAAGAGGAAGTAGAGGGCATCAGCAGTGTTAGGGCTCAAGGAAAGAAAGACGCATAAGGATAGAGATGCAACACTCGGGAGCAGCGCAGAGGCCCCACGTAGTAGTGACGCAGTCTCATGCTGGTTCTGTCCAGAGAGGTACACATGAGTGACATAGAGTGACACAGGGATGGCCAATGAGTCCCTCAAGTGTCATAATTTCTCTTGAGGTATGGAGAAGAATTATATTAGGTGTATCTCAAGAAGTTTCTCAGTTATTTATGCTAGTCTTTCCTTGTAAAGAATTTATTGCTAAAATTTTATATAAACCCTTATATGTTGCACCAGTTTTACCTCATTGGGTTTTTCCGGGGAAAATTGTCCAAAAATAATTGTGTTATTGTGATTGGTACTTGTGCTTACATTTTACTATTCTTTTCTCTATATGCACTTGAGTGATAATTGTAGTATTGTTTATTTCAAAATTTACTGTAAGGGTTTTGTAAATAAATTATTTTGGAAATAAGTAGGAGAAATAAATATATAACTGTAGTAGAATTTCAGAATTGAAATTTTCACATACATTGTGCCTAGCTTGAGGATTGCAGCTTTTACAGATATGGAAGACTCTGAGATAATGGAGGAAAGAATATCGTAGTTGCTTGCTTTGAAGGAAGATATATTTTGTTGGAAATATGATGAAATATGTTGTCCTTGATGGCAACCTACTTGATGAGTCCTTAATGGAAACCTACTTGATGAGTTGCTTCTTGATTGCAACCTATTTGGTAAAGATGTAAAAATGATGTTTCTACAGCTCAGTTTAGATGTGCCAGAGAAAGGAATTCCAGAAAGTGCCAAAAAAATGAAATAGGAAATATTTCTCAATGTATACGCAGGTTTTATGAAGGGAACCTGCGTATGGATGCAATGTATACACTACTTTTGTGAAGGAAAACCACGTATACATTCAGAATTAGTATATACGCAGTTTTTATGAAGAAAAGTTGTGTATACATGCGGATACAAACGCTCCAAGTCGTGTATGTCTTTTGCGCTCTAAATTTATGATACCAAGGGGCATTACCATGGTATTAGCCCACAATATTGAGCGCTCTATTGTCTATTTGATTCCGTCTAAGAATACCATTAGCCGTTGTGTGGTTTTGACTCATGGTATTAGAAAAGGCTAAATTTATATAAGGAGAAGAAAATCATAGTGCAAGGTGTGCATGAGTAAGGGTTGTTATTGAATAATTTTCTCTAAGGTATATCTGCATGGGATGAACTCTATTTTAATTGATAGATCTGAATCTATGATGCACCCATGGATACAATGATGGTTCAAGATATCTAGATCTGAAATGACTATGCTCTTGTGTGATCCATTGAAGAGATGATTAGATCTATGACCTTGCGCAAGTTTGCTGAAGACAAGTGAAGAAATCTGGGTAAGTTCTATGGATCTGGTTCATTCTGAAAAATTTATATTTATAGATCTATAGGCTAGTTCGTCTCAATAAAAACGTGTATATACACGGGTTTGCTTAAGAAAAGGCACGTATGGAAGTTAGGGTTTTCTGAAGCTTATTGCAGAGGTTTTTCTGTTATTCCTGTTATTTGTCTGTTGTCTATCAATGAAGTCTTCTTGTAGATCTGGGTTGTTTGAATATTGTATATGCTGCTAAGTTGATTACGTACAAATCTGATCAATGAGAGAATAAACATGGTTGACGGTGACTAACTGATGAAGGGTTCTGCATTTCTAAAGATATCTGACTGAAAGACTTAGATTTGGATCTGAGACGGATTACATTCTGATAAACAGTATGCACAGAGCTATACGCGGGTTGGTGTGGAGGAAAGCGTGTATACACGCGGATTCAGTGAAGCGAAGTAGTGTATGCCTTTTAAGTTGATGAATGTTTAGGGTTGAATTTGTATCTAAATATTTATTCTGAAGTCTGGGTTATTTCTGAGTTCTGGTTACAGTGGTCTCACTGTTCTGATTGAAGTATTGGGTAAAGTCTATGGTTGTCGATGTTTATAAAAGGTTGTGTTGATGTTGTTTGATCTAGTATGAAAAATTATGAAAAGTGGTCTGGAGTGGTTCTGAGGGTTGAAGCCTTTAGTATGGAAGTAGAAACTTCCTGCCAGTAGAAGCGGGTGTTATGATCAGGGGGTTGAAGCTCCCTTCCAGTATTGGCTGGTAAACGAGATTAGGGGGTTGTAGCTCCCTTCCAATAGCAACCGGAAAACGAGAGAAGGTTACAGCCTTCTGCAGGTAGATGCCTGCGTATTGATATGAGCCTGCATCAATACAATATTGTAAACATTTTTCCATATAATAAATATTGAAGATAGAGACGAAAATAGTGGTGGTTTTCTCCCGAATTGGGTTTCCACCTTAAATACTGGTGTTCATGTGTGTTTCATTTGTGTGATGATTTATACTGTTGTTATTGCACATATTTACTGATTATCTAACAGATGCATGACTGATAAACTGAGTTAAAGACTGTTCCTGAAATTTTTTTCTAATCTGTAACATTATATTAGTATACACTAGTTTCTTTCAGTATTCGCGCGTGTATACGCGAGTTGGTTTCATAAAAGCCGCATATGGAATTCTGTAAAAGAAAAAGTTAAAATATGTTCAGCAAGCTCTAAATACTGATTCACCCCCCCCCCCATTCTCAGTATTTTTCCAACAATTGGTATCAAAGCAGGTCCTTATGAAGAAGCTTAATCGCTAGAAGGAAGATCAACTAAGATGAGCAATCAAGATGGGACAGCATCTATCAGGCCTCCTCTCTTCAATGGAAACAATTTAATCTTCTAGAATACAAGGACAAGATCCTATCTTCAGTCTCCTGGAGCAGATGTATGGGCCATATTTGAAGGAGGTTATCAATATTCAGCATCAGTTCCAACAGATGCAGCAGAAAGAAAGAAATATGAAACCAATGCAAAGGCGGTCAATGCATTATTGGGAAGTCTGACTGAATCAGAATTTTTCAAAGTCATGCAGTTGAATACAGAAAAGGAGATATGGGACAAAATAATTCTAAGCTATGAAGGTGATACAAAGGTAAAAAGTTCTAAACTCTAAACTCTCAGAATTCAATATGAAAATCTCAGAATGCATAATGAGGAAAGCATTGCCAGTTTCTTATTATGTCTAGATGATATTGTAAATCGTATGAGAAATCTGGGTGAAACCATAACTGAAACTACTCTGGTAGAAAATGTTTTAGGATCTCTAACTTCCAAATTCGAGTCAAAAGTGTCTGTCGTTGAAGAGAAGTAGGATCTACAAACTCTTACTATTGTTCAGCTACATGGTATTTTGACTGCTTGTGAAATGAGAAAAGGAGGTCCATCTGAAGTCAAAGAAGTTGTATTTAGAGTTGCTGCAAAAGGAAAGGAATTAGAAGAACAAGAAGGATCAAGGTATGTTTCAGAAGAAGATGAGATAAATTTTGTAAAGAAGCTACAACTTGGCACTGGAAGATTCAGAGGTAAGCTTCCTTTAAAAATTTTTACTTGTGGAAGAGTTGGTCATTATGCTGCTAAATGTCCCCATAAAGATAGTCATGAAAAGGGAAAAGAAGTGGCTAGAGGAAATAAGAAATGGATTATCAATAGAAAAAGCTATTATACTCATGAAGATAGTGATGGTTTATCAAATAGTGAAGAAGGAGAATCTGATCAAGATATTAGATTTCTTATGGCTTTTGAAAAGGACTCTAGTGATACATTTATGGATGCATTAGAAGAAAAGGAGTTTCTTGAAGATATGAATCATCTCAAAATATGTTTGGAAAAAAACAAAATTGCCATAGATACTCTAAAAAATCATCTTATGGAAAAAGAGAAGCACAATGAGAAATTAGAATGTGAAATAGTAAGTCTAAGAAAGGAAATTGAGAAAGTGAAAACTTCAAATCTTATATTTGCTAAAGTATCTGAAACCTTAGATGAAATTATCAAGGTACAACGCTCTCCTCTTATAAAAACAAGTCTTGGTTATATTGGAGAGACATCTCAGTCTTCAACACCAAGCTATCTAAATGTAGCTAAAGCCAGCCTACAACATTCTGTCACTTAGCAAGAGAACAAAGAAACTTCATAGGTAAAGCATGACCACTTTAATACAAAGAAAAATAGCAGAAATATCAATCAAAGAAAGACCAATCAGCAGGTAAACACAAATAGAAGGTTTCATGATCACAAAAATTTCTTCTTTAATGGGCAATGTTTCTCATGTCATAATTTTAGTCATAAAGTTGTTCAATGTGTTGCATACAAAACCATCATGACCAGAGAAGCAAGAAAGAAAAAAAAATGAGTCTGGAATAAAAAAGAATACTTATAACAACTTTTCTCCTCTTCAAAATGAAATTGAATGTGCTTATTGCAATAACTTTGATCATGAAGAATCTGAATGCAGGAGCGAACTTCAGCCAAAAGAGCATATACCTTCAAATTCCAAGGTATGGAGAAAGAAGGATTTACAGGTTGAGAACTATGGCATAGCCTTATTTGCAGAAGGGGAAGAAAATCAATGGTACATTGATAGCGGATGCTCAAAGCACATGACAGGTGATAGAAATAAACTCCTTGCATACAATGCTCTAGAAAGAGAAAAGAATGTTACCTTTGGAAATGATACTCCTGCTGTCATTAAAGGAAAAGGTTCTGTTTTTCTAAAAGAAAAGGTAAAAGCTAACAATGTTATGTATGTGGATGGATTAAAACATAACCTATTGAGTGTGAGTCAAATGTGTGATCAAGGAAATGAAGTTGTCTTTAGTTCCAAAGAATGTGTGGTACGTGAAATTGACATAGGAAAAACAGTGATCAAAGGAACTAGAACACCAAGCAATCTATATGTACTGAAAGGTTGCAAAAAACAATGTTACTTGGGTAAATCTTCAGAAAATTGGTTATGGCACAGAATATTGGGGCATTTGAGTTTTTCTCAAATCAGCAAATCTAGCAGACTCAAAGCAGTTCGAGATCTTCCCTGCATCACTCTGTCTAAAAATACCATATGCAAATCTTGCCAATTCGGTAAGCAAACCAGAGTGCAATTCAATGCCAAAGAAGGATCATCAAGTAAGCCTCTTGAACTCATACATGTTGATTTATGTTGACATATGAGGAAAAATTCACCCCATGGAGAACAATACTATATTCTGTTTATTGATGACTTCTCTAGAATGTGTTCGATTGGTTTACTATTGAAAATTTTCAGATCTTTAAAGCCCTGGTTGAAAATGAATTATATCTCAAAATCAAATGTCTTAGATCTGACCGAGGAGGGGGATATATATCAGATGAATCCTTTGATTTCTGTGAACAACATGGCATAAAAAGACAGTTTCATGTAGCTGGAACCCCACAACAAAATGGCGTAGCAGAAAGAATGAATAGAACAGTTCAACAAATGGCTCGTGCTATGCTTGATGATTCCAGAACACCTGATACCTTTTGGGGAGAAGTAGCACATATCGCAGTAAATATTCTTAACAAGGCTCATGTTCGTGTGAACAGTGATAAAACTCCTTATGAGCTCTGGTATGGTAATCTTCCAACTGTAAAGAATTTTAGAGTTTTTGGAAGCAAATGTTTTATCAAGAACAATGATGAAAAACTTGGTAAGTTTGAACCTAGAGCAGATGAAGGAATATTTCTTGGCTATTTTTCTAGAAGTAACGCATATAAATGTTACAATAAAAGACTTCAAAAGATTGTTGAATGCATTGATGTTGTAATTGATGAGTCTCTCTCAGCTCCTAAAAGGGAAATACCAACAACAAATGAAGATGATGGTTATGTATATCTTCCTGCATCAATTAGCAACAATATAGAAGGTGAACCCAATGAAGCACCAGAAGAAGATCTATCTGAAAAGGCTCCATCCAGGTATATTCGAAAGAATCATCCAGAATCTCAAATTTTGGGAGAAAAGGGATCAGGTGTCCAAACAAGAAGGACTCTTGTAGGATCTCCTAATTATCTGGCATTTATATCCACTATTGAACTACAAAATGTCAATCAAGCTAGCAAAGATGAATGTTGGATTCAAGCCATGAATGAAGAACTTGATCAAATTGAAAAGAATCGTACTTGGGAATTGGTTCCAAGACCTCATGATAAAAATGTTATTGGAACAAAATGGATATTCAAAAACAAGTTAAATGAAAAGGGAGATGTTATTAGAAACAAAGCTAGACTTGTTTGTAAAGGGTATGCTCAACAAGAAGGTATAGACTTTGAAGAAACATTTGCTCCTGTAGCTAGACTTGAAGCCATAAGAATGTTTCTTGCCTTTTCAAGCTTTCAATAATTCAAAGTTTATCAAATGGATGTTAAATCTGCTTTCCTCAATGGTGATCTAGAAGAAGAAGTTTATATAGAACAACCAGAAGGATTCATTTTGGGAAATAATGAAAAACTTGTTTGCAAACTTAAAAAGGCTTTATATGGTCTCAAACAAGCTCCAAGGGCATGGTACTATCATCTTGAAAAATATCTTCATCAACAAGGTTTTTCAAAGGGATCTGCTAATAGCAACTTATACACAAAAATCGAAAATGATAAACTATTAATTGTAGTTGTATATGTTGATGACATCATTTTTGGGAGTAATGAAAAGTCCATGAGTCAAAAAATTTCTTCTGTTATGCAACAAGAATTTGAAATGTCTTTACTTGGGGAACTCACATATTTTCTTGGCTTACAAGTGCAACAAATAACAGATGACATATTTTTATCACAAGCAAAATATCTTAAGCAAATTCTGAAGAATTATGCGATAGAAGACTGCAATCCTGTAAGTACACCAATGGTAACTGGGTGTAACCTCAATTCTCATGATGATTCTCCGATGGTGAATCAACCAGAAAACAAATCCATGATTGGAAGTCTGCTTTATCTAACTGGGACAAGACCGGACATTATGCATGCATTTGGGATTGTTGGACGATTCCAAGCTAATCCAAAAGATTCACAGCTTCATGCTGTAAAAATAATATTCAAATATCTACAAGGGACTCAAGAATTTGGTCTATGGTACCCAAAGAATGTTGATCTCACTCTTCATGCTTACACAGATGCAGATTGGGTTGGAAATTTTGATGATCGAAAAAGCACTAGTACTGGTGCATTCTATATGGGGCCCTAATTGGTATCTTGGTTCAGTAAGAAACAAAGTTCTATTGCCTTATCTACAGCAGAAGCAGAATATGTGGCTACCGCATCATGTTGCACACAACTACTTTGGATGATGCAGACTTTACAAGACATTCAAATCAAATGTTCACCTCCCTTCTCCATTCTGTGTGATAATACAAGTGCCATTAGTATCTCAAAGAATCATGTTATGCATTCCAAGACCAAGCACATTCCTATAAAGTATCACTTCCTACGTGAAAAAAGTGCTTGAAAAAAAGGTTAAATTGGAGTATGTTCCCTCCAAAGAACAAGTTGTTGATATATTTACTAAACCTCTACCCCGGGAAGCATTAGAATATCTCAGACAGAAGCTGGGAGTTGTCTCTGCCTCTCTGATCAAATCTGCTTAATTTCAGAAGATTAAATTCAATACGCAGGTTCCATAAAAGAAAATTGTGTATATACGCGAGTTCCAGTGCATAAAACCGCGTATAGGTTTTGCTGACAGAAATTCTATGAGTAAGCGTTTCAGAACAGTTGTGATATTTTTGGGTAATCTTTGTTGTTACAGTATTCATATTTCTATATCATTCTCTGATATTTATCTCCTTGATGAAGATGCTTTGATGATTTTGTTGTTGAAGGTGTTCAGGATGCACAAACTAAGGGGGAGCACTTGTCTTGTGGAAAAAGGTGCATTGTTGGCATTCTGATTGGTTGTTATGTTATGATCTCATGTTTGAGATTCTTTGGTTTTGGTCATAAATAGTCATATCTGTAATTTGATGAAAAGGTCATGTTGAGACATACGATGTAAAATTGTTATATTCACTCATGTAAGGACTTGTTCAAAATTTGTAAACCCACTTGGTTGGGAAGTTGAGTCAAATATGTAATTTCACTTGGTTGGATCATTGATGTAAGTATGAGTCCTTGGTGATAGGAAAGGTTATACTCGGTTGAGTTATAGATTGATGTACTTCATTGAAAAATCTGTCTTAAGATTCAGCATGAACTCAGGGGGAGCATGGTAATTTCAGTGCACATCAGATCTACAAAGCTCTTCTTTCTACAAGTAAAACCTTTTTTTGCTCCACCCTTTGCCCTTGATGTCAAAGGGGGAGAGTATTTTGGTGTTTGAATAATGGTTATGATTATTGTATTTATATGTTGTGGTGATCAAACACCATCATGGTTGCCATCAAGTCCAAAGGGGGAGATTGTTGGTAATATGATGAAATATGTTGTCCTTGATGGCAACCTACTTGATGAAGTTGTCCTTGATGGAAACCTACTTGATGAGTTACCTCTTGATTGCAACCTATTTGGTAAAGATGTAAAAATTATGTTTCTACAGCTCAGTTCAGATGTGTCAGAGAAAGGAATTACAGAAAGTGCCAGAAAAATGAAATAGGAAATATTTCCCAATGTATACGCAGGTTTTATGAAGGGAACCTGCGTATGGATGCAATATATACGCTACTTTTGTGAAGGAAAATCGTGTATACATTTAGAATTAGCATATACGCAGTTTTTATGAAGAAAAGTTGTGTATACACGCAGATATGAACGCTCCAAGTCACGTATGCCTTTTGCGCTCTAAATTTATGATACCAAGGGGCATTACCATGGTATTAGCCCACAATATTGAGCACTCTATTATCTATTTGATTCTGTCTAAGAATACCATCAGTAGTTGTGTGGTTTTGACTCATGGTATTAGAAAAGGCTAAATTTATATAAGGAGAAGAAAATCATAGTGCAAGGTGTGCATGAGTAAGGGTTGTTACTGAATAATTTTCTCTAAGGTATATCTGCATGGGATGAACTCTGATTTAATTTATAGATCTGAATCTATGATGCACCCATGGATACAATGATGGTTCAGAATCTCTAGATCTGAAATGACTATGCTCTTGTGTGATCCATTGAAGAGATGATTAGATCTATGACCTGGCGCAAGTTTTCTGAAGACAAGTGAAGAAATCTGGGTAAGTTTTATGGATCTGGTTCATTCTGCAAAATTTATATTTACAGATCTATACGCTAGTTCATCTCAGTAAAAGAGCTTATATACGCAGGTTTGCTTCAGAAAATGCGTGTATGGAAGTTAGGGTTTTTTGAAGCTTATTGCAAAGGTTTTTCTATTATTCCTGATATTTTTCTGTTGTCTGTCAATGAAGTCTTCTTGTAGATATGGGTTGTTTGAATACTGTATATGTTGCTAAGTTGATTACGTACAAATCTAATCAATGGGAGAATAGACATGGTTGATGGTGACTAACTGATGAAGGGTTCAGAATTTCTAAAGATATCTGACTGAAAGACTCAAATCTGGATCTGAGACTGATTACATTCTGATAAACATTATACACAGAGCTATACGCTGGTTGGTGTGAAGGAAAGCGCATATACACGTGGGTTCAGTGAAGCGAAGTAGCGTATGCCTTTTTAGTTGATGAATGTTTAGGGTTGATTTTGTATCTGCGCATTTATTCTGAAGTTTGGGTTATTTCTAAGTTTTGGTTACAGTGGTCTCACTGTTTTGATTGAAGTATTGGGTAAATTCTATGGTTGTCGATGTTTATAAAAGGTTGTGTTGATGCTGATTGATCCAGTATGAAAATTTATGAAACGTGGTCTGCAGTGGTTCTGAGGGTTGAAGCCTTCAGTATGGAAGTATAAGCTTCCTACCAGTAGAAGCTGGTGTTCTGATCAGGGGGTTGAAGCTCCCTTCCAGTATTGGCTGGTAAACGAGATTAGGTATTTGTAGCTCCCTTCCAGTCGCAACCGGAAAACGAGAGAAGGTTACAGCCTTCTGCAGGTATATGCCTGCGTATTGATATGAGTCTGCATCAGTAAAATATTGTAAACATTTTTCAATATAATAAATATTGAAGACAGAGACGATAGCAGCGGTGGTTTTCTCCCAAATTGGGTTTCCACCTTAAATATTGGTGTTCATGTGTGTTTCATTTGTGTGATGATTTATACTATTGTTACTGCACATATTTACTGATTATCTAACAGATGCATGAATGATAAACTGAGTTAAATATTGTTCCTAAATTTTTTTTCTAATTTGTAACATTATATCAGTATAAGCTAGTTTCTTTCAGTATTTGTGCGTGTATACGTGAGTTGGTTTCATAAAAGCCGCGTATGGAATTTTGTAAAAAAAAGTTAAAATATGTTCAGCAAGCTCTAAATACTGATTCACCCCTCCCCCCCTCCCCTCTCAGTATTTTTTCAACATATTTGTAACAGGATTTCATCAACAGGTGTAGAAAGCAAGAGAAAAATCTCGGCATGACAGACATATTAAGCAGAAGAAGTTCCAGATAGGAGACCTCATCCTCCTTTATGACAATAAGTTTGTGAATTTCCAGGAAAATTCAAGACATAGTAGTTGGGCCCATACATTATCAAGCATATTACTGGTGGATGCTTAGTTCAATTAGTGAAGTTGAATGGATAATTGATTCAAGGAAGAGTAAATGGCAGCTGGTTGAAGTTGTACAGGGACAACCCTTCCCATACAACTTCACCCTAAAGTAGAAAGAAGAAAATTCTTAGTGCCACCTATAGTTCAAAGTGGGCACTGGACTATAAACTACACTATAGAGAAAGAGATTTGACGTAGGAAGCCTTGACGTAAGAAGGGGTGTTCGCTATAGTCTGGAGGATGTCGAAGTTCACAAAGAAGAGTTTTTGTGCTACAGTTTAAATTATGTCAAAGTTTGCCGGAAAAATATGACCGTTAAAAGGGAAAGTTGTCATTGGAAGGTGCGCGAAGATGCATTTATGGAGACAGAGGCAGGAGACTGTTCGATAGAGGAAGAAACATTGCAGCATGGGGAACCAAGTGGAAAGGACAAGGAGAAGGATGATGAAGAGGAAGAAGACGAGGAGCAGCATGACAAGGAACCTCTTGGAGGAGATGAGCACAACAAAGAGCCTAAAAATACTGGGACAAACCCCTCTGTCGCAGAAAAAAGAAAGGCAGGTGTCGAAGCTGCCAAAAAACCAAGAAAGAAGCAAAAGGTAGATAAATCATAGGACGTAATGAAATTGGTCCTTACTGATGAGGACCTCGATCAGATTGGCGAAAAAGTATAGGAAGCTACGACAGAGTCATGGAATAAGATAGGGGATCAATATGGCGCACTTCTATCAGGTATCGAGGAGTAGATTGCAGATTTAAATATATTAGCATAGACAACCATACAGCCAGCACAGATAAAGGAAAGGGTGCCAGCACAGATTAATGCAAATACTTACTAGAGCCTTACAGTTTGACTCTGCAGAAGTAAAGCAGCAAGCAAAGGGATGGAAGTATGTTAACATTAACAACGCAGCGCTACCAATATAGATATTGCATGAGTTGCGTAAAGGAATCATTTATGAGCTGAAGCAACGAGAACAGCTCACTACAAAATTGAACTGGTAGAACAAGAGCAAGATTCGTTGAGGCAATAGCCCGACCAAGCCATTCAGGAGAAGGAAGAGGTAGTGCAGCAACAAAATAATTTAAAAGAGGTGGTCTAAGGCACATGTCAAGAAGTTCCGGACATGGATGTCTGCGAGGAGGAACCAATAGAAGACAAGGTCGCGAAGCTCGGCCTTGCAGTGAAGGAATCCAAGAAGAAAATCACATATTTACAATTCAAGTATGAGATAAAGATCGGTGAGCTGCAGATGAAGTTGTAGCCAACTACGCCACTTGTTGGACACCTAATCCCTCTAGGGTTAGTGTGTAAGCTCAAGAGACTTAAGGAGTCCAAGAGACCTTGGAATATGAATCCAATTCTCACCCCAATGTATGATAAATATGTATCATTGTGAATAATATTGCATCCATGCTTATCTTTCCTATTCTTGTCTCTGTCATGCTTGTGTTTGACATGGTATCAAAGCTAGTACGTTCATAACCAGCTCAATCTTTTGTGAGCCACTTGTTTTTTGTGGCATGTGTAAACCTGCAAGACCTGGGCATTTTTAAGCATGTCAACTCTACCTCTCTGCAACTTGTGTTACTCATTCGAAAACAATTTCAATCCAGGGGTTTTAATGCTCCATTGATTTACTATATGTCAGAACTCCATTTTCATAACATTGCCTCGACCTCCACCGTGGCTTCCTCAATGGTTTTTCAGTTAGTCTATTATTTGTTGCACTAACACTCTCTGTAACCTCGTGTTTCTTGTGATACGACTCTCTAGATTCTCGTCATACCTAGTCAGCTCAGACACACTCAAATAATTGGAAGCAATATGATATATACGTTAATGCTCGATATGTGAAATAAATTCTTGAGTTGTTGAACGTTTCAGAGGATATTTCACCCTTGAGGATGTTCAAAATCCATCTACGTCGCTCAACATAGAAGGAAATCGTGGTTTGGCGTTGTTTGTAGGCCTCTGTCCAGCGTTGTCACTCTTCAGCTCTGGGTCTATGCGGGTTTTGGAATCTCTCGGATGCTATCGTTTTTGTACTAGGAGACCCTGTGAACTCTACAAACGGTCGAGTTTGACCGCTCTTCAGTTCTAGAGACAAGGGTGCCTCATGGCTCTACTGCCACCTCCCTCGCTGCCTCCACGACAAAGCCCTCCAGCTCAGTGCCTCGGACCCTCGTCCCTCTCCCTCGATGCAGTGGAAGCGTTTTTGGTGTTTCAATTAGCAGCAACAGTGGGAGGAGGAAGAGCTTTTGTTTTACCATCTAAAACCGTAGAGGGACAGGACTCCACCGTGTTGCTATTTTGGCTACTTCTCTGTTTATTATGCATAGATGATGAGGAGGAGTACGAGGAGAATGCAAAATTAATTTTCGCCTTCGGACTTGTGAGAGAGATAGCAGCAGTACCATAAGACTGGGTGGCTTCCTCGACCATGTCAAAGGTGTCGAGCCAAAGACGAACCGTTTTCCATGGATCCCTGATCTCCTCCGCGTATCGATCCCAGTGCCTCTTCCTAACATCGTTGAAATGAACTCCAGCGATATCATGAGGTCGTCAATTCCACTCTCGGTAAAGAATTCGATAGCCTCTTCCAACAATTGTATTTACTCTCTGGAGCACTGAACCAGGTCATTCTGGAAGGTGAGAATTTTTGGAGCAACTTTCTCATTTCTCCAGGCCAGTTTTAGAAGCTCGACATCGGTAGCGGCCCCGGATACGTTTTCGAGGAGGAAGAAAATAAATAAGGAGCCAGTAATCATCAAGCAAAATCAATGTTTACTCAGCGAGCCGAGTTGTTCACCTATGCATTTAAATTTCTCTGAATACCGATATTTACTGCTCATCGTGATACCGTGAGACCGTGTGCACCTATGAATGAAAGTGTTGCATTATTGCGCTGATGATTTGGAGACTCGCAGACCTATGAACATACCACCTTCACTTGTCAGAAGAGAAGTATTAACATAATCTCATGACTCACAAATTCTTTTGTTTTGAATGAGCTTCACTAACGTGTTGTGGTAAATATTGTTGATATTCAATCTCTTGCGTTTCATTTCAAAATAAGTACCATAGGTCCCATCTCATTGTTGTTGCAACGACGTCAAGATAGTAAGTGCAATTTTTCCTTTTCTTCAAACAAAGCGTGCTCGTTTATTGTTTCTATGGTGAATTTTCATGCGGACTCTTACATTTATGGTGGATGTTTCCTGACCAAGATCGTGAACTAGTTCTCATCCAAAACAAAAATCTGTAACACGAGATATGCAAGGCCGAAGTCAACCCTATAATAAGGGTATCCAATCTTCATATATTTTGCTAGTACCCAAACAAAAAAACTTTTCCTGTCACTGCAATAGAGCTTATAAGTGTTATCGATCTACCAAATAATTCTCTTACTGCAGTGGATTTTGATTAAGTTGTGTGTTTTTATAGTTTGTGGCTTTTTGAAAATTTTAAAATAATTATAACATTGGAGATCATTGAGGTTGTTGACGAGAGGATTCAAATGTTTGTTGATGCCATTATGTTCCTTAGTATTTTTCGCCCAGGATCTTTTATCTCACTTTCTACTTTGCCTTGAAAGTAAGAGATATATTTCAAATTTACTTGAGAACTTGAAGCCCATACTTTTATTCACTGAAGTTTGATTCTTGAGATTGAAAAATGGCCAAACTCGATGATATATTAGAGCTTTTAAGTATTCTCATACCTTCCACTATAGATGATGTGGTAAAAGTCAATCAGGAAAATATTTTTGAGATTAATGTTAAAATATATAATTATTTCCTCATGCAGAAGTTAGACAAATAGTTAAGTGGAGTTAGTTGAGTTAAGTTACAGTTAGATTTGGTGAACGAGTTAGACAGCGAGTTAAGTGAGTTGATTAAGTTCAGTTATGAGTGATAGTGTGTGCATGTCAATTAGATTAAATACCCTTCACGAGTTCATTGTTTTAAAGAGAGTTTTAGGATTCAGAGTTTTATGATTAATGGAAGAGCAGCAGCTCATTGTTAGTGTGTGAAAAAATACCCTTCACGGGTTCATTGTTTTAAAGAGAGTTTTATGATTCAAAGTTTTATGATTAATGGAAGAGCAGCAACTCATTGTTGGTGTGTGAAATCCGTGGGCGAGCAGAGCCCGTAAGAAAGCCAAAAGCAAAAAACCGTAATTTTTTTTTACACAAAATTTTTTTTTTTTTACCCGCAGAGAAGTTCGCACGTTTTTAGTGCAAAACATGCGGAGATCCGCAAGGAAGGACCGCATCCTCTCCCAAAAAGGAGCTGCGGACATTCGATTCCTGGAATTTCCGGTTTAGACCGCAGCCTTGCCTTCATCGGGGGTGCGGAACCAGAACGTCGTTTCCCTTCGTCGGGGGTGCGGAACCCTGTTCAATAAACATTCCACGGGCGGCAGCGCGAAAGCACATAAAACAGACGTGAGTTGTTTTTAAAGATACATCCGTGTGAGTTATTTTTCAAAAAGTAAATCCGTTGAATTTTTGGAAGTCACGTGAATAGAAAGCACGTGAGTTTTTTTTCAAAAAAGGGTTTTTGTGTTAAAAGTTTTAAAGGTCCGCTCTCATCATTTTGTTTTAAAACGAAAGGAGTTTATTACAAACGATTTTCATATGATCTTTTAAAAAGAGCTTTTCACATAAAGGGTTTTTTTAAAAGTGAGGGTTTTTAAGAAGATTTTTATATATATAAATTTTTTATATAAAAGTTTTATTATATTAAATAAAAAGGAAGAAGAAGAAAGATTTAGTGTTTTATTCAAAGTTTTTTTTTTAAAGAAAGTTAGCAAAGTCTTTACGAAAAAGAAGAATATTTAGGGTTTTTGTCAGAGATAATTTTTTTTTAGGCATGATGGCCACATCAAGTTTTCAACCACAACTTTCATCTTTCAATGGGAAGGATTATGATGTGTGGGCCATTAAGATGGAGACCATGCTAAAAGCGCATGATGTCTGGGATCATGTCAAGTATGGGTTTGCGGAACCTAAAGATGATGCAGAAGAACGAGCCCTTAGTAATGCAGAGAGGGAACAGTGGAAGAAAGATAAGCGAAAGAATGCACAAGCATTGCTACTAATCCAGCAGGGAGTAGATCGAGCCGTTTTTCAGAAGATCATGATAACCTCGTCAGCAAAGGAAGCATGGGACACCTTGGCGACTAGCTATCAAGGTATGGTCAAAGTTAATATTGTTAAATTGCATAATACTAGGAGAGATTTCGAAATTCTGCAGATGAAGGAGACAGAGGACATTGATTCCTTCATGAATAGGGTCATGTATGTCGTCAATCAGTTAAAAATCTATGGCGAAGATATTAAAGATCGAACAGTGATCGAGAAGGTTCTTCGATCCCTGTCTACCAAATTTGATGTTGTGGTAGCAGCCATAGAAGAAGCAAAGGACTTGGAAACACTCACAATTGATGAGTTAATGGGGTCCCTTCTATCGCATGAAGCAAGGATAGACAGAAATAAGGATTCCACTTTGGAAACTGCCTTCCAAAGTCAAGTCTATATTTCAAAAGGTCGAGGTAGAGGTCGATCAAGAGGCAGAGGACGAGGCAACAACTATGGCGGTCACAGAGATGGCCGAGATGATCATGAGAATCAACGTGGAAGCAGCAGTAGCAGAAGCTTTCGTAACAATCAAAGGTTTGACAAATCAAAGGTAAAGTGCTATTACTGCAATAGATTTGGTCATTATGCTCGTGATTGTAGGAACAAGATCGCAGATCAAGGCAATCAGAGAGCTAATGTCAGTACAGAAAATATTGACTCTATGTTTCTAGCATGCAACACCATGCATAAACCCTCTGATAAGGTCTGGCTATTGGACAGTGGTTGCAGTAACCACATGACAGGAAACAAGGATTTGGTTGCTAATTTGGATGTTACAGTGCAGAGAGAGGTCAAGTTGGGGACTGACAAGACTGTGGCTGTAGATGGCAAAGGAGTGGTCAACATTGTGACCAAGCAAGGGGAGCCAAAGACCATATCAGAGGTATACTATGTCCCTGGACTCAAACACAATTTGATTAGTGTTGGTCCACTAATGCAGAAAGGATACAAAGTTACCTTTCAAGGGCAACAATGTGTTATTTACGACAAATCCCCAAGAAAGCAGCTGATTGCAAAGGTACAGATGACAAGGAACAGACTCTTTCCTCTCATTATGAACTACAATGATCAGGTTAGTTCTTTTACAACTACATGTTCTGATGCATACTAGTTATGGCACTTTCGGTTTGGACACTTGCATTTTTCCGGTTTAAAATTATTGCAACAGAAACAGATGGTGAGAGGTCTACCTCCCATCAAAGAACCTGCTAGCACGTGTGAGTGTTGCATCTTAGGCAAGCAACACCATGAAATTTTTCTGACAAGAGTTTCTTACAGAGCAAAGAAACCACTCGAATTGGTGCATACCGACTTGTGTGGACCTATGAGGACACAGTCGATTGGTGGAAGTTGTTACTTCCTCACCTTTATTGATGATTACAATAGGAAGACTTGGGTTTATTTTTTGAAGCAGAAGTCTGAAACTTTTGCAAAGTTCAAAGAGTTCAAAGCTTTGGTGGAGAACCAAAGTGATCAACAGATCAAGGTATTGAGATTGGATCGTGGTGGAGAATACGATTCGAAGGCATTCCATGAGTACTGCAAACAACATGGAATTAGAAGACAGTTTACAACCAGATACACACCACAGCAGAATGGTGTAGCAAAGAGGAAGAATCGAACAATCATGAACATGACAAGGAGCATGTTGAAAGCAAGACACTTGTCTAATGAGTATTGGGCAAAAGCAGTTGCATGTGTTGTTTATGTGATAAACAAATCTCCTACAAAGAGCGTGATGAACAGAGTTCCAGAAGCAGCATGGTCAGGTATGTCTTGCAGTGTATCTCATTTCAGAGTTTTTGGATGTGTAGCCTATGCACAAGTGCCTAAACAAATAAGAGGCAAATTGGATGATCAAAGTGAAAAATGTATATTTACTGGTTATAGTGAGCAGTCAAAAGCTTACAAACTGTATAACCCTGTCACAAAGAAGACAATCATTAGCAGAGATGTTGTGTTCAAAGAACAAGAGTCATGGAATGGGACTGTCGACACACTAACCGATGCTCAAACACCATTGATGGAGGATGATCTTGTAGAAGAAGAGGAACAGCAAGAACCAAAAGAGCACACACCAAACAGAGTCACACCAACAAGGACTCCAAGATTTTCAGAGCAGCATGGATCTTCACGCAGATCCATAGATCAGAGTTCTCCAAGCAGCGACTCAGGTAAGAAAAAGATGAGAAGTTTGAAGGATATTTATGATGATTTGGATGTTAGCTCAAATTTTGCATTGTTGGCATTCCAACCTTCTTCCTTTGAAGAAGCCATCAGAGATGACAATTGGGTGCAAGCCATGGATGAAGAGATGAATTCAATTGAAAATAATGATACATGGGATTTGGTTGATTTACCAAAAGATAAAAATCTCATTGGTGTGAAGTGGGTATACAAGACCAAAGTGAATGAGAAAGGTGAGATTGACAGATTTAAAGCACGACTTGTAGCAAAAGGATTCTCGCAGCAACCGGGAATAGACTTTGGAGAAAATTTTTCTCCGGTAGCCAGATTGGATACTGTAAGAGCAGTTCTAGCGACAGCAGCTCAGAACAAGTGGAAAGTGTATCAGATGGATGTCAAATCAGCCTTCTTGAATGGAATTTTAGAAGAAGAGATTTATGTGCAGCAGCCTCCAGGTTATGAAGTTGAAGGACAAGAAGATAAAGTTTACAGATTGATGAAAGCGCTCTATGGACTGAAGCAAGCACCTAGAGCATGGTATAGCAGAATCGACAGTTATATGATCAAGAATGGATTTTGCAGAAGCAGCATTGAGCCTACCTTATACACAAAGGTAAATGAGCATGGACAGATTTTGATAGTTTTCTTATATGTTGATGATATGATTTTTACAAGTGATCTTGATATAGATGAATTTAAAGCAGCCATGATGAAATAATTTGAGATGACAGATCTAGGTCTCATGAAATATTTTCTTGGCATTGAAGTTGAGCAATCTGAAAAAGGCATTTTTATTTGTCAAAATAAGTATGCAACAGATTTGCTGAAAAGATTCAGGATGGATAATTCCAAACCTGTACCTACACCAGTTGCAACGGGTACAAAGTTAAGTAAGGACGATGAAGGGGCAGATGTCAATCCAACTCTATTCAAAAGATTGGTTGGCAGCCTCATGTATCTCACAGCGACAAGACCAGATATTATGCAGGGAGTGAGTCTGATTTCCAGATTCATGGAGACTCCAAAAGACACACATTGGAGCGTTGGAAAAAGAATTCTGAGATACATAGCAGGAACCAGAGATTATGGCATAATGTATGCAAGTACAGAAAAGAAAGAATTGATTGGATATACAGATAGTGATTTTGCAGGAAGTTTGGATGATCGGAAGAGCACATCCGGTTATGTGTTCCATCTCGGTTCAGGAGTGATAGCATGGGCATCTAAGAAGCAGCCTATTGTGACACTATCATCAACAGAAGCAGAATATGTAGCAGCGACTTCAGCAGCATGTCAAGCAGTATGGTTAAGAAGAGTGTTGGATGGACTCAAGCAGAAACAACAAGGATCAACAGCAATATACTGTGACAACACATCAGCGATTGCACTATCCAAGAATAGTGTGTTTCATCAAAAGAGCAAGCACATTGATACTAGATATCATTTTATTCGAGAACTTGTGAGCAATGGAGAAGTTCACTTGAAGCCTTGTAGAACGAGTGATCAATTGGCTGATATCTTTACAAAGCCATTAGCAGTAGATTTGTTTGAGTTTCACAAAAGAAACTTGGGAGTTGTAAGCCTAGCTGAGACATAAGACCAGCAGGCATGTTTGAGTTGTCATGAGTTGTGTTTTAGTTTAGAGGTCGTAATTAAGGGGGAGTGTTAAAATATATAATTACTTCCTCATGCAGAAGTTAGACAAATAGTTAAGTGGAGTTAGTTGAGTTAAGTTACAGTTATATTTGGTGAACGAGTTAGACAGCGAGTTAAGTGAGTTGATTAAGTTCAATTATGAGTGATAGTGTGTGCATGTCAATTAGATTAAATACCCTTCACGGGTTCATTGTTTTAAAGAGAGTTTTATGATTAATGGAAGAGCAGCAGCTCATTGTTAGTGTGTGAAATCTTTGTGTTATTGTGTGATTGAATCCTCTGCCTCACCAACAATTAAAATATGTTGGCAAAATGCACAGGAAAATATTGATTTTTTGCAACTAAAATCTCATTTCCAGCAAGATGAGCTTCAACATAAAATGTTCAAGGTTGAAACAAACATCCATCAATATCCAGCAAGTGAGGTTTAGGTTGGTTCACATCCAATGCCCAGTACAAGAGCAGATTTGAATGCAGAAGAAAAAATCCAGCCTGCACTTCCCAAGCCAACCATCAAACCTTGGGAAGAGCTTGTCAACAATAAGCACAAAACAGGTCTTGGATATGCGAAGGTGGTGTCCTTTCATATTCCGGACTACTCCAAGCCCATCAAATTTCAGAGTGTCGGATTTCTTCATGATAACTCACCTTCAGCTATTCTAGACTCTGCTTGTCTTCCACAGCATATTGTAAAATGCCGACATTGTGAATGAGTTGGCCATATGAAAGATCATTGTTGTGATCTTCACCCATACAAACATTTGGGTCAGTACACTCAATCTTCACACATATGCTTCAAAAACAAGCCTCTTACAATAACAAAGATTCATCTTGGATGGATCACTTCTTGGTAATGGGCATCAATAGCCAAGAATATGTTTCAATCATATGTGAGAACTTTTTCAAGAGTATTGAACAGTCTTGCAGTTGATTTTTTGCCATCATCTCACCTTGTAATTGATAGGGGGGAAATTATGGTTATTTACAAGCTTCAAAGCCACATCAAGCGAGCTTGAGCCACAACCTGCCATTCCAGATTCAGAGTTGTAGCCAAAGACACATCAGTTCAAGCGAGCCTGAGCCACAACTTGCAATTCCAGATTCAGAATTGTAGCCAGAGACACAGATTCCCTTGAGCATGCCTTTGGGTTTTGGTCAGCCTTAAACCATCTATGCAAGGTTTATATTCTTCCTCTTCAAAGAATTCGGGACACTTCCTCTAGCAGAAGACTTCAAATTCTTGTCAGTTTTGGTAGAGTTCCAAGAAGTGCACCAAGCATTCCAAAGTTGGTGGTCATCGTTAAACCATCACAAGTTGCAGACATCCCTTTTCCAGGTTGAATGTCTCCCTCTTCAAAACATTAGGAGAAGTTCCTCTAGTAGAAGACCTATACTAATTGGAAGAGTTCTGGGAACTACACTAATTGTTCCAGTGTTGGTGGTCATCCTTAAACCACCTCCTTATGCCAATATTTCAGAAAGAACATTCAGCCTAGTGCTGCCATTTTGTATTATAGCTCTCTTCTTGGACTCACACATACCCCTTCGAATTAAGAGGGGGGATGTTGGACACCTAATCCTTCTAGGGTTAGTTTGGAAGCTCAAGAGACTTAGGGAGTCCAAGAGACCTTGGAATATGAATCCAATGGTCACCACAATGTATGATAAATATGTATCATTGTGAATAATATTGCATCCACACTTATCTTTCCTATTCTTGTCTCTGCCATGCTTGTGTTTGACACCACCAAAAGTACAAGAACAGAGGGAGACTGACTAGAAGACTCCAGTGGTCGGTATCTCTGCATCAATGGCAGATTGTTGGATGAGACTCTCTAGATTTGTACTTCGTTGTAGGAAGATCCAAATGTGCAGAAGTTAGAAGAAGACATTTAGCAAAAGCAGAAGCAGCTGGAGGAGATTCGGGCAATTGCGAATAAATTTTCAATCTCACAGAGGCTCGCCAATATTAGTGAGGGAAAGTCCCTCCAAAAGAAGCTAGAGGAGCTAATAAGGGACGAAGAGACTTTGGCACAGAGAACGCGGCATTAGCAGGATGAGTCTCTCCAACTGTCTCAGGAAGTGGATGGGAATCTTCAAGAGCTTTGACCAAAAGAAGAGATAGTATTGTAGAGGTCTACAAGGCCATCAATAGAAGCACTGTTGGAAGAAGTGCACAGCGAGAAAAATCATATCGCAGGGATTATGCAGAAGTTCAACAGTGCCTACGACAGCATAGCAGCAAAAATCAGAGGAAAAGTAGCTTGTATAAATTACACCAATGGATTCAATCTGATCATGCAATGTAATAAAACAAGATACTGAATCCTTCTACAATATTTGAGGAATATAAATCACGATCGCTCAATCACATGCAAGTAAGATAAAGAAGTAAATAAATCACACAACACAAGATTTTCTTGGGGAAAGAAACTACTCAAAACCCCTCCATCTTCATTGTATAATAAACCAAGGAATCATGAAACAATACAATGCATGTCTGCTCACAGAAACCTCATACACTCTACCAATTGTCTCACACTGACCTAGGAAAAATTGGACCAACACATAGCCAATTTCCTGCCCACCTTCAGCCTGCCTTGTTCACAAAATCCCTAGGAAAAATAATTCCTATTAAATATGAATTCTAACCTTCCTTGACTGTGCAATCCATCATGGGCTTCATGTGGCTTTATAACTGATAGTTTACTTACCTTTAACCTTTGTCTCAACTAGGTCGTCATCAGAATTGACATGCATGCAACTATTAATAATGAATCTTCAGTTACTTGGTATATCGATACTTGTGAATTAAATCTATTTTAATTCACCTGATCCTCCACTAGCTCATCAATCAGTTAGAACTAGTCAAACTAATTTTAACTCAATTAATTTGAATTAACTGATTGCAGTCACACCACACTAGCTCTACAACTATAACTTGACACTGTAAATAATAGAATCACTCTACATTCCTACTCTTTGACACTCAACTCGAAATTCTTGAGCTAACTAAATCTATCACACTTAACTATTACAAGTTGTTATGAGATAAGATTACAATTTATTTTCCAATTTATTTAAAAATTGAACGCCCACATTAGCACTAATGTGTCACTGAATTCCTTACTCATGTGTGAACCGAAATCCCACACTAGTATGTGGTGCATTTTCTTGTTGAATTTCAACACTCCCTCTCTGTTGAAAAGTCAACAAAAAATTCGTGTCTAATTTAATTTTACCTTAAATAAATTGTAATTTTATCTCATAATCACTTGTAATAGTTAATTGAGTGTGATAGACTCAGTTATCTCATGAAATTTGAGCTGACGGTGGTTGGTGAGGCATGTAGAGTGATTCTATTTGTTTTAGAGTCCAAGTTGCAGTTAGTGTATTAGTTCAATGCATGAGAAATCAGTTAACTCAATTGAGTTAATGTCAGTGTAACTAGTTGTAACTGATTGTTGTACTAGTGAGAGGCCACATGACTTAAATTAGATCTAATTCACATGCATTGATCTGTCAAATGACTAATGATTTACTATTAATAGCTACATGCATGTTAGTTTTGATGAAGACTCGGTTGAGAGAGAGGTTAAAGGGATGTTATCTATCAGTTGCATTAATAGTAAATTATCGTCGCGCAATTAGATAACCATAGGATTTCCCATGATGTATTACGCAGTTTTGGAAGGTTGAATTTCCTAAATAATAGGGATCAATTGTTCTTAGAATTGCGCAAGCAAGGAAGGCTGATCAGAGGCAGGAAATTGGCTAAGTGTTGGTCAATTTTGTCTAGATTAGTGTGAGATAGTTGGTAGAGTGTAGTAGACTCTTTTGAGAAGAGTGCATTATAACTGTTTCATGATTCCTTGGTTTTATACAATACAGATAAAGGGGTTTTGAGAAGATTTCTTTCCCTTGAAAATTTCATGTGTTTTGGATTTGATTCTTTCTCTTAATTAGTGTGATTGTGCGATCATGTTTAATTTCCACAAATTAACTATAGAAGGATTCAGTATCTTGCTCTAGAATATTGCATGATCGGATTGAATCCATTGGTATACATGTTGTTTGTATAATTTATACACTCTTAACAAGAAAGGGATTATCTGCTACCCCAATCCTGCCTTTGTGGTATTCGAATTTTCTCTTAGCAAGCGCCTTCGTCAATATATCTGCATCTTGATTTTCCGTGGGAATCTACTGCAGCAACATAATGCACCTATGAACACAATCCCTGAGATGGTGGTACCAGATGTCAATATGTTTGGACCTGTCATGGAATACCAGATTAACCGAGAGTTTTAGGCAACTCTGGTTATCACAATGTATCATCGTCGGATCCATCTGATGACCAAACAAACCAACAAGTATCTTCCTCATCCAGATGGCCTCGCATTCAATCTGACTAGCTGCCATGTACGTTGCCTCAGTTGAACTGAGTGCAACTGATCTATGCTTCTTGTTGTACCAAGAAAATATCGTTGATCCTATGTTGAAGATGCCCCCTGTTGTTCTCTTCATGTCTGATGGAATACCTACCCAATCTACATCGGTGAAGCCTTGAAGCTTCACTCCCTCTGTTCGTCTGTACCATAATCCATACTCTATAGTGCCCCTAATATATCTCAAAACATGATTCCCCACCTTCCAAAAGAGATATGTAGGCTTAACCATAACTTTACTAAGTTGGTTAACTGCGTAGCATATGTATGTTCATGTGTTCACCAAATACATAAGTGAACCCACAAGCTACCTGAAAACAGTAGCATCCACTACCTCACCTAAAGTAGCATCCTCCTTCCTCCATTTTCCTGCAAGAGGAGTCTCCATGGGTTTGTTTCCCTCCATGTGGAACTTCCTCAGAATCTACTTGGCATAATATCCCTTAGATACAAATAGCTCCCGATCTATTTTCCATATTTCCAAGCCAAGGAAATAATGCAAGACCCCATGTCCTTCATCTCAAACTCTCTTGCAAAATCCTCTTTGCAATAAGTTATGAGTTGCTCATCACCTGTCAGTATAAGATCATCAACATAAAGCACAATAATCAAAATCTTACCATCAACCACAATATGATATAGATTTTCATCTACTTCACTCTTTGTGAAGCCCAACCCGGTGAAATAGTTGTTGATCCTGGTGTACCAAGCACGAGGTGCTTGCTTCAGCCCATATAGTGCTCTCTTGAGTCTACACACATGTGACTCCCTGTCAAAGGTCTCAAAACCTTCTAGCTGCTTTTTTCACGCTGAGGGTGTTGTTGTGAAACTGAAGGTGTAGGTGCAGGTTGGTCTGCCCTGTAAAACAAGAAATGGTCCTAGGTTTGATTTCTTTTCCTTAACTCTTCTTCAACTAGAACCTTGATGAGAGCTTGATGATACAAGCTATATTCTAAAACAAAATTACGAGTTTGGATCCTTGCTGACATCTTTGTCAGACTCTTTAGCAAGAAGTATGGCAGATTTAAGGTCTTCATACCTGCAAAATGAAAAATAAACCTCATATGATAAAGAAACACAATTTTATACCTCCTTTCACAAGTGACGTATATCATGATAAATTTAATAGATTCTGCCCAATCATTTTTAAGATAGCTACTTGGAATTCCCTTCGCCCAATTTGGATCTCTGTGTGCATCCTTGAGGAAACTATTGAGGTCTCCCCCAATGATAACCTAACCTTTAAACCGCCTCTCTCCTTCTCGTGGAAGGTTAAATGCCTCAGCATCTGAGTCTTCTGAAACCTGCAATGTAAGTCCATGGGCTGTACATTGCAAAGCACAATACATGAGCTCTCTAATACAAGAGCTCTCAGTACATGAGCTAACTATATCACAATTTCATAAAAAAATTGGCAAGTTCCTTTGCCAATTTACTATCTCAAGACAATTTGCCTCCACTGTGCAATCCCTGTTGATAGCAATCCCTGAATGAATACAATCCTACATGCCTTGACTGCGCAATCCTCATGGGCACATCCAATGTGTGTGTGGTTGCATGTGTGCAACTAGATAATGTCACCACTGATAGTTTACTTTCCTTTCACCTAGAACTCAACTGGATTTCCACTAGATCTGACATGCATGCAGTTAATAGTAGTAAATCTTCAGTTGCATGTGAGATCACTACTTGTGAATTAATTAATAACTAATGCACTTGATCTCTCACTATTATATCTTCAATTACAACTAGCACAACTAAGTTTAACTCACTTAATTGAGTTAAACTACTTTACAACTTTCATAACTGTACTTCCAGCTCTGTTACAACTTTGAATCACTCAGTTACAACTAAGTCAACCTGCATTTCCCACCAACCAACCTCTTAACTCGAAATACCTTTAGCTAACTGATTTTCCACTCCAATTAACTATTTCCAAGTGCTTATTGAGAATAGATTATTATTTATTGTCCAACTAATATTAAGGGATAATAATAGTCGACATGCATCTATAAATAGACATGTAATTTATAAATAGAATTTGCACATACATCTATAAATAGACATGCATTTATAAATAGAATTTTCTCATGCATCTATAAATAGACATCCACCTAAAAATAGCTTGAGGCTCCATCTTAGTGTAAGTGCTTAATTTTCACTAGGATCTTCTTGTTGAATCTTAACACTACCTCTTAACAAGAAAGGGATTATCCTTCACCCTGATCCTGTCTCTATGGTATTCGAATTTTCTCTTGGTGAGTGCCTTCATCAGAATATATGCATCCTGATCTTCTGTAGGAATGTACTGAAGCAACATAATTCTCCTATGCACACAATCTCTGATATGATGGTACCGGATATCTACATACTTAGATCGATCATGAAACATAGGATTAATCGAGATTTTAATGCAACTTTTATTATCACAATGAATCATTGTCAGATCTAAATGAGAACCAAACAAACCAACCAAGATCTTTCTCATCCAGATATCCTCACATGCAGCTTGACTCGTTTCCATGTATTTCTCTTCAGCTGAACTGAGTGCCACGGATCTCTACTTCCTGTTGTACCAAGAAACAGTTGTAGATCCAATGCTAAAGATCCCCCCTGATGTGCTCTTTCTGTCCGATGGGTTTCCTACCCAATCTGCATCTGTGAAGCCATGAAACTTCACTTCATTCGTCTGTCTGTACCATAAACCATACTCTGATGTGCCCCTCAGGTATCTTAGGACATCCTTGCCCACCTTCCAAAAGAGCTTGGTAGGCTTAACCATAGCTTGACTCAGCTGGTTAACCGCATAGCAAAAGTCTGGTCTCGTGTTCACTAGATACATTATTGAACCCACTAACTATCGATAGACAGTAGCATCCACTACCTCTCCAGAAGCAGCATACTCTTTCCTCTAGTTTCCTGGAAGAGGAGTATCCATGGGTTTGTAGCCCTCCATATGAAACTTACCCAGTATCTCCCTTACATACTTGCCTTGAGACACAAAAATTTCACCATCTCGCTGCCATATTTCCAATCCAAGGAAATAATGAAGGAGGCCCATATCCTTCATCTCGAACTCCTTTGCAAGATCCTCCTTGAATGAGCGTATCAACTGCTCATCACTAGTCAATATTAAATCATCAACATAAAGAAAAATGATTAAAATCTTACCCTCAACCACAATTTTGTATAGGTTTGCATCTGCTTCACTTTCAGTGAATCCCAGTCCGGTGAAATAGCTGCCTAGCCGAGTGTACAAAGCACAGGGTGCTTGCTTCAGCCCACACAACACTCTTTTGAGTCGTCACACATGTGACTTGCTGTTGAAGATCTTGAAATCTTCAAGTTGCTCTATGTACACCTCTTCCACAATGATCCCATTGAGAAACGTAGTTTTCACATCCATCTGATGAATGCGCCAGCCCATCTGTGTTGAGAGAGAAAGGATGGTCCTTATGGAAGAATACCTTGTGACAGGTGCAAAGGTCTCTTCATAATCTATCCCCTTGATCTGTGAGAAGCCCCGGGCCTTGTATTTCTCAACACTCCCATCAGTAGCTTGCTTTACCTTGTAGATTCATCTCAAACCTACCATTGATTTATCAACCGACCTTGGAAAAATTTCCCAAGCACTTTTTTTGACAATGGAGTCATACTCCTCTACCATTGCATTTACCTATGTGGGCTCTTGCACTGCTTCCTGAAAGGAAGATGGTTCAGTTACAATACATTTTCTCATGAGAGCCATTTATCCAGTAAATCATTCAAGAGATTTTCTTTGTATGTGCTGTGAAGTAGGGGCTCCTACATTCTGTGCAACATCAAGTCTCAGCCTATCAGCTTTTGTGGTACGCCTTCTGCCAGTTATGATGGTTGGATCTGCGTGAGTGGACTCCTCCAATCCATGAACCTCCTCCTGTGGTTGATCCACATCTAGAGACTCATCTTTGGGAACCAACAATTCCTCCTCCGCATGCAAGTCCATCTCCCTCTCAAGCGAGAATCGCATGGATTTCCCCTCATTGAATTTTATATCCCATCGCACCACAGCCTTTCGATTGTTTGGAAAATACACACGATAATTATGGGGTGCTTCTACAACAAAGCACAGATATTATGTGATTTTTTTTTATGACTTTTCTAGAAAGTGTTGGATCTACTTCATGCAAAAGAAAGATCATATGTTTTCAAAATTTTGTGAGTTCAAAGCACTGGTTGAGAAAGATACAAGGAATTAGGTGAAGGCTCTAAGGAGCGACAATGGTGGTGAGTACATCTCTAATGAATTCAATAACTTATGTGCCAAATAAGGAATTCAGAGAGATTTGATTGTGCCTCATAACTCACAACATAAAGGGTTGTAGAAAGAAATAACAAAACAATTGTGGGTGCGTCATGAGCTATGTTACATGATCAGGGCCTACCATGGCATCTGTGGGAAGAGGCATGCAACACAGTGGTATTTGTGTAGAACTGTAGTCTGCATTGGATACTTGGCATGAGTACACCAGAGGATACTTTTTCTGGTAAGAAACCTGATGTTTCATATTTTAAATTTTTTGGATCATCTATCTATTGCCATGTGACTAAATATTTCAGAAAGAAGCTAGAACCAACATCATAGATTGGGATATTTTTGGGGTACACTGATACTCCCCACAACTATCGAGTGTATTTCCCGAACAGCAGGATGACAGTTGTCAGACGAGATGTAAAATTTGATGAGGAGAAAGCCATGTGATTGTCCCTTGAGAGGGAGCTTGATTTGCATGCAAATGAGGAACTCTTGGTTCCAAAGGATGAACCTTGAGATGTGGAGAAGCCACATGAGGAGGATCATTGAGTAGAAAAAACCACTCATGCAGATCCATCCACCACACATGGTAGGAGGCGAACCACATAGGCTGACAGATTGAGACTTGATGCGGCAAAACATGTAGGAGCACCTACATCACAACGTCGACAGAGACAGTCACCATACATGTATACTGGATACATGGCTCTTATGAGCATGTGTATTGTGACAGAACCATCCTCTTTTGAGGAAGTAGTGCAGCAACCAACTTGGGTTGACGCCATGGTTGAGGAGTATGACTCCATCGTCAGGAATAGTGCATGGGATTTTTTCCCAAGACTAGTTGGGAAGTCATTGGTTGGATCTAGATGGATCTATAAGGTGAAGCAGGAATCATATGGGAGTGTGGAGAAGTACAAGGCTAGATTTTTAGCCCGGGGACTCTCACAGGTTGAGGGGATTGACTACGAGGAGACTTTTGCACCAGTTGCACGATACTCATCAATTAGATATATCCTTGCACTCTCAGCACAGATGGGTTGGCAGATACATCAGATGGATGTGAAGATTTCATTTCTCAATGGATTTATTGAGGAAGAAGTGTACATTGAGCAGCCATAAGGTTTTGAGACCTTTGACATGGAGTTGCATGTGTGCAGACTCAAGAGAGCATTGTATGGGCTGAAGCAAGCACCTCGTGCTTGGTACACCAAGATTGACATTTATTTCACCGGGTTGGGCTTCACAAAGAGTGAAGCGGATGTGAACCTGTACCAGATTTTGGTTGATGGTAAGATTTTGATTATCGTACTTTATGTTGATGATCTTATTCTGACAGGTGATGATAATCTCACAACTTCTTGTAGAGAACATCTTTCAAGAGAGTTTGAGATGAAGGACATGGGACTCCTTCACTATTTCCTTGGTTTGGAGATAAGGTTGCGGGATGGGGAGATATTTGTTTCTCAGGGAAAGTATGCCAAAGAGATTCCGAGGAAGTTCCACATGGAGAGATGTAAACCCATGGAGACTCCTCTTGCAGGAAACTGGAGGAAGGACAATGATACTTCAGGTGAGGTAGTGGACGCTACTGTTTACAGGAAGCTTGTGAATACACTCATATACTTGGTGAACACACGATCAGACATATGCTACACAATTAACCAGCTTAGTCAAGTTATGGTTAAGCCGACCAAGCTCTTTTGGAAGGCGGGGAAGCATGTATTGAGATATCTCAGTGGCACTACATTGTTAATCCAAGTTGTCATTGATGGAAACAGGTTGATGAAGGTTGAAAGAATTAATGATAACATGGAAGATATCATTTGAATTTCTCCTAATGATGTTGCACTATTATTGAATACATGATGCTATACCTTCATGACCTTGCTGGGTATTATCATCATGACATAGATGTCCTACATGATGATGATATGACCCTATGATTGATAAGCCAAACAATGGAGAAGACAAATGAAGGAAAATCCAAGCAATGGAGAAGGCATTCTGTCCTATGCACTTTCTACACACAAAAATTAAGGACAGTTACAAAGAAAAAATGAATTTTGGCATCTTGGAGGCAGCCAATCACAATGAGCCCTAGACCATCTTGAAGATGATTTTTTCCTCTTTCTAACAAGCCCTCACTTTCCCTAAAACTCCCAGTAGTTGATGAGATACTGAATTTTTAAGTTAAAAAAATATTAATTAATTGTGAGATGACCTACACTCACACTCTCATGTCGGCCCTTTTCCCCAACAGTCTTGTCCTTTCAAATATTAAAAACCACTATAAATATAAAGGTAAAATCATTTGTTTCAGTCAAGAATTTCGGTGATTATCTCAGAAAATATAAGGACTACGGCTTGGTAAAGTGTGAAGCACAGATAAAGGGAACAGGTTCACATCTCATGAACCCTTAAGGGAAGAACAACCCAGTTTTCAAGCACAGCAAATGCTACAGGACTGTGGATCAATATTAAGGCTCAGTATTGTTAAACTTCATAACAGACACATGTACCAAAGCTCGATTCATTGAAGAAGATAATTGGCTACAGGACTTTGGATGAGTGATACAGAGCTTCGGACCTATTCTCTTTGGACTGTCACAGACCTGTGTTAAGGCTCAGATAACCCAAAACTTCAGACCTGTGGAAATAAGTCAACAAACAGTTCAGACTTATTGTAACACCCTTGGAGGCTCAAACCAGGGTTGTAGCTTGGTACCTGGACCAGAACTTGTTGTTGGAAGAACTCAGACTTTTTTTGTGGAAGATCATCTCTTGTAGCTTGGATTTATGAACATACCTACAGTTAACACCTTCCTCGGATCTAAGTTATCCTATTGAAGCTCGGACTTTTGGTGTCTAGTCAAGAACAGTTCATACCTCTTTCCAATGGGTACATCCGTAATCATATAAAAAAAGAGCTCGGTGTTGGACAATGAAGATATTATGAAGAATTGAAGATTAAAAAGTGACGAATTGTGTCAAGGATGTTCATGTAAACACTACTCACATTCTCTATTAAAATAAGACAAAAGGATTGGTGTCCTTGGAGTTGGTGCTCCTTAACACAAGGTTGGTGCCTTGAGAAGATAGGGTCGAAGCCCTAGAGGTCGGAGCCTCATCTAAGTCCAAGTTGGTGCTTGGCAACAGGTTGGTGCCTGATTCATTGAAGGGTTGGTGCCCTCACACATCTATTGTACTCAATTATTTGAAAAATGACTGAAGTTCTTATTAATCCTTAATAATAATATTATTATACACCTCTTTGTTTTTAATTGTGAAAAATCTAACTAGAAAAAATTAACAATTGAAAAGAAATATTGATTCACCACCCCCTCTGTATTTCCAACAATTGGTATCAGAGCCAGCTTCTTCATTATCAGCCAGGAAGAAGGATTCTTAGGCACAATGAAGAACAAGGAAGAAACAGGGAAACTACCTATCTTTGATGGAAAAAATTTTAGTTTTTGGAAAAAGAGGATGTCCTACTATCTAATGTCTCTTGGTCCTAAAGTATGGCACTTTGTTTTGGATGGGTACAAAACTCCCGCCGATCTTCCAACTGATCAAGATGAAAGAAAAGCCTACATTGCTAATTCCAAAGCTTTAAATTCCATCGCTAGTGGAATTACCGATTCCGAATTTACGAAAGTCATGAATTGTGACTCAACCAAAGAAGTATGGGATAAGTTGGTTTCTCTATATGATGGGGACTCCAAAGTTAAGAAGGCAAAGCTTCAAACCTATAGAAGACAATTAGAGAGTCTAAAAATGGATGATGAAGAAGATATTGCACCATACTTCCTTCGAGTAGCTGAAGTGGTTAACTCTCTTAAAGGACTAGGAGAAAATATTGAAGAAAGCACCATTGTTCAAAAAATCCTGAGATCGCTTCCTGACAGATTTGACTCCAAAGTAAGTGCCATAGAATAAATGAAGGACCTAGATACTCTCAAGATGGATGAACTTCATGGAATTCTTATTGCCTATGAGATGAGGAAAGGGATCCCAAATTTCAAAGAAGCAGCTTTCAAAGCCTCAAGATCTACAAAAGAAGGAAAAGGATGGAATTGCAACAATGATGAATCTGATACTGAAAACGAGTTAGCTCAATTTGTATGAAGACTAAAAAGGGGATCTAAGCTAAAAGGTAAGTACACTCTTATTTGTTTCAATTGTGGAAGAATAGGTCATTATGCTACAAAATTTCCTCATAAACATGATAGTGATGATGAAAAGGACTCTAAAAGAATGATGTACAAAAAGAAAGGGTTTGATAAGAAGAACTTCTTCTCCAAACAAGATGAATTTGTAGTCATAAAAAATAAATCAACTAGAAATGTGCGTAATTACAAAGAAAGTGATGATGAATCAGATGAGGAAAGTAATTATGTTGGAAGAAGAGAAAAGTTATTCATGGCATTTACAAATGATGATGACTCAGAACTAGAAGATGAAAGAAACATGGATAGTTTGCTAATAAGTGCCATTGAAGAAAATCAGAATCTATAAAAGAAGATAATTTCTCTCAAAATAGAAAGAGAGGAAGAAAAAAGAAGGGGAGACTTCTTGAACATTAAGTTAAAAGATAAGGATGATATCTGTGAAAAACGTGAAGCTAAAATAATATCTCTAAGAAAGGAATTAGAGAAAGATAAAATGAGTTGGCAAAGCTCTCTAGCTCTTGACAACATTCTTAATACTCAAAAACCTCAACATGACAAGTCTGAAATTGGTTTCAAAGGAGGATCATCAAGTACAAAGAATAATGCCAGAATTTATGTTGATGTACTCTATTGCCATCCAAAAGAAGAAAATTCATCTCGTCAGGAACAAAGTCCCATCTCAAAACCAAGAATTGAAGAAAGAGCAACTCCAAGGAAGAATGTTGGTTCAAGCTATGGATACTACAACAAGTATCAAACTATTTTTCTTGGGCATTGTTACAATTGTAAAAACTTTGGGCATCAAGCTAAGCATTGTAAGGCTCATAAGAATGAAGCACCAAGATTGAATGATCAAACAAACCAACTACGTGGTCCTAAAGAGCAAGGAAAAATCAAAACTTACAATTCCTTTGATCCTTTGGCTAAGTTTGATCCATCTTGCTCATTATGTGATAATTATGATCATAATGAACAAAATTGCCCTCTAAAAAGGGAGAAAGCTAAAAACGTAAATCTCAAAACTGATAAATGTGGCCTAGCTCTATGTGCTCATAGTGAAGAAAATCATTGGTTCGTTAATAGTGGATGCTCAAGACATATGACAGGTGACCAAAAGAAGTTTATCTCATTGAACAAGAAAAATGGAAATGTTTCCTTTGGAAGTGGATCCGCTAAAATCACTAGAAAAGGAATTGCTGCCCTTGTCAATGGACTAAGAAATGCTCAAAATACCTTGCTAGTAGAAGGGCTCAAACACAATCTCTTAAGTGTTAGCCAGATTTGTGACCAAGGACATAATTTTGTCTTTAGTACAAAAAATTGTGAAATAAGAGACTCATCCTCGGGATAACTTGTGGAGAAAGGAGTAAGAACACCAAATAATGTTTACATTCTTAGTAGAATCCAAGAAGATAAATTTTACTTAAGTCAAACAGATGAAAGTTGGTTATGGCACAAGCGATTGGGGCATACAAGTTTTGATAACCTAGTCAACATCAGCAAAATTAATGCAGTAAGGGATATTCCAAAAATGTGCAAACCAAATCAAGTTGTATGTGGCCCATGCCAACATGGAAAGCAAACCATAACTAGCCACAAAACTAAGGAGTTCTCAACAACAAAACCTTTGGAAATCATTCAAGCAGATTTGTGTGGGCCAACTAGAACTCCAACTCTTCAAGATGAAAGGTACTTTGCTCTATTTGTTGATGACTATAATAGAATGATGTGGATATATTTCATAAAATATAAATCCGAAGCATTTGAATGTTTTAAGAATCTTTGTTAGGATATTCCAACACATAGGAAATAGTTAAGAATAACTTAGTCTAGTGTAGGGTTAGGTAAAGTGTGTTTTTTTACCATGTACATTTGTAACTTATAATCCGACGATCACAATTTGTAGTGATCCGATGGTTATCTCTCACCTCGGTATTAACAACACTTTATCTGTGGCTTAACACCCGATTGGTCCATTATCTCTATTTAAAGAGCATGGAGGGTCATTTTTTCGGTAACCGTTTATGAGAGAAACATATGTAACTTTTCTTTTATATTAATAAATTTCCTGAAGTGGCCGCGTTGGCTCAGGGTGTGGACTGTTTCCCTCTTTGAGGGTTTTAACCATGTGATATACTAGTTTTAACCTTTGGTTCTTGATCTACAGAACTTACCCTTTAAATTCATACATGGTATCAGAGCTATTTTGAGGGTCACGTCCGTTGTTGATCAAAATCCGAAGCCAGTTTGACTGCATGCAAATGCCGTTTTTTAGATCTACTATTTTTGAACATTTTTGGGCTTGGAGAACTACTTGGTTGTGTCTGGAGCATCTGTTATAGTGAGGAACACCTTTTGTTTCATGCGAAAAGGTTTCTAGCTACCCAAGTTATGAAAGTTTAGATCTGGAGGTATAAAGCATATGTTTTGTAGTTATATTTGTTAATAGTTCTGCTTATTTCGGTTCACTCTTTTTATTTTTGGTTTATAGGTTTTATTTATTTGCCGGATTTGTACCCTCTTCTCTGTGATTATACTGGTTTTAACCTTTGGTTCTTGATCTACAGAACTTACCCTGTAAATTCATACATGGTATCAGATCTATTTTGAGGGCCGCGTCCGTTGTTGATCAAAATCCGAAGCCGATTTGACTGCATGCGAATGCCGTTTTTTAGATCTACTATTTTTTGAACATTTTTGGGCTTGGAGAACTACTTGGTTGTGTCCGGAGCATCTGTTACAGTGAGGAACACCTTTTGTTTCATGCGAAAAGGTTTCCAGCTACCCAAGTTATGACAGTTTAGATCTGGACGTATAAAGCATCTGTTTTGTAGTTATATTTGTTAATAGTTCTTCTTATTTCGGTTCACTCTTTTTATTTTCGGTTTATAGGTTTTATTTATTTGCCGGATCTGTACCCTCTTCTCTGTGTATGCACTTTGTTGTGCGCTGGGTGCGATCTCGGCAAATCAGAAGCAGGAAAAAGGGATTTTTTTTGCTAAGTATGCTCTTTCCTCGCATGTTTGTGTGATCTTGGGAAATCAGAAATAGTGAAAAAAGTGATAGTTGCCAGTAAGGCTAACCGAGAATCTAACATTCTGCCGTAAGGCTCTGCATTTCATCTTTTATATGCTCGGTTTTTGTATTTTTTGTGCAGGAAAAGGCATGCACACTGAAGAGTTAAAAAAAAAAACAAACCCCCTTCCTCCTTTCCTACAATAACATGATCCTTTTACTATCCCAATTGGTGAGGGGTTAGTTTATGAGAATATAGGTCCTGGGTTCAAGTCTCCTTCTCAAGCTTCTTTTGTAAAAAAAAAAAATTCAAATGAGCAGAATATTTTTTTTTTTTTAAGTCGCACTTCATCCTGTTCCCGTAACTATTCAGCATCTACAACTTAGATTTTTCAAAAGGCGTAACTTTTTCATCCGGAAGCTGTTTTTCGAGCCGTTTTTTTTTTTAACGGCCTAATTTTTCAAGATATTTCCATTGGGGCAGTTAGTTTCAGCTTTTCTCAGCTTCAATTTTAATTTTTAAATGGAAAGTGCATGCTTGATTATTCTTAACAGCACCAATTATTTCCAATGGCTACCTCACATGGTAGATATACTTAGAAGTAAAGGGCTTTATAGAATATCCACAGGACAAGAAACTAAACCTTATGATGATGATAAAGTTGCTAAATGGGAAAATAAACAAGATCAAGCACGAGGGTTGATAGGAATTTCCATTTCTCAAGATCTTTGATTTCATATCCTTGACATTGATACCCCTGATGAAGCCCTGGAAAAGCTAAAAACTATTTTTGGCATTCAAAATCAAATCAGAGCCCACCAGCTTGAAAAGGAGTTGCTTACTTTGGACCCCAATAACTTCTCCTCCATTGAATATTTTTTGTCCAAATTTAAGACCCTTAGAATTCTTTTAGAAGGTTGTAAGATCAAAAAGGACGATGGTAGCCTCATCTATTTCATTCTTGCTCAGCTTGGCTCTGCATACTCTATATTTGTTTCTGCCTTCCATTCCATTAGAGAAGCCATCATTTCTTCAAGAACCACCTACAAGAATCCCTCTTTTGATGCCTTTTGTGATTCTTTGATAAGAGAACAAGAAAAACTTTTACACCTTGGTCTTATCACTACTGGTAACGCTTCTAAGAAAGCCTTAGCAGCCCAACAACAACCATATCAAAAGAATCCCAAGAAGCAGTATCCTAAAAAATATGGTCCTAAACCAAACAAGGGCCCTAAGAAATTTTAGCCGCAAACAGAAAAATCAAATCAGCAAAATAATAAGGCAAATCAAAACAAAGGGAAGAAGACAAATAGGCATTGCAACTTTTGCAATTGGGATGGCCATATAGAGTCCAAATGTTTTAAGAAGATGGAAGCCTTAGAAGTAGCATTGAAGAAGCACAACATAAATTTGGAGCACTCTTCACCTTCATCTTCAGGCATGGCACTTTCTTCTTGTGGTTGTCAAGCATCAAGATCTGGTTATGCATTAAATGTATCTTCTTCTTCTCCTTCTCATGAGTGGCTCATTGATTCTGGAACTTCTTACCACATGGCTAAAAATAAATCCATGTTTTCTTCTTTAAATGATTGTAACACCAAACATATTTATGTTGGTGATGATAGATCTCTTAGTGTTGTAGGATCTGGAACCATTCATCTAGATAATGGTCAGTTTAATGATGTACTATGTGTTCCTACCTTGTCATGCAACCTTCTATCTGTTTATTAGATAACTCATTCAAGTGAAGGGAAAATAGTAGAATTCTCACCTCATGATGTTGTAATCAAGGACCTCAAAGATCCTAAACATATTTTAGCTGTTGGCATTGCTGATGATTCCACAAGGTTGTATAAGTTTGAAAACTTTGGGTCATCCTCTATTCCCTCCATTTTTGTATCTCATAATGATGATGTGAGCAAACTTTGGCATGAGCGATTTGGTCACTTAAACTATCGCTCTCTTCAAACTCTATGTAAGTAAAATATGGTGACGGGCCTTCCTATGGTATCTTGCCGAGATGGTGTTTGCTCCGGATGTGTACTCAGAAAACATCATCGGGATAGTTTTGACAAACGTGCCTCTTGGCATGCTTCAACCCCTTTGCAGCTTGTGCACAGTGATTTATGTGGTCCACTTCCTGTTGTTTCTTTCTTTGGTTGCAAGTACTTCTTAACTTTCATTGATGATTTTTCCAGACACACTTGGGTATATTTCTTAAAACTCAAGAGTGAATTTTTTAACATGTTCTTGGCCTTCAAGGCCTTTTTGGAGAAACAATCTGGACATCAAATTCTTAAGTTAAGACCAGAAAATGGCGGAGAATATGTTAACAACAAATTTATCAACTTCTTCACTAAGCATGGCATTCAATTGCAACATATTGTTACATATACTCCACAACAAAATGGTGTAGCTGAAAGGAAGAATCACACCTTAAAAGAAATGGCTAATTGTATGCTTCAATCTAAAGGACTTGGCCTCAATTTTTGGGCAGAAGCCATTAACTGTGCAAATTACATAGTAAATCTCACTCCTGCTAAGGTTTTAAAGAATATAACTCCAGAAGAAGCTTAGAGCTCAATCAAACCAGATCTAAGTCACTTTCATGTTTTTGGAAGTGATGCTTGGGCCCATATTCCGGATGTGAAACATAAAGCCTTAGAACCTAATTAGAACCTAAGAGTGAAAAATGTATTTTTGTTGGATATTCTGAAGATTTCAAAGGATATAGACTTCTTCAACCAAAATCCAAAAATATAATCATTAGAAGAGATGTAAAATTGGATGAAAATATATTGGCCTGCGAGCCTAGTTCGGCGGGTGTGCCACCTTTGGCCTGTGAGTCTAATTCGGCATATGTGCCACCTCTCTCTCTCTCTTCTATTCTTAATAGCATTCCTTCTAGTTCAGATGATGGCAGTGAGGATGACAATACTCCTCCACTCTTGAAATTGTTCCTTATACTCCACCGCTTCCAAGATGGGTCCGCTCTACTCGGGATGCAGCAGGTTCTCTTGCAGGTGACCCTGTCGATCGATGTCGTACACATTATCAGTTTGAAAGAGCCTCTTCCTTATTGGCTCAAGTTCCAGAAAAACTTGATCCATAAACCTTTGAAGAATCCTCTAGTCATCCAGATTGGGATGAAGCTATGAATGAAGAGTATCGTTCCTTATTGGCAAACGATACTTGCGATCTTGTTCCTCTTCCAAAAGGAAGAAAACTTGTCAGATGCAAATGGGTTTACAAAACCAAGTTTGGACCAGATGGAAAAGTGGATAGACATAAAGCTCGTCTTGTTTCTAAATTATTTTCACAAGTTGAAGCAATTGACTATACTGAAACCTTCTCCCCTATTGCCAAAATGAATTCTATCCGCCTTGTTCTTTCCCTTGCTGCCTCCTTTAAATGGGAATTCCATCAGATGGATGTTAAATCCGCCTTCTTACATGGAGATTTGCATGAAGAAATCTACATGGAACAACCCCCTGGCTTTATCCAAAAAGACTCTAGCCTTGTTTGTCGCCTTAGGAAGTCTCTCTATGGTCTCAAACAAGCTCCTCGAGCTTGGTATGCCAAAATGGATAGATTTCTATTAGATAATGGATTTTCTAGGTGTCATTCTGACAACACTGTCTACACCAAGAAAGTGGGTAAGTCCTTCACCATCCTTGTTATTTATGTTGATGATCTTATCCTTACTGGTAGTGATCCCAACCATATAAACCATGTGAAGTCTAGCCTCAAAAAGAAGTTTGAAATGACAGACTTAGGACACTTGCATTATTTTCTTGGTCTTCAAGTCTTGCAATCCAAGGAAGGCATTACCCTCTCTCAGTCCAAGTATGCCTGTGATCTTCTACACCACTTTCACATGGAAGACTGTAAGCCAACCCCTTCTCCCTTTCAGTCTGGAGTCAAGCTTTTAGTCACTTGTACTACCCCTGAAGTTGATGCTACCTTATATCGTCAACTTGTTGGTAAACTTCTGTATCTAACCCATACCCGTCCTGACCTTTCCTTTGCCGTTGGTCTTGTCGCTCGGTTTATGCACCAACCTCATGAAAGTCACTGGAAAGTAGCTAAAAGAATACTTCGATATATTCGAGGTACAGTTCAGTTCGGGATTCATTACAGTGCAGGAGCATCTCCCTTGTTGATTGGTTTCACTGATTCTGATTGGGCTGGTAACCCTGATGATCGGAAGTCCACTACAGGATATGTATTCACTCTTGGTTCAGGACCTATTACTTGGTCTTGTAAGAAACAAAGTGCCATCTCCCTTTCTTCAGCAGAAGTAGAGTATCGTGGTGTAGTTGAAGCCAGCAAGGAAGCCATGTGGCTTCGTCAGATCCTGTCTGAATTTGGTCTTCATCAACAGCATCCAACTACACTTTGGTGTGATAATCAGAGTGTCATTCAGCTATGTAAAGATCCAGTTCAGCATCAACGTATGAAACACATTGAACTCCACATACACTTCATCAGAAAGCTCATTCATGATCGTGTTCTTGAAGTGCAGTACTGTCCAACCAATGATCAAGTAGCCGATATCTTTACAAAGGCTCTCACAGAAGCGAAGTTTACCAAACTTCAATCCATGCTTGGAGTTCAGGAAAGTTGTCATTAAGGGGGGATAGGCTCTAATGCCTCCTTCCTTCTCCTATTGTGTCACTTTTGTAAATCCTTCAATCCTATCCCAATTTTCTCTTAAGGGGGGATGTTAGGATATTTCGACACATAGGAAATAGGCTCCTTTTGTGTCACCTTTGTAAATCCTTCAATCCTATCCCAAGTTGTTCTTAAGGGGGGATGTTAGAATATTCCGACACATAGGAAATAGTTAAGAATAACTTAGTCTAGTGTAGAGTTAGGTAAAGTGTGTTTCTTTACCATGTACATTTGTAAATTATAATCCGACGATCACGATTTGTAGTGATCCGAAGGTTATCTCTCACCTCAGTATTAACGACACTTGATTCGTGGCTTAACACCCGATTGGTCCATGATCTCTATTTAAAGAGCATGGAGGGTCATTTGTTTGGTAACTGTTTATGAGATAAACATATGTAACTTTTCTTTTATATTAATAAATTTCCTGAAGTGGTCGTGTTGGCTCAGGCCATGGACTGTTTCCCTCTTTGAGGGTTTTAACCACGTCATTATACTGGTGTACTGATTTGTGATTTGTTTGTGAGCGGTTACCTTTGGTTCTTGATCTACAAAACTTACCTTGTAAATTCCTACAATATTAAGGCTCTCATTGAGAATGAGAAATATTCTAAGATTAAATGTCTTAGAACGGATAGAGGAGGAGAATTCACCTCAAAATAATTTGATGAATTATGTAAAGAGCATGGAATCGAAAGAGAACTCTCTACTGCTAGGACACCCCAGAAAAATGGAGTAGTTGAAAGAAGGAACCGAACCATTCAAGAAATGGCAAGGACAATGCTACTAGCAACTGATTTGCAACCAAAATTTTGGAGAGAAGCAGTTGGAACCACAATATATACCTTAAATCGAACTCAACTAAGACCAAATAATGAAAAGACTCCTTATGAATTATGGAAAAGAAGACCCGCTTCAGTAAAATATTTCAGGGTTTTTGGAAGCAAATGCTTCATAAAAATAAATGATGACTCACCAGGTAAATTTGATTCTAGAGTTGACGAAGGAATATTTCTTGGATACTCCACTAGGAGAAAAGCTTACAAATGTTACAACAATCATCTACGAAGAATAGTGGAAATCATTGATGTGAAGATTGATGAAGGCCTTCCAGAAAAGAGAATTGAAGATCATGAAGTTGAGCCTTTCTTTGAACAAAGTGAAGAAGAAGAACCTGAAAAAGAAGAGGAGAATGGAGAACCTCAGTAAATCTCAAAGTGAATCTTCACAAACTCCCTCTAATATCATTTTTATTCAAAGACATCATCCGAAAGAATAGGTCATCAGAAATATAGATGAAGGAATTCAAACTCAAAGAAGGATGATAAGCACCCCCAAGAAAAGATGATGTGGCTCTATTATCTTTAATAGAACCTGAAAATTTTTCTCAAGCAAGCAAAGATCCTTATTGGATAAAGGCCATGGAAGAAGAAATGTCTCAAATTGAAAAAAATGAGACTTAGGAACTGGTACCTCACCCAAAAAATAAAAATATAATTGGAACAAAATGGGCCAGACTTGTCTACAAAGGATACTCGCAAATCGAAGGAATTGACTTCGAAGAAACCTTTGCACCAGTAACTCGAATGGAAGCCATAAGAATGTTTTTAGCGTTTACTTTCTCAAAAGGATTCAAGGTTTATCAAATGGATGTAAAATCAGCATTCCTGAATGGAGATCTCAAGGAGGAAGTTTACATGGAGTAACCAGAAGGATTTGATCTTGCTGAAGGAAAAGACCTTGTATGCAAACTAAAAAAGGCCTTGTATGGATTAAAACAAGCCCCTAGAGCATGGTATGCAATGTTGGATCACTATCTGCAACAAGAAGGTTTCAAAAAGGGAGTGACAGGTAGCAATCTCTACATTAAGATGGATGAGGAAAAACTTTTGATCACTCTTGTTTATGTTGATGATCTAATCTTTGCTAGCAATGAAGAAGAAATGAGCCATGAATTTTCTCTAAATATGTCCAAAAAATTCGAGATGTCAATGATTGGTGAGTTGTCTTACTTTCTTGGGCTACAAATATCTCAAACCTCTGCAGGCATGTTTATAACTCAAGCAAAATATCTTAAAGACATGCTGAAAATATATGGGATGGAAGATTGTGCACCTATGAGCACACCAATGACCACATATTGTAAATTAAGCAAAGATGATGATACCCCTCTCATAGATGCAACTCTTTACAGGTCAATAATTGGAGCTCTCCTATACTTAACTGCTACAAGACCAGATTTTATGCAAGCAGTAGGAATGATAGTAAGATTTCAGTCAAGTCCTAAACAATCCCATCTAGCAACTGTGAAGAGAATTCTCAAATATTTGAAAGGAACGATTGATTTCGGTCTTTGGTATCCTAAGAGTTCAACTTTTATTGTGACAGCTTACTCTGATGTTGATTGGGCTGGAAGTGTGGATGATCGAAAAAGTACCAGTGGAAATGCATTCTTTACGAGAGATTGTCTTGTACCTTGGCTCAGCAAAAAGAAATCATCTATATCCCTTTCTACAGTCGAAGCCAAATATATAGTTGTTGCTGATTGTTGTACACAAATTCTATGGATGAAGGAAGCCTTGAAGGATGTCAACATAGAAACTAAGCAACCAATTACTATTTTTTGTGACAATACTAGCGCCATCAGTCTTTCAAAGAATCCAGTGATGCACTCAAGGATCAAACGTATTCCAATCAAATACCACTTTCTCCGTGAAAAAATTTTTGAACACAATATCAGGTTGGAATACGTCAATACAAAAGAGAAAATTGCGGATATCTTTACAAAACCCCTTCCACGAGAAGCATTTGAGTATCTTCGCCAAAACATGGGGGTCATTGCTCTTGCATCACATTAAATCAAGCAGCATGTCAAGGGTGTAGTATGTTAGGGGGAGAAGCAAGATAGGGGGAGAACTTTGGCACCCCATTGCCATTGATGTCAAAGGGGGAGAGAAGAAAAATATTGCCATCCAATGACAAAGGGGGAGATTGTTAATCCAAGTTTTCATTGATGGCAACAGGTTGATGAAGGTTGAAAGACTTAATGATAACATGGAAGATATCATTTGAAGTTCTCCTAATGATGTTGCACTACTATTGAATACATGATGTTATACCTTCATGAGCTTGCTGGGTATTATCATGATGAAATAGATGTCCTACATGATGATGCTATGACCCTATGATTGATAAGCCAAACAATGGAGAAGACAAATGAAGGAGAAGCCAAGCAATGGATAAGGCATTCTGTCCGATGCACTTTCTGCACACAAAAATTAAGGACGGTTACAAAGAAAAAATGAATTTTGGCATCTTGGAGGCAGTCAATCACAATGAGCCCTAGACCATCTTGAAGAGGATTTTTTCCTCTTTATAAAAAGCCCTCACTTTCCCTAAAACTCCCAGTAGTTGATGAGATACTGAATTTTTAAGTTAAAAAAATATTAATTAATATGAGCCGACCTACACTTACACTCTCATGTCTGCCCTTTTCTCCAACATTCACGTCCTTTCAAATATGACAAACCACTATAAATATAAAGGTAAAATCATTTGTTTCAGTCAAGAATTTCAGTGATTATCTTAGCAAATATAAGGACTGTGGCTTGGTAAAGTGTGAAGCACAGAGAAAGGGAACAAGTTCACATCTCGTGAACCCTTAAGGGAAGAACAACCCAGTTTTCAAGTACAGCAAATGCTACAGGACTGCGGATCAATATTAAGGCTCAGTATTGTGAAACTTCAGAATAGACACATGTACCAAAGCTCGATTCATTGAATAAGATAATTGGCTACAGGAATTTGGATTAGTGATACAGAGCTTCAGACCTATTCTCTTTGGACTATCACAGACCTGTGTTAAGGCTCAGATAACCCAAAACTTCAAACCTGTGGAAATAAGTCAACAAACAGTTCAGACTTATTGTAACACCCTTGGAGGCTCGGACCAGGGTTGTAGCTTGGTACTTGGACCAGAACTTGTTGTTGGGAAGAACTCAGACTTGTTTTGTGGAAGATCATCTCTTGTGGCTCGGATTTATGAACAGACCTACAGTTAACACCTTCCTTGGATCTGAGTTATCCTATTGAAGCTCGGACTTTTTGTGTCTAGTCAAGAACAGTTCATACCTCTTTCCAATGGGTACATCTGTAATCATATTAACAATGAGCTCGGTGTTGGACAATGAAGATATTATGAATAATTGAAGATTAAACAGTGAAGAATTGTGTCAAGGATGTTCAAGTAAACACTATTCACATTCTCTATTAAAAGAAGACAAAAGGATTGGTGTCCTTGGAGTTGGTGCTCCTTAACACAAGGTTGGTGCCTTGAGAAGATAGGGTCGAAGCCGTAGAGGTCAGAGCCTCATCTAAGTCCAATTTGGTGCTTGGCAACAGGTTGGTGCCTGATTCATTGAAGGGTTGATGCCCTCACACATCTACTGTACTCAATTATTTGAAAAAGGACTGAAGTTCTTATTAATCCTTAATAGTAATATTATTATACACCTCTCTGTTTTTAATTGTGAAGAATCTAACTGGAAAAAATTAACAATTGAAAATAAATACTGATTCACCCCCCTCTCAGTATTTCCAACAATAGTATGGATTATGGTACAGACGAACAGAGGGAGTGAAGCTTCAAGGATTCACCGATGCAGACTAGGCAGGCAATCCATCAAACAGGAAGAGCACATCAAAAGGGATCTTCAACATAGGATTGACAACAGTTTCTTGGTACATCAGGAAGAAAATATTAGTTGCACTTAGTTCAGCCAAGGCAGGGTACATGGAAGCCATTCAGGCGGCATGTGAGGCCATATGGATGAAGAAGATACTTGTTGGTTTGTTTGGTCATCAGATGGATCCGACTGTGATACATTGTGATAACCAGAGTTGCATAAAACTCTTGGTTAATCCAGTATTCCATGACAGGTCCAAGAATATTGACATCTGGTACCACCATCTCATAGATTGTGTTCAGAGACGCATTATGTTACTTCAGTACATTCCCACGGAGGATCAGGATGCAGATATTCTGATGAAGGCACTCGCCAAGAGAAAATTCGAATACCACAAAGGCAGGATCAAGGTAGCTGATAATCCCTTTCTTGTTGAGAGGGAGTGTTGAAAAGTCAACAAGATATGTGTGTCTAATTTAATTTTCCCTTAATTAAATTGGACAATAAATTGTAATCTTATCTCATAATCACTTGTAATAGTTAATTGAGTGTGATAGACTCAGTTAGCTCATGAAATTCGAGTTGAGGGTGGTTGGTGAGGCATGTAGAGTGATTCTATTTGTTTTAGAGTCCAAGTTGCACTTAGTGTATTAGCTTAATGCATGAGAAATTAGTTAACTCAATTAAGTGAGTTAAAGTCAGCTTAACTAGTTGTAATTGATTTTTGTATAAGTGAGAGGTCAAGTGAATTAAATCAGATTTAATTCACATGCAGTGATATGTCAAGTGACTAATGATTTACTATTAATAGTTGCATGCATGTCAGTTTTGATGAAGACCCAGTTGAGATAGAGGTTAAAGGGATGTTATCTATCAGTTGTATTATTAGTAAATTGTCGGTGCGCAATTAGACAACCATAGGATTGCCCATGATTTATTGCGCAATTTTGGAAGGTTGAATTTCCTAAATAATAGGGATCAATTGTTCTTAGAATTGTGCAAACAAGGCAGGCTGAGCAGGGGCAGGAAATTGGCTAAGTGTTGGTCGATTTTGTTTGGATCAATGTGAGACAGTTGGTAGAGTGCAGTAGACTCTTATGAGAAGAATGCATTGTAATTGTTTCGTGATTCCTTGGTTTTATACAATACAAATAGAGGGGTTTTGAGCAAACTGTTTTCCCCAAAAAAATTCGTGTGTTGTGGATTTGATTCTTTCTCTTACTTGGTGTGATTGTGCGATCGTGTTTAATTTCTGCAAATTAACTGTAGAAGGATTCAGTATCTTGCTCTAGAATATTTCATGATCGGATTGAATCCATTGGTATACATATTGTTTGTATAATTTATACACTCTCAACAAGAAAGGGATTATCTACTACCATGATCCTGCCTTTTTGGTATTCAAATTTTCTCTTAGCAAGCGCCTTCATCAATATATCTGCATCCTGATTTTTCGTGGGAATCTACTGCAACAAAATAATGCACCTATGAACACAATCTCTGAGATGGTGGTACCAGATGTCAATATGTTTGGACCTATCATGGAATACCAGATTAACTGAGAGTTTTAGGCAACTCTGGTTATCACAATGTATCATCGTCGAATCCATTTGATGACCAAACAAACCAACAAGTATCTTCCTCATCCAAATGGCCTCGCATGCAGCCTGACTAGCTGCCATGTACATTGCCTCGGTTGAACTGAGTGCAACTGATCTTTGCTTCCTGTTGTAACAAGAAACTATTGTTGATCCTATGTTGAAGATGCCCCATGATGTTCTCTTCATGTCTGATGGACTACCTACCCAATCTACATCAGTGAAGCCTTGAAGCTTCACTCCCTCTGTTCGTCTGTACCATAATCCATACTCTATAGTGCCCCTGATATATCTCAAAACATGATTCCCCACCTTCCAAAAGAGCTTTATAGGCTTAACCATAGCTTGACTAAGCTGGTTAACTACGTAGCATATTTATGTTCATGTGTTCACCAAATACATAAGTGAACCCACAAGCTGCCTGAAAACAGTAGCATCCACTACCTCACTTGAAGTAGCATCCTCCTTCCTCCATTTTCCTACAAGAGGAGTCTCCATTGGTTTGTTTCCCTCCATGTAGAACTTCCTCAGAATCTACTTGGCATAATTTCCCTGAGATACAAATAGCTCTCGATCTATTTTCCATATTTCCAAGCCAAGGAAATAATGCAAGACCCCATGTCCTTCATCTCAAACTCTCTTGCAAGATCCTCTTTGCAATAAATTATGAGTTGCTCATCACCTATCAGTATAAGATCATAAACATAAAGTACAATAATCAAAATTTTACCATCAACCACAATATGATATAGGTTTGCATCTGCTTCACTCTTTGTGAAGCCCAACCCGGTGAAATAGTTTTCGATCTTGGTGTACCAAGCATGAGGTGCTTGCTTCAGCTCATACAGTTCTCTCTTGAGTCTACACACATGTGACTCCCTGTCAAAGGTCTCAAAACCTTCTGGTTGCTTTTTGCACGTTGAGGGTGTTGTTGTGAAACTGGAGGTGTAGGTGCAGGTTGGCCTGCCCTGTAAAACAAGAAATGGTCCCAAGTTTGATTTCTTTTCCTTAACTCTTCTTCAACTAGAACCTTGATGAGAGCTTGATGATACAAGCTATATTCTAAAACAACAATACGAGTTTGAATCCTTGTTGACATATTTGTCAAACTCTTTAACAAAGAATTATGACAGATTTAAGGTCTTCATACCTGCAAAATGAAAAAGAAACCTCATATAATAAAGAAACACAACTGTATACCTCCTTTCACAAGTGAGGTATATCATGATAAATTTAATACATTCTGCCCAATCATTTTTAAGATAGCTACTTGGAATTCCCTTGGCCCAATTTGGATCTCTGTGTGCATCCTTGAGGAAACTATTGAGGTCTCCTCCAATGATAACCTGACCTTTAAACCACCTCTCTCCTCGTGGAAGGTTAAATGCCTCAACATCTGAGTCTTCTGAAACCTGCAATGTAAGACCATAGATTGTACATTGCAAAGTATAATACATGAGCTCTCTAATGTAAAAATTTCCTCTTTCCCACCCCGGTTTTCAATTTCACCTTATTTCACCAAATAGTTAAATTCCCTTTCCCATATCCTTACATTCAACAAACTGGAAAATAATTTTTTGTTGAAAACACAAATTCTGGAAAATTTACAGAATGCTGGAAAATGCAGAAATAAAAATCAGCAAGCATAAAACAGCCATTCAACACATTTAACACTGATATTTTTAGTCAACATGACCCTGGAAAAACCCCCTACAACTCTTGGGGAAAACCAGTTCGAAAGCTTCTCTTTTATTTTCTGAATATTGCTTTTTACAGTAAAACAAGGAAAACTCAAAAAAAATTCCATCAACCAATTTACAGACTTATCTTGATTTCCGTGCTTGCACACCGCCTCGGAAATTGTGCCAAATCAGGAACAACAGAAAACAGAAAATTTACAGCACCTTAGGACAGCATTAAATGTTGTACGGCCACCTCGGGAAGCGTGCCGGAATAGCCGTACTTTGTTGTACGCACTGTACAGATTTTGTACAGCAACCTCTCTCGAAATCCGTGCCAAAAAACAGAGTTGTAGCTACTGTCCTCTTCCTTGGTTTTTGTGCCGGAAATGACAGCCACCCTCTTCCTTGAAAAGCGTGCCTGATTTTTGTGCCTTGGAGTGCGTGCTTGCTGCTGTACCCTCTTCCTCGATTTATGTGCCTCCTCACTTGGAAACACTACCTCTCCTTTGCTGTACAGATTTTCTGCCTCGGTATGTGTGCCAATAAATGTTGTTGTACCTTTGCTGAAATCTCTTCACTGCTGCCCTCCTTCTTCTCACTGCTCAGAAAAATCTCCAGCTCTCCTTCTCTCCTTCTCCCAATTTGCTCATGAAAGAATGAATGACCTTTTTCTCCTTTCCCTCCTTTAACCTAACCCCAAGTGACTTTTGGGGAATCCCTAAATCCAATGGCTGAAATACATTGAGATCTAGGGCTGAGATTAAATGCTCATTTAAATCTCACTTTCTATTTTTTAATTCACCCTACTTTAATAAAGACCCCCTTAGTCATTTATTTCCAAAGTCACTTTTCCTTTCTAATTTTACATTGACTTTATTAAAGTCACTTTAAAATTAGACTTTAGTAACTTTATCACTTAAAGTCACTTTTAAATTAGATTTGACTTTATAAAAGTTATAAAGTCACTTTAGGAGAAAAATTAAATTCTTTTGGACACTTTTCCCTAGGCCAAAGATCAAAGCCTTAGGGAACCACCTGTCCTCCGATAACCAAATTTCAACACTCCCTCCTACCGAGGAAAGTGTTCCTCACCACAACCATCTTGTCTCTGAAGTAGACATGCTTGCCCCGTGGTAAGGCTTTGGTAAGAATATCTGCAACCTGCTCATCAGTGGGAATATACTCAAGCTTCACAGCTCCTTTCTGAACATAGTCTATGATGAAATGATATTTGATCCCGATATGCTTTGACCTGTCATGAAATACTGGATTCTCCGTGAGTTTAATGCAACTCTGATTATCACAGTAAATCACTGAAGGTCTCAACGGCTGACCAAATAATCCAAACAACATCTTGCGAAGCCAGATGGCCTCACAACTAGCTAGACTGGCTGCCATATACTCTGCTTCCGCTGAACTCAATGCTACTGACCGCTGCTTCCAGCTGAACCATGACACCACCGCCGAACCCAACCCAAAACAGCACCCTGAAGTGCTCTTCCTATCAGAAGCACAACCTGCCCAATCAGAATCAGTGTAACCTGCCAATCTCACTCCATCCCCCTGCCCGTAGTCCAGACCATAATCCACTGTCCCCTGCAAGTATCGCAAAATGTGTTTTGCAGCCACCCAGTGAACCTTCCTAGGCTCACACATAAACTGACTCATCGTGTTGACTGCAAAACAAATATCTGGTCTAGTGTTGACCAAATACATCAAGGAACCAATCGGCTGTCTGTACAATGTGGGATCCACCAACTCGGAATCCGAAGCATGAAGCTTCTTCCAGTTGGTGATCATCGGTGTCGACATGGGTCTACAATCCTCCATGTGGAATCTGCCAAGGATGTCCACAATATACTTCCCCTGCCCCAGGAAGAAATGCCCCTCCTCCTACCACACCTCCAAACCCAAAAAGTAATGCATCAAGCCAATGTCCTTCATCTCAAACTCCGACGCAAGATCTCTCTTGCAGTGCTCTATGAGTCTCTCTGCATCCGTAATGACCAAGTCATCCACATACAACACCAGAATGAGAGGCTCCTCACCTATCACAATATAGTAAAGGTTCGGATCTGCCTCACTCTTTGTGAAACCCATCTTTTGCAAGTATGTATCTATCCTGGAGTACCAAGCTCTGGGAGCTTGCTTAAGGCCATAAAGGGCCTTCTTCAGTCTGCACACATGGGACTCCTTCCCATGCACCTCAAAGCCCTGTGGTTGCTCAATGTACACCTCCTCCTGTATGAAGCCATTGAGAAATGCGGTCTTCACATCCATCTGGTGGATCTTCCAACCCATCTCTGTTGCTATCGATATAATGGGTGGATCGAAGTATATCGAGCCACGGGAGCGAAGGTCTCCTCATAATCAACTCCCTCTACCTGGGAGAACCCTATAGCCACAAACCTCGCTTTGAATTTCTCAATGATGCCATCTGCAGCATGCTTTACCTTGTAAAGCCATCTGGAAGTAACCACGGATTTGCCCTCAGTCCTCGTCACCACCTCCCAAACATCATTCTTCATGATAGAAGAATACTCCTCCTGCATGGCCTCTCTCCAGACCTGCTGGCTAGCTACCTCCTCATAGCTAGAAGGCTCAGAGTCAAGGATGTTGGCAGCCATTGCCATATAGCTACAAAACCTCTCAGGTGGTCTGCTCTCTCTGACCGGCCTCTTAGGCCCAGCAACAGATGTGGCCTCTCTCAAGGTGTCCTGAAGCCACTTGGGCTTCCTCTTCCCTGAGCATACTTCTCCCACTGGAGAATGAAACTCCTCCTCATCATCATCATTGGGAGCCTGAACCCCTGATTGTCTATCTGTTGTCCTCCTGTCTGCACCTGAACCTATAGAAACTAAGGTACCGTGTGAACTGTACATCAGTGGACTCCCTAGTGAACTACTCTGCATGCTGCTTGAAGCACCACCCCTCTGACTCTGTGAGCCACTGCTCACTGACGGACCTGACATCGTCATAGATGTACCTCTGGATCCTCCTGATCCCTGCCCACTGGATCCCTGCGACTGACTCAACTGCTGCTGAGGGTCTGGCTGATCCAGATACTCTAACTCCCGTGACCTCCTAAAGGCCCTGTCCTCCTCGAACTTCACATCCCGCCTGACAACAACTTTCCTATGTGCAGGAATGTAAATCCGAAAGGCCTTGGAGGTCTCACTGTAGCCCACAAAGATACCCTTCTCTGCGGTGGGCTCTAGTTTGGTCCTCTTCTCCTTGGGTATGTAGGAGTATGTAATGCACCCAAAGATACGAAGATGACCAATATCGGGCTTCTTCCCAGAAAAAGCCTCCTCCGGAGTCATGTGCCCCAAGGCACGATGCGGACTCCTGTTCTGCAAGTAAACAGCTATGTTGCAGGCCTCTGCCCACAAAAACAATGGCAACCCCTGATCATGTAACATGGCTTTGGCAGCCCCTCCAATGGATCTGTTCTTCCTCTCCGCAACCCCGTTCTGCTGGGGGTTGTAAGGAACAGTGAGCTCCCTCCTAATGCCTGCCTCCGCACAATAGTCAACAAACTCTCCAAGGGTGTACTCTCCTCCATTGTCCGACCTCAGGGACTTGATCTTCCGACCTGTCCGTGTCTCCACAAGAGCTCTGAACTCCTGAAACCGCTTGAAGACCTCACTCTTGGTCTTCAAGAAATAAATCCAGGTCCTCCTGGAGTGATCATCAATGAATAACACATAGTACTCATATCCACTCAAGGAAACATGAGACATCCGACCACTCACATCGGAATGAATCAAATCAAGTATCCCAGTCGCTCTACTGTCACTGCTGGGAAAAGGGGATTTGGCAAACTTGCCCATCGCACATCCTCTGCAAGTATCAAAGTGATCAGTACTGAAATCTGGCACACTTGTAGTGATCTCCCGCAAAGTCCTCAAGGCTCCATGATACATGTGCCCCATCCTGCGGTGCCAAATCTCACACAGCTCAGAACTGCTAGCTCTGCTGTCGGTACTACTGCTCAATGCCAAAAGGGGCTGAAATGCAAACTTGTACACCTTTGCATGGCATACACCTATCACTCTAGCTGAATCAGCTGGAGCACCCCTGGGATACATCAGCACCTGTCCAGCCCTGAACAGTATCTCATATCCTCTGTCCTCCAAAGTTGAGACGGATATGAGGTTCTTCCTCATCCCTGGCACATAAAGAACATCTGACACCTTCAAGGGAGGTTTAGACTCCCTCTGAAATGTCAGTGTTCCCACACTGACTGCTCTAACAACTCTGTCATCACCGAGTACTACCTATATATCAGTGCCACTCTCTGAAAGCTCTGAGAAGTACTCACGGACTCCTTTCATATGACGTGAAGCCCCACTGTCCACATACCAGATACCCGAAGATGCTCCGCTAGTCGAGGTAAATGCATGCTCCCTCTGAACCTCTGTGGCAGGTAATCCTGCACTAGAGGACTCACACGCAATGAACCCAAAATCCCGGTCAAAGCGATCTGCAAAGTCCTCAACCTCTGCTGATGCTGCCATGCTCTGGTTCCTCCCCTTCTTCTTCTTCTTCTCCAGACACACAACTGCATAGTGTCCCATCTTCTGACAATTCCAACACTTCACCTTGGAATAGTCCTTCTGTGTGTTACCCTGTTTACCTTTACCTCTGCCTTTGCCCCCACCATTTCTTGTGGAAGCCTGCTTCTTGCCTTTGCCTTTCTTGCCTCCTGCCAACAGTGCTACATCCTCATCCTGCTCAACTGGCTTGGTTGCCCCAAGCTAACCTTTCCTGATCTCTGTCTGAATGCAATCATCCCAAAATCTCTCCCATGTGGGAAGGGTCTCACGTGCACAAACCCCATCAGCAAAGTTCATCCATGACCTGGGGAGGCCATTCACTGCTATCCGCACCAACTCAGTGGGTTGAATGACCTCTCCAATTGCTGCCAACTCATCTCTCACATTAGTAATCTTTGTGAGATATCCAGCTGCACTATCAGTCTTACCCATCTTAATGGTTTTCAGCTTCTCCTTCAGGACCATTTTCCGGTTCTCATTGGTACTATGGTAGAGATTGGACAATGTTGTCCACATCTCATGAGCATTTCTCTTTCCTCTCACATGAGAAATGCAATGGTCTTTGATTCCGTCTAGAATCAGTCTCTTACCCTTGTTGTTCTTCCTATTATATGCTGCCAACTGAGTAGCATCAGTAGGCACATTAACAGGCTGCTGTGTGGTATGAACCATGATATCCCAGACTTCTGCCTCCTCAAAGATACTCTGCATTCTCTCCTTCCAAACACTGTAATTGGTATGCCCATCCAACCTATCCTCCACCCTCAATCCCAATGGCATCCTGCTGTCCTAAAACTGAAAAATAGCACTGTTGTAGTAAAGATAAAAATTATGTTTGTGAAAAAATCAGCTTGCTGGAATTTTCTGAGAGAAAAATCAGCAGGCTGTATTTTTCTCCTTGTTGTCCCAAACTGCACTTTCAGCACTCAAGCTCTGATACCATGTAAAAATTTCCTATTTCCCACCTCGGTTTTGAGTTTCACCTTATTTCTCCAAATAGTTAAATGCCCTTTCCCATATCCTTACATTCAACAAACTGGAAAATAATTTTTTTCTGAAAACACAAATTCTGGAAAATTTACAGAATGCTGGAAAATTCATAAATAAAAAATCAGCAAGCATAAAACAGCCATTCAACACATTTAACACTGATATTTTTGGTCAACATGACCCTGAAAAAACCCCCTACAACTCTTGGGGAAAACCAGTTTGAAAGCTTCTCTTTTATTTTTCTGAATATTTTTTTTTACAGTGAAACAGGAAAAACTCAGAAAAAATTCCAGCAACCAATTTACAGACTTATCTCGATTTCCGTGCTTGCACACCGCCTCGGAAATTGTGCCAAATCAGCAACAACAGAAAATAGAAAATTTACAGCACCTTAGGACAACATTAAATGTTGTACGGCCACCTCGGGAAGCGTGTCGGAATAGCCGTACTTTGTTGTACGGACTGTACAGATTTTGTACAGCAACCTCTCTCGAAATCCGTGCCAAAAAAACAGAGCTGTAGCTGCTGTCCTCTTCCTCAGTTTTTGTGCCGGAAATGACAGCCACCCTCTTCCTTGAAAAACGTGCCTGATTTTTGTGCCTTGGAGTGCGTGCTTGCTGCTGTACCCTCTTCCTCGATTTCTGTGCCTCCTCACTTGGAAACACTGCCTCTCCTTTGCTGTACGGATTTTCTGCCTCGATATGTGTGCCAATAAATGCTGCTGTACCTTTGCTGAAATCTCTTCACTGCTGCCCTCCTTCTCACTGCTCAGAAAAATCTCCAGCTCTCTTTCTCTCCTTCTCCCAATCTGCTCATGAAAGAATGAATGACCTTTTCCTCCTTTTCCTCCTTTAACCTAACCCTAAGTGACTTTTGGGGAATCCCTAAATCTAATGGCTGAAATAGATTGAGATCTAGGGCTGAGATTAAATGCTCATTTAAATCTCACTTTCTATTTTTTAATTCACCCCACTTTAATAAAAACCCACTTAGTCATTTATTTCCAAAGTCACTTTTCCTTTTTAATTTTACATTGACTTTATTAAAGTCACTTTAAAATTAGACTTTAGTAACTTTATCACTTAAAGTCACTTTTAAATTAGACTTTAGTAACTTTATCACTTAAAGTCACTTTTAAATTAGTTTTGACTTTATAAAAATTATAAAGTCACTTTAGGAGAAAAATTAAATTCTTTTGGACACTTTTCCCTAGGCCAAAGATCAAAGCCTTAGGGAACCACCTGTCCTCCGGTAACCAAATTTCAACATCTAATAAAAGAGATCTCAATAAATGAGCTAACTGTCTCACACTTTCATACAACAATTGGCAAGTTCCTTAGCCAATTTAGTATCTCCAGACAACCTACCTCCACTACGCAATCCCTGAATGAACGCAATCATGCCTGCCTTGGCTGCGCAATCCTCATGGGCACATCCAATGTGTGTGTGTTTGCATGTGTGCAACCAGATAATGTCACAACTGATAGTTTACTTCCCTTTCACCTAGAACTCAACTGGATTTCCACTGGATCTAACATGCATGCAGTTAATAGTAGTAAATCTTCAGTTGCATGTGAGATCACTACTTGTGAATTAATTAATAATTAATTCACTTGATCTCTCACTAGTGTATCTTCAATTACAACTGGCACAGCTAAGTTTAACTCACTTAATTGAATTAACTACTTTACAATTTTCATAACTGTACTTCCAAATCTGTTACAACTTTGAATCACTCAGTTACAACTAATTCAACCTGCATGTCCCACCAACCAACCTCTTAACTCGAAATTCCTTTAGTTAACTGATTTTCCATTTCAATTAACTATTTCCAAGTGCTTATTGAGAATAGATTATTATTTATTGTCCAACTAATATTAAGGGATAATAATAGTCGACATGCATCTATAAATAGACATGCAATCTATAAATAGAATTTGCACATAAATGTATAAATAGACATGCATCAATAAATAGAATTTTCTCATGCATCTATAAATAGACATCCACCTAAAAATAGCCTGAGGCTCCATCCTAGTGTAAGTGCTTAATTTTCACTAGGATCTTCTTGTTGAATCTTAACACCCCCTCTTAATAAGAAAGGGATTATCCTTCACTCGATCCTGTCTCTATGGTATTCGAATTTGCTCTTGGTGAGCGCCTTCGTCAGAATATATGCATCTTGATCTTATGTAGGAATGTATTGAAGCAACATGATTCTCCTCTGCACACAATCTAATCTGAGATGATGGTATCGAATATCTATATTCTTAGATCGATCATGAAACACAGGACTAATCAAGAGTTTAATGCAACTCATATTATCACAATGAATCGTTGTCGGATATAAATGAGAACCAAACAAACCAACCAAGATCTTTCTCATCAAGATAGCCTCACATGCAGCTTGACTCATTGCCATGTATTTCGCTTCCACTGAACTGAGTGCCACGGATCTCTACTTCCTGTTGTACCAAGAAACAGTTGTAGATCCAATGCTAAAGATCCCCCCTGATGTGCTCTTTCTATCCAATGGGTTGCCTGCCCAATTTGCATCTGTGAACCCATGAAACTTCACTTCATTCACCTGTCTGTACCATAAACCATACTCTGATGTGCCCCTCAAGTATCTCAGGACATCCTTGCTCACCTTCCAAAAGAGCTTGGTAGTATTAACCATAGCTTGACTCAGTTGGTTAACCGCATAGAAAAAGTCTGGTCTCGTGTTCACTAGATACATTATTGAACCCACTAACTATCGATAGACAGTAGCATCCACTACCTCTCCAGAAGCAGCATCCTCTTTCCTCCAGTTTCCTGGAAGAGGAGTATCCATGGGCTTGTAGCCCTCCATATGAAACTTACCCAATATCTCCCTTGCATACTTGCCTTGAGACACAAAAATTTCACCATCTCGCTGCCATATTTCCAATCCAAGGAAATAATGAAGGAGGCCCATATCCTTCATCTCGAACTCCTTTGCAAGATCCTCCTTGCATGAGTGTATCAGTTGCTCATCACTAGTCAATATTAAATCATAAACATAAAGAACAATGATTAAAATCTTACCCTCCACCACAATTTTGTATAGGTTTGCATCTGCTTCACTTTTGGTGAAGCCCAGTCCGGTGAAATAGCTGTCTAGCCGAGTGTACAAAGAACGGGGTGCTTGCTTCAGCCCATACAACACTCTTTTGAGTCGTCACACATGCGACTCGCTATTGAAGATCTCAAAAACTTCAGGTTTCTCTATGTACACCTCTTCCACAATTATCCCATTGAGAAACGTAGTTTTCACATCCATCTGATGAATGCGCCAGCCCATCTGTGTTGAGAGAGCAAGGATGGTCCTTATGGAAGAATACCTTGTGACAGGTGCAAAGCTCTCTTCATAATCTATCCCCTCGATCTGTGAGAATCCCCGGGCCACAAATATGGCATTTTATTTCTCAACACTCCCATCAGTAGCTTGCTTTACCTTGTAGATTCATTTCAAACCTACCACTGATTTATCAACCCGCCTTGGAACAATTTCCTAAGCATTGTTTTTTACAATGGAGTCATACTCCTCCACCATTACATTTACCCATGTGGGCTCCTGCACTACTTCCTGAAAGGAAGATGGTTCAGTCACAATACATTTTCTCATGAGAGCCATTTATCCAGTAATTCGTTCAAGAGACTGTCTTTGTCTGCACTGTGAAGTAGGGGCTCCTACATTCTGTGCAGCATCAAGTCTTAGCCTATCAGCTTCTGTGGTACGCCTTCTGCCAGTTATGATGGTTGGCTCTACGTGAGTGGACTCCTCCAATCCATGAACCTCCTCCTATGGTTTATCCACATCTATAGGCTCATCTTTGGGAACCAAGAGTTCCTCCTCCGCATGCAAGTCCAACTCCCTCTCAAGCGACAACCGCATGGATTTCCCCTCATCAAATTTTATATCCCGTCGCATCACAGTTATTCAACTGTTTGGAAAATACACACGATAATTATGGGGTGTTTCTGTGTACCCCACAAAATCCCCAACTTTAGCAGTCGGCTCCAGCTTCTTCCTAGCGTCCTTGGTCACATGCACATAAACAGATGAGCCAAAAATCTTAAAGTGTGAAACATCCAGTTTCTTACCAGTGAAACCTTCTTTAGGTGTACTCATGCCAAGTACTCTATGAGGACAACGGTTTTGCACATAAACCACAGTGTCGCATGCTTCCACCCACAAATGCATTGGGAATGTTAACTTGAGAGGTGTGACAAAAAGGTCAATACTGTGTTTCAACGAATCTTCAACAATTTAGGGAGTTGCTCCAATTCTGCTCTTTTTCAGCGCAATCTTTTAAGACTGCTCTTAAGGTCGATTTTTATAAGGGACTGAGGTCTGTCACTTCAAAGGTCAAGGTCTGTTTCTTTAAGGTGAGGTCAAGGACACTTCTCAAACATAGAGAGAGTAATTGCAGATTATTCACAGGATGACCATCAAAATTCCACTAAAATTTATGCTCCACAGTCCAAAAAAAACATAGAAATATATGCTCCACAGATCTGAAATCCCAGTCACGTTTTTTTTTTCTAGCCTCATATTCAAACTCTGCTTCTTGTTCACTGATCTGAGCTAAGATGACAAACTAGAAGAGTTGAGTTATCTCAGCATACCCAGCACAGAAGAAAAGATGAATACGTTGCCTTAGAAATTTAACTCGATGTCCTATAATTTTAACTGGATATCACAGAATTGGACTTGTCACGGATTTTTTTTTTAAGAGTGGATTGAATCTGCAACAAGTCTGAGTTTGCAATCAGTCTGAAATGAAATTCTGTAACAGGTGGATTGCAGATCCGAATTGCAAGGTTTAACAGGCCAAATTGCAGAGCTTTAGAAGCTATCAGGAATGCCTCGAAAATACTCCACGTAATTACTTCAAAAACGAATTTGTATCTTCTGTATGTGTGATCTGAATTTTCTTGACCGAATTATGTGATGAAATGGATGAATTCTATTGGGTATTTATACTTGTTTCCACCTACGAAAAGACGTGTCTTTTCGTGAAGGAGAGTCGACCTATGTATTGGAGCCGACCTGTATGTATTAAAATGTTTATTATGTAAATTCAATTTTAGGCCAACCTGTGTGCAATTTCGTGCCAATATTTTCCTTCTTGTCACGGAAGATATTTTAAAATACTTTTCTTCTTTTTTTCAAAAAAATATCTTCTTTAAACCCCAGTGGAATACTACTCTTTGGAACTTGAAATATGCATGTTCATGCTTATGGTATTTGTGGTCATGATAGTGATAACCAAATCCATGTAGTCTCAGATGATTAGAATGGTCCTTTTTATTTATATCTCTCTGACAGTGACCTTTGTGGTAATGGTGATGATAATCAGCAAGTCAACCATGGTCTTAGTGATAGACTTGAGTATCCTTCAACACTATATGATATGTCATTAACCATATGCAGCATTCATTAATTTGTTAGAGCACGAGCTAGATTAGGGCTAGATCATCACAAGGAGAGTTTCTTCATCAAGAGTTACTATGATCATCAATAAGAAGGACTCCTTCATCAAGAGTAAGGCCATCATCATGATTTACAGGTCGGTTTCTTCATCAAGAGCAAGGATACATGAGGTTATGAAATCACAAGAATATTTTCCTTCCCAATAATGCCATATTGACATCAATGACAACCTTGATGAACAATCTCCCCCTTTTTCATTTATGGCAATATTCTTGCCCTTCCAACATTTCCTCCCCCTTTGACATCAATGGCAAACGAGGTGCCAAAATACTCCCTCTATTAAGCTGCTTCTCTTCATCAATAATAATTCTTCATAAGTATGTATTTCCCCTTGTCATGGTGCTCTTCCGTTTGGAAATGTGGTCCATGATAGATTGCATTTCTTCATGTGATGAACCAACTCCTCTTGCCTGCATAAACTCCTCTAGCTCAAGAAAGAAAGATTGTTGCCTAGCGATTAAGCAGAAGACATCTTCACAATTTCATGATTTTCTTTAATGGATTAACTCCCAAGATATGATCTTTCAATATTTTCCATGTGTGACTCATCAAGGATTTCTTCATGGATAGCATCTGCAAGTATGGTTAAAAATCACAAGCTCCCCTTAATAGTATTCATGGTCTCCTTTTTGGCAAAGTCTCATCATCAAAACTTGGAATATCAAGGATGACTTCATCAAGTCAACAACATGTGTTGTTGGTTGGAGTGTTCAAAAGATTTTCGGAGGCAATTTGCTTCCTTCTCCATACTTGTGTAAGTTTCTTATCTAGCATGGTTCTAGCTTGTGTGGGGGCCCAAGTCAAGTTACAATCACGTACCATATGTCCAATGTTATAGCAATTGAAGCACTTTATATTGTTCATGAATGAGTAATCATGACTTCTTCTTGCAAAATTGCTTCTAGAAGATTGACAAGGACCATTATATTTATCTTTGTGATATGCCCTACAATCCTTTGCCATATGCCCAAAGTTTGCACAAGAATAGAAATAACCAAAAATATAATGTGGTACCTGGGAGATGAATATTTCCTTGATGTACTTCTAGAGTACTTTTGCCTTGGGATTCTTTGATTATATTCATTGTCTTTTGTATTATTGACATCATTTGCAAGTCTCCTTGGAGTAGGATTTTTTCCATTGTTGTCTTGAATCTTCTCCTTGCCTTTGCTAGAACAGTGAGCATCAACATTTCTTCCTGGCTTCCTCACATCCTTGTTTTTTGAAACATTATCATTCTTACTTGAGAATTCACTTGCATAGTCAAGCCCTAATTTATCAAGGGGATTCCTTTGATGACTTAGGATGTCATATAGGGTTTGAGAGATTTTCAAGTTCTTATTCAGCAAGTCAACTTCTTTTTTAAGAGAGACAATTTCTCCTTTCAATTTTTCACAATCTTCATCTTTCTTAACTAGTTGATTCTTCATTTCTTCCATCATCCTTGTTGCTTCGTGTGCTTTGATTTTAAGGGAGATGATATTTGATTTCATTATGAAGACTTCTCCATTCTCTTTTTCTAGACTACTCTCCATTTCTTCTTTTATTCTTGTAGCTTCACATGTTTCGGCCTTGAGAAGATTGATGTCTGATTTTAGTTTGAAGATTTCTTCATCCTTTTCTTCTAGTTGGCATATCAAGGTGTTTCTCTCCTTTTATGCTTCATCAACTTGTCCTTCTATGAATGCCAAAGTTTCCATCACCTTCTCAGAGCTTTATGTATAAATTTTGAGCCCAACCCCGGTTATCAGTTTTTCCTTATTACTCCCATATAGTTAAATGCACATTCCCATAAACATACATTCAACAAACTGGAAATAATAAATATTTCTAAAAATACAAATTTTAGAAATTTCACAGTGCTGGAAAATGCAGAAATAAAACTCAGAAAATATTTCAGCCACACACACAGAAAATGACACGCTAATTTTTGGTCAATATGACCCTGGAAAAACCCCCTACAACTCTTGGGGAAAACCGGTTCGAAAGCTCTTCTTTATTTTTGGAAAATTCTTTTACAGAGAAATGGAATATACAGAAAAATTTCAGCAACCACAACAACAGACTTATTTCGTTTTCCATGCTTGTCTCTGCCTTGGAAAATGTGCCAAATCAGCAAAACAGTCAAAACAGAAATTTATTACAGCAAGAGATAACAGCATTTAATGTTGTACGTCCTCCTTGAAATATGTGCCAGAAATTCTGTACTGTTGTATGGAAATGATAGCAGCCTCTTTCAGCCTTGAAAACCGTACCCACTCTGCCTCGGAATGCGTGCTGCCCATTGTTGGTTTTCCCCCTCGAAATTTGTGCTATACATACCTCAAAAACCATGCCCGCTGCTGTTGTACAGATATTTTGTCTCGAAAATTGTGCCAATAAATGTTGTACGGACTGATGTCTCAAAAAGCGTGTAGCCTCTAGCTGTTGTATGGATTTGCGGAAGTGTTTCTCTCCTTAACTTTCTCATGCCTAGAAATTTCTCAAGCTCTTTCTTCCTCCTCCTCTTTCAATCTACTCATGAAAGACTGAATGACCTTTTCTCTTATTTTCCTCCTTTAACCTAACCCTAAGTCACTTTTAGGGAATCCCTAAATCTAATGGCTAAGATAGTTTTAAATCTAGGGCTGAGATTAAATGTGCATTTGATTCACTTTCTATTTTTCAATTCACCCCACTTAAATAAAGACCCTCTTAGCCTTTTATTCCTATAGTGACTTTTCACTTTCTAATTTCACATTGACTTTAATAAAATCACTTTAAAATTAGACTTAATAACTTTATCACTTATAAAGTCACTTTTAAATTAGATTTGACTTTACCACTTATAAAGTCACTTTAGGAGAAAAAGTTAAATACATTTGGACACTTTCCCCTAGGCCAAAGATCAAAGCCTTAGGGAACCACTTGTCCTCTGGTACTCAAATTTTAACACTTTAGAAGCTACCAGGAATTCCACGTAATTACTTCATAAACGAATTTGTATCTTCTGTATGTCTGATCTGAATTTTCTTGACCGAATTCTGTGATGAAATAGACAAATTCTATTGGGTATTTATACTTGTTTCCACCTACGAAACAATATGTTTGTTCGTGAAGGAGAGCCAACCTATGTACTGGAGCCGATATGTATGTATTAAAATGTTTATTATGTAAATTTAATTTTAGGCCGACCTGTGTGCAATTTCATGCCAATATTTTCCTTCTTGTAACGAAAGATATTTTTAAATACTTTTCTACTTTTTTTCAAAAAAATATCTTTTTTAAACCCCAGTGGAATACTACTCTTTGGAACTTGAAATATGCATGTTCATGCTTATGGTATTTGTGGTCATGATAGTGATAACCAAATCCATGTAGTCTCAGATGATTAGAATGGTCCTTTTTATTTTATCTCTCTGACAGTGACCTCTGTGGTAATGGTGATGATAATCAGCAGGTCAACCATGGTCTTAGTGAGAGACATGAGTATCCTTCAACACTATAGGATGTGTCATTAACACTATGCAGCATTCATCAATTTGTTAGAGCATGGGCTAGATCAGGGCTAGATCATCACAAGGAGAGGTTCTTCATCAAGAGTTACTATGAGCATCAATAAGAAGGACTCCTTCATCAAGAGTAAGGCCATCATCATGATTTCTAGGGCTTCTTCATCAAGGGCAAGGATACATGAGGTTATGACATGACAAGAATATTTTCCATCCCAATAATGCCATATTGACATCAATGACAACCTTGACTAACAAGTAATAACCCTGTAATGAATGCCGAGAGACAGTCCACCAATCCGAGCTATAGACTGAGTTATTGCACTTCATGTTCTTATATTCTTCTTCCTGAAAGTTCACGAGAAGTGAACATGTAGCTCGTTGTTTTTTTGATGTGATCGAACTGGTGGAAAAGAAATTAAAACGGATCACTTATATATAGTAGTTCAAGCGTTGAAGGAAAGCTGACTTAGGTAGGCTAGAACAGGTCGGCTCCAAGACCAGAAATTATGTATTAATTTAAAAATTCAATAACTCTCAAACCACTTGGAGTTTCGGGCTGAGTAATAGCTCATTGGAAAGCTAAAATTATGCTCTTTCAGATGGTGGAGGTCTTACGAAATAATTTGGTTTGAATGTTATCAAAAAATTATTTCTTATGTGACTAATCCTTTGTGAGTGGAGAAATAAAATGAAGGACCTCTTCATTGATTCCTTTGACTTTGCTTCGTCATGCTTGCCTTCATTATGCTTTTTGGTCATTATCTCATGGATATTGACATCAATGACAATTAGACTAACAATCTCCCCCTTTGTCATTGGATGGAAATATTTTTCTTCTCTCCCCCTTTGACATAAATGGAAAATGGGGTGCCAATGTGCTCCCCCTGTCATGTTTCTCCCCCTATCATGTTGCTCCCCCTCGACATGATGCTTGTTTTAATGTGATACAAGATAAATGACCCCCATCTTCTGACGAAGATATGCAAATGATTCTCGAGGAAGGGGTTTTGTAAATATATATTCAATCTGCTCCTTTGTATTGACGTATTCTAAATTGATATTTTATTCAGCAACTTTTTCATGAAGAAAATGACATTAGATTGGAATATGTTTGGTATTTGAGTGCATCACCGGATTCTTTGAAAGACTGATGGCGCTAGTATTGCCGCAAAACACAGTGATTGGTTGCTTAGTTTCTACGTTGACATCCTTCAAGGCTTCCTTCATCCATAGCATTTGTGTACAACAATCAACAGCAGCTATGTATTTGGCTTTATCTGTAGAAAGAGATATAGATGATTGCTTTTTGTTGAGCCAAGAAACAACACAATATCCCATGAAGAATGCATTTCCACTAGTACTTTTTCAATCATCCACTCTTCTAGCCCAATCAGCATCGGAGTAAGTTGTTACAATAAGAGTTGAGCTCTTGGGATACCAAAGACCAAAATCAGTAGTTCCTTTCAAATATCTAAGTATTCTCTTCACAACTGTTAGATGAGATTGTTTAGGACTTGATTGAAATCTTGCCACCATTCCAACTGCTTGCATAATGTCTGGTCTTGTGGCAGTTAAGTGTAGAAGAGCTCCAATAATTGACCTATAAAGAGTTGCATCGATGAGAGGGGAATCATCATCTTTGCTTAATTTACAATCTGTGGTCATTACTTTTCTCATAGGGGCACAATATTCCATCCCATATCTCTTGAGCATGTCTTTAAGATATTTTTGCTTGAGATATAAACATGCCTGCAATGGTTAGAGATATTTGTAGCCCAAGAAAATAAGATAACTCACCAATCATTGACATTTCGAATCTTTTGGACATATTTAGAGCAAATTCATGGCTCATCACATCATCATTGTTGGCAAAGATTAGATAATCAACGTATACAAGAGTGATCAAAAGTTTATCCTTGTGTATCTTCATGTAGAGATTTATTCCTGCTACTCCCTTTTTGAAACCTTCTTGTTGCAGATAATGATCCAACTTTGCATACCAAGCTCTAGGGGGTTGTTTTAATATATACAAGGCCTTTTTCAACTTGCATAAAAGGCCTTTTTCAACTTGCATACAAAGTATTTCCCTCCAACTAGATCAAATCCTTCTAGTTTCTACATATAGACTTCTTCCTTGAGGTCTCCATTCAAAAATGCCGATTTTACATCCATTTGATAGACCTTGAATCCTTTTGAGCAAGTTAATGCCAAAAATATTCTTATAGCTTCCAAACGTGCTACTGGAGAAAAAGTTTCTTTAAAGTCAATTCTTTCAATTTGTGAGTATCCTTTGCAAACAAGTCTAGATTTATTTCTGATAATTTGTCCATCCTCATTCATCTTGTTTTTGAATACCCATTTTGTTCCAATTATATTTTTATCTTCTGGACGAGGTACTAGCTCCCAAGTCTCATTCTTTTCTATTTGAGACATTTCTTCTTCCATGGACTTTATCCAATGAGGATCTTTACTTGCTTGAGAAAAAAATTCAGGTTCTATTAGAGATAAGAGAGCAACATCATATTTTCTTGGAGTGTTTGTCATTCTTCTTCGAGTTTGAATTCCTTCATCTATATTCAAGATAATTTCTTCTGGATGATGTTTTTGAAGTAATTTTATCTTAGGAGTTTGTGAAGGTTCACTTTGAGGTTCTTCATCCTTTTCTTCTTTTTCGGGTTCTTCTTCACTTTCTTCAAGGAAGGGCTCAAATTCATGATCTTCAATTTCCTTTTCTGGAAGGGCTTCATCGATCTTCACATCAATGCTTTCCACTATTTTCCGTAGACGACTGTTGTAACATTTGTAAGCTTTGCTCCTAGTGGAATATCCAAGAAATATTCCTTCGTCAACTTGAGAATCAAAATTTTCCTGGTGAATCATCATTGATCTTTATGAAGCATTTGCTTCCAAAAATCCTGAAATATTTTACTAATGCATGTCTTCCTTTCCATAATTCATAAGGAATCTTTTCAATATTTGGTCTTAGTTGAGTTCCATTTAAGGTATAAATTGTTGTCCCAACAGCTTCTCTCCAAAATTGCGCTGCAAATCAGTTGCTAATAGCATTGTCCTTGCCATTTCTTGAACGATTCAATTCCTTCTTTCAACTACTCCATTTTGCTTGGGTGTCCTAGCAGCGGAGAGTTCTCTTTCAATTTCATGCACTTTGCATAATTCATCAAATTATTTTGAGGTGAACTCTCCTACTCTATCCGTTCTAAGACATTTGATCTTAGAATCCTTCTCATTTTCAATGAGGGCTTTAAGATTCTTAAAACATTCAAATGCTTCGGATTTATATTTTATGAAATATACCCACATCATTCTAGTATAGTCATCAACATATAAAGAAAAATACCTTTCACCTTGATGAGTTGGAGTTCTAGTTGGCCCACATAAATCGGCATGAATGATCTCCTGAGGTTTTGAAGTTGGAACTCTTTAGTTTTGTCGCTGGTTCTAGTTTGCTTTCTATGTTGGCATGGGACACATACAACTTGATTCGGCTTGAACATCTTTGGAATATCCCTTACTGCATTAATTTGCTGATATTGACCAAGTTATCAAAACTTGTATGCCCCAATCGCTTGTGCCATGACCAACTTTCATTTGTTTGACTCAAGCAACATTTATCTCCTTGGATTTTGCTGAGAATGTAAACATTATCTGGTGTTCTTACTCCTTTTGCCACAAGTTCTCCTAAGGATGAGTCTCTTATTTCACAATTTTTAATACTAAAGACAACATCATGTCCTTGGTCACAAATTTGGCTAACACTTAAGAGATTGTGTTTGAGCCCTTCTACCAGCAAAATATTTTGAGCCTTTCCTTGTCCATTAACGAGGGCAGCAGTTCCTTTTCCAGTGATTTTAGCATATCCACTTCCAAAGGATACATTTCCATTTTTCTTTTTCAATGAGACAAACTTCTTTTGGTCACCTATCATATGTCTTGAGCATCCACTATCCACGAACCAATGATTTTCTTCACTATGAGCACATAGAGCTAGGCCACATTTATCCTTTTTGAAATTTACGATTTTAGCTTCCTCTCTTTTGAGAGGGAAATTTTGTTCATTATGACCATAATTATTATATAATGAGCAAGTTGGATAAAACTTAGCCAAAGGATCAAAAGAATTGTAAGTTTTGATTTGTCCTTGCTCTTTAGGATCACGTAGTTTGTTTGTTTGATCTTTCAATCTTGGTGTTTCATTCTTATGAGCCTTGCAATGCTTAGCTTGATGACCAAAGTTTTTACAATAGTAACAATACCCAAGAAAGATAATTTGGTACCTATTGTAATAGCCATAACTTGAATCAACATTCTTCCTTGGAGTTGCTCTTCCTTCAATTCTCGGTTTTGAGATGGGCCTTTGTTCTTGGCGAGATTACTTTTCTTCTTTTGGATGGCAAGAAAGTATGTCAACATAACTCCTTGCATTATTCTTCGTACTTGATGATTCTCCTTTGAAACCAATTCCAGATTTTTCATATTGAGGTTTTTGAGTATTAAGAATGTTATCAAATGCTTGAGAGCTTTGCCAACTCCTTTTTGACTTGCTCTAATTCCCTTCTTAGAGATACTATTTCAGTATCACGTTTTTCACAGATATATTCTTTCTCTTTTAGCTTATTGTTCAAGAAGTCTTCCCTTCTTTTTGCTTCCTCCTTTTCTACTTTGAGAGAAATGATCTTCTTTCGTAAATTCTCATTTTCTTCAACGGCACTTTTTAATAATTTATCCACGTTTCCTTCGTCTTCCAGTTCTCAATCATCATCATTTGTGAATGCCATGAATAACACTTCTTTTCTTCCAACATAGTCATTTTCCTCATCTGATTCATCATCACTTCCTTTGTGATGAGGGATATTTCTTCTTGATTTCTTCTTGGTGACTACAAATTCATCTTCATCAGTCTCATCTTGTTTGGAGAAGAAGTTTCTTATTAAACCCTTTCTTTTTGTACACCATCCTTTTAGAATCCTCTTCATCATCACTATCATGTTTATGAGGACATTTTGTAGCATAATGACCTATTCTTCCACATTTGAAACAAATAAGAGGGTACTTACCTTTTAGCTTAGATCCCTTCTTTAGTCTTCGTACAAATTGAGCTAATTCGGTTTCAGCATCGGAGTCATCACTGTTGTTATTCCATCATTTTCCTCTTTTTGCTGATTTTCAGGTTTTGAATGTTGCTTCTTAAGAAATTACTTTGGAGTCAAATATGTCAGAAAGAGATCTCAGGATTTTTTGAACAATAGCGCTTTCTTCAACATTTTCTCCTAACACTCTAAGAGCGTTAACCACTTCAGCTACTTGGAGAAAGTATGATGCAATATCTTCTTCGTCGTCCATTTTCAGACTTTCGAATTGACTTCTATGGGTTTGAAGCTTTGCCTTGTTAACTTTGGAGTCTCCATCATATATGGAAATCAGCTTATCCCATACTTCTTTGGCTGAGTCACAATTCATGACTTTTTTGAATTCAGAATCAGAGATTCCACTAGAGATGGAATTTAGAGCTTTGGCATTAGCAACGTAGGCTTTTCTTTCTTCTGGATCAGTTGGAAGAGTGGAGGGAGATTTTTACCGATTCAAAACAAAATTCCACACTTCAAGACCAAGGGACATTAAATAGTAGGACATCCTCTTCATCCAAAAACCAAAATTTGTTCCATCAAACATAGGCAACTTCCTTGTCGCTTCTATGTTCTTCATTGTGTCTAAGAATCCTTCTTCCAGTTGTTAGGCCGATAATGAAGAAGCTGGCTCTGATACCAATTGTTGTAAATATCGAAAGGGGGGTGAATCAATATTTCTATTCAATTGTTATTATAACCAATTAGATTCTACACAAAATAGAGAAATGGATAATTTATTATAGAAGGAAGGATAATGATCCTTTTACAAATGAATGAGTACAATGATTGCCAAGCACCAACATGGACTTAACGAGGCTCCGACCTCTAGGGCTTCGACCCTATCTTCTCCAAGGCACAAACCTTGTGTTTAGGGGCTCCTACCCCAAGGACACCAATCCCTCTAATCTTTCTTTTGATAGAGAATGAGAATAGTACTTACTTGAATGTCCTTGACATATTCTTCACTGGACAATCAGCTCCAAAACTACTTATGTTGACTTCACTGCCCCAAGATGATCAATGTACCTTGTCTGGATTCTGCACTATTCATCTAGCAATAAGCATCATTATTCCACTTCAACTACTCGGAGAAAGTATGATGCAATATCTTCTTCGTCATCCATTTTCAGACTTTCGAAACGACTTGTATGAGTTTGAAGCTTTTCCTTCTTAACTTTGTAGTCTCCAACATATATGAAAATAAGCTTATCCCATACTTCTTTGGCTGAGTCACGATTCATGACGTTTGTGAATTCAAAATCATAGATTCCACTAGAGATGGAATTTAGAGCTTTGGCATTAGCAATGTAGGCTTTTCTTTCTTTTGGATCAGTTGGAAGAGTGGAGGGAGCTTTGTACCCATTCAAAACATAATGCCACACTTCAAGACCAAGGGACATTAAATAGTAGGACATCCTCTTCATCCAAAAACCAAAATTTGTTCCATCAAACATAGGCAGCTTCCATGTCGCTTCTATGTTCTTCATTGTGTCTAAGAATCCTTCTTCTAGTTGTTAGGCTGATAATGAAGAAGCTGGCTCTGATACCAATTGTTGAAAATACCGAAAGGGGGGTGAATTAGTATTTCTATTCAATTGTTATTATAACCAATTAGATTCTACACAAAAAATAGAGAAATGAATAATTTATTATAGAAGGAAGGATAATGATTCTTTTACAAATGAATGAGTACAATGATTGCCAAGCACCAACTTGGACTTAACGAGGCTCCGACCTCTAGGGCTTCGACCCTATCTTCTCCAAGGCACCAACCTTCTATTCTTGACATATTCTTCACTGTACAATCAGCTCCAAAACTGCTTATGTTGACTTCACTGCCCCAAGATGACCAATGTACCTTGTTCGGATTCTGCACCAACACTTTTGCACCACAGATCAATGTATCACCACCAAAAACTAAAAGACACAATGAGTGTTGGAAGGATCTGAGTCACTGCAATAAGAGTCCAATATTGTTATGTATATTTCCACATGTTGAGATTATCACAGCTCTGACATTGTTGTGTGAATTTTAGAGGAGATCTGAACCACAGAATTGAGCTAGTGATGATGATACAGCCACTGAAAAGAAGGTTCCTACACTAATCTGAGTCTCTGTCCAAGAATATGACCCTCAGTCCAACAATCTGAGCCATTGTTTTGATGACACAGTCTTAAACTAAGAGATCTGAACCTCTATTACAGCAAGGGATGCAAGGTAGTGTAAGTTATTTGAGTTGTTTTACCAAGACCAAGCTATGTGACTGCAACTTCGGAATTGTTGGGAAACTCGTGCAACTTCAGGATCAGAGCTTCCAAAATGTGCCACTTAAAAATTCGAACTACAGTAGACTGAATTAGATTTCACCGAGCCACAAACATATCTGAGTATGAGGCAGGTCCGGGATACTGCATGATTTATACAGGTCCGAGATATAGAGCCACAGATCTGAAGTACAGGCACTGCCTTGTCGTTGTAATAACCCTGTAATGAATGCCAAGAGACAGTCCACCAATCCAAGCTATAGACTGAGTTATTTCACTTCCTGTTCTTATACTCTTCTTCTAGAAATTTCACGAGATGTGAACCTGTAGCTCGTTGTTTTTTAGGTGTGATCGAACTGATGAAAAAGAAATGAAAACGGATCACTTATATATAGTAGTAAAAGCGTTGAAGGCAAGCCGACTTAGGTAGGCTGGAACAGGTCGGCTCCAAGACCAGAAATTATGTATTAATTTAAAAATTCAATAACTCTCAAACCGCTTAGTGTTTCGGGCTGAGTATTAGCTCGTTGGAAAGCTAAAATTATGCTCTTTCAGATGGTGAAGGTCTTATGAAAGAATTTTGCTTCAATGTTATCAGAAAATTATTTCTAATGTGACTGATCCTTTGTGAGTGCAGAAATAAAATGAAGGACCTCTTCATTGATTCCTTTGACTTTGCTTCGTCATGCTTGCCTTAATTATGCTTTCTGCTCATTATCTCATGGATATTAACATCAATGACAATTAGACTAAAACACAAAAGTTATGTAAAATATTAGCTAGACAAAACCAATGTGGTGAAATCCTCAAATTCTCAAGCGCATTGGATATCTAGGATCCATGCAAGGTGATGGCATTCCTTTGTGACACATGTGGGTCATGCTAGCCATTGTGATGGGTCAAACTTGTTTGAAGTCAAAAGGTGGAAGGTTGGACCATGTGTGGACAAAAAGTAGTTGTAAAGCAAAATCATCTTCCTTTCAAACAAATCTAACTTTCTAGGACCGTGTTAAATTTATGTGGACCAAATAAAGCCAAACAAAGTGGAGTGAGCTACCCCAATTAGCCTTTGGAGTTTTCTTGTGCAAGATATTAAGCATTTTTTACTACTATTAAGCATCAAAGGGAACATTTCACTTCGAAGTTGTGGCCAAGGTAAGTATATCTCAACAACCATTTTATTATTTATTAGTTTTCATTTTTTAGATTTTATCTCATGTTTAGCTAGTAACCCTTGGGGTTTTGAGAATAAAGTTTAATTTCGGTCCAAAGGATCAATATACCTTTTTTTAAGCTTTTAAACACATATCTACATTTAAATTACAATTATACTTCTTCAGATTTGTAAAAATCCAATGTACAAGGGTTTCTCCAAGTAAGTTCTCATCTTAAAAACCTTTGTGATGGTTTTCAGATTTGCATTTCAAGTTAATATAATTAATTTTGAATTACTTTAAGCATATTCCAGTAGCTAGAGGTTTAGTTTATAAGCCGGAATTTATTTCTAGGTCTTTACCCATTGAGACTCTGATCCAAAAACCTTTACAACAAAGTTTCTAGCTAGTTGAAAGCTCATATTTATTGCATATCTAAAACTTAAGAAGGACCTGTAATGATCTAATATTGTTGTCCTAGCTTCCCCACCCCTATATTATCAATCTATAGTGCTTAGGAACTATTGGGTGGCGCTATAATAGGAGATTTACAAATATTTTCCATCTTTTCTGTAGATTTCACATCTACAGTCACAGGAAAGCAACCAAAATAACATAAAAAACCTCTTTACCAAAGATTCAATTCAAGAATAACATATAGATTTGGTAAAATATTAATTTTTCACTCATTTGAGCTATTTCCATGTTATTTATCTTCTGTTTCGAGTGAATCATGTTGATGGTCTACACTATTTTTCTGCATAATTTACATTTATATATCAATAAATAATTAACTCCTCACTTCACCCGAGACCCCATTCAAGGCACTAGTCTACTGACTATTAGGTGAAGCACTTTATACAAGGAATCTTCCCATAGCCATTCTAGTAGGAGTTGGCTTTGAAGAATGGGGACTCATGCCAAGGTGACAGGGGGCACTTGTTCTCTGTGTCCCATTTTAGCAGTGTGCAAGGACCCTGTCAAAACTGCTAGTTTGGGTGGTAAGAGGACCAAACCCACGTGTAGCTTCATTGTCATAGCTCATAGAAATTACAACTATAGAGTGGCCATGGAAGCAGACATAATAGGAAATAATGATGGCCTCCTTTCTTCTTTTTAAACAATGTAAATGATGTTTCTCAAGCCAACACTAATCTTGATTTCCTCCACATTCACCCTATCATTTAAATAAAACTCAATCTCATAAATGTTTATTCTTGCCCAATAGTTGCAGAGAAAGTCACCTTTTCGTCAGATTCACTCTTCATTTTTGGGTTGTTTGCATCAAGCAATTCAATTGTAATATACAACTTATTAGACCTTTGTACCCATTTTACTTCCATATTTCTTGAATTTAGAGCATACCTATAATTCAGAAAGTAACCTGAATGCATTACAGATTTAGAATGTTTGTTCTACTTTTTCCCACAATTTCAAAGTTGATGAGCAATCATGCACAAATTGATCATGTGACCTATAAAAAGGCTTTTGGATGGAGAATAGTCTAAAAGTTCAGACTTCAGACTTTCATCTTTCATTGATTATGTTGTTATGGTCACACATCCAACGTTAATAAAGTATTTCAAACGTTTTAATATATAAGTTTTCTTCTTAGTTGAAATCCCATTGTTTGTTGTACTCTGAAGTAGTACGAGGCCTATCCCTTCTTGGTTTTGGCCTTTCAATATAGTAAAATATTGGTCTTCTAGTTTCCTCTCAATATTAAGTTTAACTACTTCCATAAGATCAGTGAAACCAAGTTCTATGAAAAACATACTCCAGGTAATGTGTTCAATGATTTTACCTCATCAAAAGGAAATTGCAAATACACAATATCAATCATGTTCTAGATAAAATTTGTGCTAGCAAAAACATTTCTCATATCAATCAGATTACCAAATTCTGTACTAAAGTGAAGTGGTTCAGAACAAACATGTTTGCATCCATTATTTGTAGCTCAAGCATTATTTTTGGCCTTTTCAAATGGCTTAAGCAATTTGAAGGGAAATGTGTCATGATATAAGGTGAGATATTCAGCCAAAATTAACTCATCTTTTGTCAAGCATTAAACATTTAACATAGCTTGTAAAATGTGTTTCCTCTCAACTTCATGTGTTGACAATTGATTAACAATTGACCAATGCCAAAATGTCATATCATGCATACCATCACATATGAATCACCTTTGACCATGACATCACCACCAATTGTTGCAAAGAAAAAGAGACGGGTGTAATCTAGTGCCCTCACGTGGTAATTGGATACAATCTTGTCTAATTGAAGTATATGACCCATTGGATAGTGGAATAAATGGAATTTGAGCAAGATCCCTTCCTCTCATATTTTTTATCCTATATTTAATCCTCATTTTCCTTTCTTCTTCTCCTTGACTCTTCTATCTTGATGATGAATCTGATTATTTGATTTGAAGCATCGACCTATCGAAATGTCTACTGTGGAGTCTACTCTAGACGAACAAAACATCATCACTAAGGCAATCAGATTCTATGTTTACATTAAAACAAGACTCACATCCACTATGTCGGCTACTAGAACATTCATAAATAGAAACAAGTTAGGACCTTATCCAATCCAAGCCTAAGTTGTTTAAGTCATTCCCTCTATTGAATGTTGACTTCATCAAATCGATCAAGATTCTTGGACCAAGTGTGTCCATGCCTAAAGCAACTGCTAATTGATTTGACAAAGAGACATCCATTTGTAGATAACCAACACCAAGATGCCTATTAAATCATCAGGTAAAAGGATGTCTATCCGATCATTCCAAACTCATAGAAACATATATGGGAGAACCCATCATTTATCCTTTCCCTCTAAAGTCCTGCAAGGAGAAACATGTAATTCGGATAGAATCATTCATGACAATGGGGAGAAAACCCTAATACTTCCCCACCTAATGGAACAAAACTCATATAAATTGATAGAACTCTTCTCAGGTTGCTTTGACAACAGTGAAGTGACATTGTACTATAATAGATGTTATCATATACCAATCCATCAATGTTTTTAGCTACACAATTAAAAGAAAGAGCGTTCACACTTACAGAAAGTGGAAGCATACATAACATAATTGATAAAAAATACCATGAAAGATAATATGTTTGGTTTTTGAATAGTAATACCAGGAAAGAATATATCTTGAGTGGTGGTTAGAATATACAAAAGACAGAGGACTGCCCATAACTTCAGCTCAGAGAAGAAAAAATGGATTTCATTATAATTTTAGATCGCAAGGATGGGTCTCTTTGTCTAGATTAAAAATTACTTAGGTCACATCTCTCCTCCTGGCTAGATAATTTCTTGTATATATTAATTATTAATAGAATCCCTATTTAGTTTCCCAACAAAAACATATACTGTATTCTAGATTACCTCGCAGTGATGTTTATTCAGAACTGGTTGCTACGTTTGCTTCAGATGCCACAAAATGCATAAGGTCATTAGTTACCTTTCACAATGCAATTCTATTTTAGACAAGTATTAGATGAAATTGCGTGCATTCCTTTCTTGTGAAATACAATATCTATAGCAGTTCTGCATTAAAAACAACAATCAAGAAGTTAAATGCTTTAATTCAAATTTCCAACATAGAAATCTAGTACACCCAATAAGTGTACTCAGATCATGGGGGAGTCTTTCAATCGATCAACAACACCTCTTGAAAAGAGGTGAATTCAAGATTGTTATTATTAGGATAATGAGGAAAGAATGGTAAGGAAATTGAACCCTGAGTCCTACTAATGCTATTATTCAGATTTATAACATAAATTTCTCATATACATGATGACAAATTAAATCATGTCAGAGGTGAGTCAGTCAAATCAATGATGCCCCTCGAAACAGGCCGTGGTGTAGATGATATTATTATGATTGGGCACTGAGATGCTACTGGAGAAAGAAAACTATAGTTTAAATTCATTGGTTTGCCAATGGGAGTGGACTTACATGGTGTTATATATGAACATGGTGACTCAGGAATTTTCAGCGGTGAGATACAATATAGAGGATTGTATTCCTGAAAAGAAGGAAACTCTGATGGACTTGAGCTAGCACCGTTTTTGTTGTTTATGCTATTATCCACATTATCCCTTATCTTGTCAGCGTCATTGTCATTAACAAGATTGCACTCAATGTTAAAATCTTTGGACAAGTTAAACTCTGACATCTCTTGTTCAACAGTAATGCTTCTTCTTATGCTAACATTATCCAAAATATCTTCTATCTTGTCATACTCACTGCCTATGGGAACACTGCAATCAGGTCTGAAGTTTATGGACCAATCATCTTCCATAGAATATGTCATATCTTGTCTGTGATTGATCATTGAAGAAGAATTTGTTATCCTAAATGAATCTCTTGTTCTAATACTGATATTATTCTGATCTGCACCAAAATTATCCTCACTGTCTTCACTGTCTGATATTTGAAGCAGGCTATCGGGTTTGGCTGAGAGAGTGTCTACCTTATTCTGTCTCTCAGACATAATGTTTCCATTCATCTGCAATGAAGATAAAGACATTTCCTTTGTGGAAGGAACTAAAACTTCAGAATCTGATTCATCTTCATGAGAGCTAGACTTCTGCTGTTTTCGAGGACGGCCTCTTCTCCTGCATTTCTCACGAACCTGAGTGTCATTTTCTTTTTCTTTCTGGTTTTTAATACCAGTAGGCTGCTTTTCATGAGCTGTACCCTTGTAGTTAAGAGCTTTGTCTTCAGGATCACTGACATCACTTTTGTTGGAGCAATGATCTTCTGCCAGATCATCCTCATCATCCGACACCCAATTATCTGTGTAACGCGGAAGCTCATCCAAAGGACAAATTTGAACTTTCATATGAGGAGGGAGAGTGGGGCAACCCTTGTTCTTGTTAATATGCTTTGTTGACAAGAAGTTGACAGTAAGATTCAAGCTACAAATGCAAAGAACAATATATTAAAAAAATGAATCTAGATCTGCTCTTATAGTCTATAACAGTGTTATAAAATTCGTCTCCAACTAAACAAACAATGATGTGTATACAATTATCGTCTCTAAACTTAAGTATCCTCCTCTTGATATTGAAAGTGAAATTGATTTTGAAAGCTTTCCCCTTTTTAAGGAACTCCCATTATATTAGATTCCTAAATTTAATTAAAAAAAGGATATAAATTAAGATATTTCTGGCATAGAAACCATGTCAGTTGTAATCTAACCTTTTCCATTCTGGAAGTGTCAGCATAGTGTAAGCGAGCATTATTTTACCCCCAATACCACTTAATGGCCTCAAGCCTTTGGCCGCTTCCCTTACAGCAAGAGACTTCTTTGGATGCTGCCAAGCCCACTCAAACTGTAGGAAAGAAAATAGCAAAGAGAAGTGTCAACTGTAGTATACATTTACAGCATATTAATGATTAAAGCCAGATTTTGCCACGCAAAGTAGTTTGTAGACAATTTAATGGACAAATTTAATAGAGCTATTATTAAGCGTGTATCTGCATGGTAAGGATCTACTCGATATGATCATGCATTCACAAACATTTCAACTATGAAAAAGAATCTTATAAACATTGAATCTCACTTGAAGAATAGTGATCAAATAAAAGTTTCAATTCACTTGGTTGATTCATGCATTTGTGTCAGAAACTAAATCGATTACTTGACCTGTAATCGATTAATTCACTGTTATTTTCTTTTAGAAACGTAGCTAAGCAAAATCACCATGATATTTTATTTCACAGTTCAGGTACTTCGATAGCCAGAATAACAAACTCAAGAGGCACTAGATTCCCAACAGCATATGTGCATGGGTAGAAGGCTTAATCTGTTCGATAACAAAATGTATTGGGCACAGAAATGTAATATTTCTGTTCCACATGTTGCAGTCTTTAAGTGACTCAACCCCAAGGACAGAGAGTCACTGTAATGAACTAGGGTAATTTTGCCCTAGTTTTTCTTTTCCTTTTTTTCTGTAGCAATTAGTTTTCTATTTCTCCAGTATATGTAGTTTAACTCAATTCAATTTGTCAACATCTAACTTTTCAATGATGCAGTAAACAATATGCCTTTCAATAGTTCAAAATCTTCTGCAAACAGTAATACGATTAAGTTTGACAGGACAATACATCGTTCAACAACAGATTCTAACCAATGAGGCAGTGTAAACTTGTGCAATTCGTAATTCACTTTAGACAGACTTCATAATAATCATAATCTATTGCTACATACTACAGATTCGAAGTCAATCCAGATGCTTTAGACAGACCCCTTTATAGACTTGTACACCGGCATCACCCAATACTGTGCTGTTGGGGAAAGTCATCCCCCTAGGTGACTTCAATGCTCGTACTAGAGATCTTCAGATCCCTCTCCACGATCGATCAGAGGATGTGTTTTGTACCCAAGGGATAGATCCAGAGTCGGTAGGGCCTCACCAGATGTCAGATGATGCTTTGGGGCCCACTACAGTTTATGGTAAGCATCTATTGCAGTTGGGGGAATCACAGGAGTTGTTGATTTTAAATGGTCCCCCCTGTTTCCCAGACTCCTGCTTTTTCACATGTCAGCCATATGGTGGGGCTGCGAGTGTAGTTGATTATGTCCTCGCTAGCCAAAACTTGCTCCCCTCGGTCTCCCCCATCCCCCTTGCTGATCATGCACTTTTTTCCTTCTCTCCAGTTTGACCCTCCCCTTCCACCCCATCCTTCCCCTCGGGGCCCACCCTAAACCATCTTTCAATTTGACAAAGGCGACCCTAACATCTTCTTCTCTACCCTACGCAAGATGCTGCCATCGGAGACCCAGTTCTCCTTGCTTGATTCTGCTTCCATACACCTGTCTTTCATCTTCCATTTGGGAAGCAGCACTCAAATCAGAGGATATGTTTTGTTCCCAGGGGACAGATCCAGATTCAATAGGGCTTCACCAAATGTCAGATGATGCTTTGTGACCCACTACAGTTTATGGTAAGCATCTATTGCAGTTGGGGGAATCACATGAGTTGTTGATTTTAAATAGTCTCCCCTGTTTCCTAGAATCCTGCTTTTTCACATGTCGGCCATATGGCAAGAGTACAAGTGTAGTTAATTATGTCCTCGCTAGCCAGAACTTGCTCCCTTGTATTCGCCATCTCTCGGTCTCCCCTATCCCCCTTGCTGATCATGCACTTTTTTCCTTCTCTCTCCAGGTTGACCCTCCCCTTCCACCCCATCCTTCCCCTCAAGGCCCACCCCGAACCATCTTTCAATTTGACAAAGGTGACCCTAACATATTCCTCTCTACCCTACACAAGATGCTCCCATCGGAGACCCAGTTCTCCTTCCTTGATTCTGCTTCCACTAAATACACCCGTCTTTCATCTTCCATTTGGGAAGCAGCACTCAAATCCTTCCCCCACTCCACTCATTCCACTTCCATCTCCCCAAAAGTTGGATCTTGCCCCATGAACAAAGGAGAACTATATCGAGAACTTCGATATGCTTTCACCCACTCTCAACCTTTCTACCCCGACCTCAAGGCTTCTTATTGTCGTCTCCTCCATCACAAGAAACGACTCTTTATCTCTCATAGAAGATAGGGACTTTCTGCTCTCCTTGCGTACTCCCCTAAACAATTATGGCATACCATCCTTCCACGACGCTCCCCTCTTCCATCTAACCTCCACCCTACATCCATGTTCTCTCACACTTCCAACCTTTATGATATTCCAGGGCATGCCCAAATTCATGTTACTTCCCCACCCTCTTCCTGTTACCTATTCTCAAACAGAGATATTAGAGAGATCATTTGGGTGATGAACAGCAGCAAAGCAATTGATGAGGAAGGCTACCAAGCAGAGATCTTTAAGCACGGTTTCCATGCTTTGGTTAGCTTTGGTTAGCTTCCATGAAGTCCGTGAAGGTTTTCTACCAGCATGGTCAAACCACATCATCCATCCGATCCACAAATCAAGTTCCAGCTCAAATCCCAATAACTACAAAACAATCATGGTCCACATGTTCTCGACGTTGTATGATTGTTCTACATAGGAAGCTCTCCAATGACCTTGAGCAGTGACAACACACAACTAGGGGACAGGCAGGTTTTTGACCTACTCATCAGACCATTGACCACATCTTCACCCTTCGCACCGTGATTGAGGAGGCACGACACCGCTGTTCGAAAGTCTACTATTGTTTCGTAGAATTTCAGAAAGCTTTTGACTTTGTTCCGAGGGAAACCTTACTCTAGAGACTCGGAGATATTGGCATCTCAACGACCCTATTGACAGCTATTATGCGCCTATATGATTATGTCCTTGGTCGTCTTCGCATGGCTCATGGGATGTTTGATTTCATCTGAAGCACTATTGCAGTTACTCTTTGCTGACGACGTGGTCCTCCTCTCCTCATCTCCAGAAGGATTACAAAGGCAACTAGATGCCTTAGCTCTGTTTTGCGATCTTCGACATTTGACGATCAACCTGGGTAAAACCAAGGTTATGATATTCAATGGGGTGAAAAAAACTTCGGACCTTCACTTTTTATTCAAAGGGAAGGAGGTTGAGATCACTAGCACGTATACTTACTTGGGGGTGCAATTCTCAGGTCCCTGCTTCAGTTTGCGACCAACGCTTCAGCCTTGGATCAACAAAGGATATGGATCCTTAGCCCTTCTCGAGAGACAGTGCTTTCGACATCACTTCTAGGACATGTTGTCCAAGATGAGCCTCATGGACACCTTGAACTGTCCCACTGTTCTATATGGCTCAGAGATTTGGGGACTGTTCTTCTTCTCCGCTGCATCATTAGATTCAAATAGACAATACCTCAGTACATCATCCTTGCAGAGTTTGGGGCTCAGCCCTTTCGGCTTGAGACGGTCTTCATTTTGGTCTCATTCTTGCATCATGTATGTGGCTTTGCAGACTCGATAAAGAGTAGGGACCGATATCCTTACTTGGCATATTGCTCTTCTGAGACTATTGCTTGTTCAACTCCCTCAGATCGGGCTAGATGTTGGTTTACAGGAGTTTCAAATCTCTTAGAATCAGTGGGCATTTAGTTGGATTGTCTCCCTCCTTTCCAATATTCCTTAGATGCTCATAGTCACCTTTTACCTACTAGACAGGAGATGAACAAGATCATCAGGGAGGACATCTACAGGCAGTTCGTCCAGGTCACCTGGGTCAATCTTCCAAAAGGGTTGCACCCAAAGATGGCCTTCTACGTTGAGCACTTCTTGGAGTTGAGAGACGGGCTCATTGTTTGACCCCAGTATACATTTCACCACTGGATGCATGCTCTTTGTTTTCCTCTAGGCCAGCTCAGAGTAGGTTCTCATAGACTTCGGGTAGAAACAGACCACCAAATTGATAGACCAAACAGAATCTGCCTGGTATGTCATTTACGGGAAGTGGAGACCGAGGTGCATTTCATTTTTGGATGCCCTGTCTACTACAAGATCAGAGGAAGGTTCCATTGCTTGTTCAGAGATTCTCAGAACCTTGCCGACTTTTTCAGGTGTCCTGATCAGAGATGTTTGGCCCTATATATGCAAGAGGCTCTCAAGTTCCGAGCGCATATTCTTCAGCCTCCCATCAGACCAAACCCCACAAAGAGGATCACGACGTTTCTCTTGGTACTACCTTCAGACAGGGACACCAAGAGACCGATTGATACAAGTTCAGATCCAGACTCTAGATCAATGAGGATCCATGAAACCTCACCCCACCACACGAGATTCTAGCAGCAAATTCATATCAGATCTGTTCCTGGGAGATGGACTAGGTCCTCCAGACCTCATTAGTGCGCGAACTGCCCCAAGCAACGATCTAGTGCACAGTCTATACTTTCCACTAGCCCTTCATTGGGCCAACAGACTTTGTGGAGTTTCTTCAGTGGTCATTCAGCCTCGGATGTTAGGAGAGATGGTTCTGATCCTCAGACCCATTAGCTCTTGGATCTTCTCCGCCAGGGCATTCCATACATTGTATTTTTATGTTCCTACTTTGTACCTTTTATATTCATGCATTGTATTTTTATAGGAGACTGTTTGGTTCTCCCGCAATGTATGGACATCATTGTACTCAACAGTCCCTTTGACTTACTTTGTGGTCATTAGTTGGACATAAATATAATAATCTTATCTATACTACAGTTCCTCCACTGGTCAGGATCTGTTGCTACATAAGTCACAATCCCTAACTTTTTTCTTGTCAACTTTCTGCCTTACGTCAGCTTCAGAGATACCTCCACAGGGCTGAAAATAACGGTGTTAGTCCACAGAGATAGGTTCAGATTGCATGGACTTACTTCAGTTTGGAAATCCTCACAGTGTCTAATCCTCAGGATTAGCAATCGAATTATAGAGGTCCGCAATTAACCACGGAATACCAAGATCATGCCTTAGATATCTAAAATGTGAAAAATTCAATTTTGAATTTCTATTGCAGTTATAGATTTATTTCTCCTACTTGTTTCCACAATAAGTTATTCACAAAACCCTTACAGCAAATTTCGAAATAAACACTCGTACATATAGAGAAAAGAACAGTAAAATGCAAGCATGAGGACCAATCACAATGACAGTTACTTTTGGACAATTGTCCCCGGAAAAACCCAATGTGGGAAAACCGGTGCAGCAGATGAGGGTTTATATATTAATCTCCAGCAATAAATTCTTTACAAGGAAAGACTGGTAAACTAACTGAGAAACTTCATGAGAAAACACCTAAGATAAATTCTCATCAACACTCTGGAGAATTTCCGACACTTTGAGGACTCACTGCCCTAGTCTGCGTCACCTCTGCGTGTCTCTCTGTGCAGAACCTGCGTGACCTCTCTGCGCTGCTGCTTTGTGCTGCCCTCTCCTAAGGCTTGTCATTGAGTCAACAAGTCAATAAATTCATTATCATGTATGAAAGACCCTTCTTGGGCGTGTCACATATTGTAAAGTAAATTATTTGAGTCAATGTTAGAGTCAAAAGACCCTCCAAGACCTTATCTATGTGCTACAATCAAGTCGGCCCTCCAAAGAAGCAAATCACCCTATCGAGAAGACATGTCGGCCTAGGATCAATGACAAGTCGGCCTACTTGCATGGGTGAGAAGCCTATAAATAGGAAGACTCGGCCTCATTAAAGGATCATCTAAGAAGCATCAACATGTTTGATCAAAGCAGAGAAGAAGAGAAAAGAAAGAGCAAGGAAGAGGAGGTGAATCCAGCAGAAGAAATCACAAGTTTGGATTTGCTTTTGGGCTGAAATCTCTCACACGTGCAACGTAAAATTAGGGCATCCATTTGTTCCAGGAAGACCAAATTGCAGACCTCAAGGAAGCTGAAATCTAGCATGTGAAAGATCTCTCTTGCAAGCCAAAGTTGCAAGAAGACAAGTCCAAGGCAAGTGAAGAAGAAACTCTCTCCAATCTTTCCCTAGTTAGATCACACCTTTGAAAATTGCAGAATGTCGAAAGTTGCAGGTAGAAGAGGTAGAAATTGCAGTCAAGGTTGTAGGTCTGAATTGTTGGTCAAAGGTGAAGTAAAAGCAGCTAAAAGGCAAGTTTGACTTGGATTGAGAAAAACACTTCAAGGAGATAATTTGACTTGGTCTTGGAGGAGTCTAGGTCTTGGAATTCGTCAATTGAAGATTCTATAAGAAGAATTCTTGTGGGTTTTCCTCTCAAAGTGGAGAGGTTTTGGCCTTGGCTGATCGCCTACATTTTGTTTCCTATTGCCTCATTGATTATATTGTTGGTAGTTGTTTGATGATATAGAACACAATAATAATCAAGTTGAAGAAGAAATTAATCAAGATAAGTAAAATACATCACAAGCAGCATCAAAGAAAAAGAGAAATCACCTATACTTGTTGCCCCTGTTAGTTTTTGTAGCATCAGATGTGTTCTAACCATGAAATTTGGTGGAGAGACTAGAGTACACGAGATCTCCAAAACCCAAAAATCGTTTCTGGAAATTCCACCTAGAGATGGCTTAATTAGATTATTAGCCGATTTTTAAATATTTCCAAAGTCTCAACTGAGGGAATATGGCTAATTAATCAGAATTAATTAAGTCAAGGCGCGAATCATCTAGAAAATCACATGGATCGACTCCAAGATGATCCTAGCCATTGATTAAGTTTTAATCTTGGTTGTTGGTGCTCCAACAGTGGATTTCTTTGGCAGATCGATTTCCAGAGAGCAACAGTAGTTGTCGGAGAGCCAGAGATCGAAGCAGAGACAATGAGGGGCAAGGACAATGATTCGGAGGAAGTTTTCCGGAACCGAAGAGGCAGCAAGCAAGTGATAGAAGTGATCCACGCAGAAGGAGGGAAAGAACTGTGCAGTAGCTGAAGCAAAGTAGTTTGATTTAGCTGAGAAGGTCGATTCAGTTTCCAGAGGCCAGGAAAGTCTTCCAAAGGGTCGAAGAGTCACTTCCAGCAGCAGAGGCAAGCTAGATGGCTTTCTTAGAGGCAGATTCGAGCCACATGTGCGAGAGGCAGTGCAGAGGGCTACGCTGGGGTTTGGACGACCAGTTTTTCTGTAGAAGCGAGTGTGGGAATTGCTTGTGGAGTGAGGAAATTCTCTGTAATTATTTTTTGTCAAATACTTGCTGATTGGATTCCTAGTTGGGCATCCATAGATCGTACTCAGAATTTCACTGTTGGCTTAATAATAAAACCCTCAGTTGTTGCACTGGTTTTCCCAAGTTGGGTTTTTCTAGGGACATTTGTCCAAAAATAACAGTGTCTTTTTTATGTGCGGTAGATTTTCTCAGTTCCCAACATTATTTTATTTTCGCAGTATTATTTGTGAAGGCTGCAATGTGTTTATTTCGATGTTGTTGTAACAATAAACTGAATAATTAATTTCTTAGTTAGAAGAAATAATATCAGTTGTCGCAATAGGATTTCAGTCTTGAAATTTTCACATGGTATCGGAGCGTGAGTGATCAACCAGGAACCTCAAAAGCAAAAGAGAGAATTTCGCTGCTCAGAGGGAGCAGTAGGCCAAAATTCTTAGAGGTAGTACAGTTCCTTGACAGGCAGGCTGAATTCTGAGGTAGAAATTCGATTTTCAAATGCAAGATTGCAGAAAAGTCGAGTTTCCCAGGTTAGTGATTCCAGCATTCAGAGGGAGCAATTGCAGCTCAGATTTTCACTGAGCAAATTCCTTGGTTGGACGTAGAGGGTTTTGCAGCAACAGAACTAGCATCGGGTGGAAGAAAAAAGCACACACAACAGAGGGAAAATTGATCACACAGAACTTTGAGTCTCGGGAGTTCGATTTTTCCAGGCAGATTGGCAGTAGCTGCTACGAGGTCCACGTATTTCAAAAGGGAGCACGAATAACAGAGCAGCAGCCAAGCAAAAGGAAAGAGAGAGTTTTCAACGGTTTTTGAGATGGCCAAAGTCGGACTTAGAGATCAGAATAGGTTGGATGGATCTTCCAACTATGTCATCTGGAAGGCTAGGATATCCTTCTTGTTGGATGAATATGGCATGAAGCTCTACATAGACAGTGTTGTGGTAGTTCCCCAAGATGCAGATCAGCTCAAGGAATACAGGAAGGAAGGCAAAGCGGTTGATCCTAAATGGAGTCCGGGACCATATAGTCTCACACATAGTTGGCAACGATACGACCAAAGAGATGTGGAATGCTCTCTCCAGTCTATATCAGGGTACTTCCGAGCAGCAGAAGATGTTCCTGGAAAAATTGAGATGCATCAGGATGCAAAAGGGGGAAGGCATAGATCCCTACCTCACCGGGATTCAGGAGATCCGAGCCCAGCTTGTAGCTGTTGGGGCAGCGCCTCAACCTTCAGAGCTAGTACGGTTATGTAAATTTACGTAGATGTTCTATGCTTGATGCAACTTTACTTATCACTACAGCAATCTGTAATGAATGAAATAGTTAATTAGTGATTAAATTAGTTAATTAGTAATTAGGTTGAAAGGCCATGTCTGATAAGACATGACCTTTCGTGAAGAGGCACCTGTGTAGGTATATAAGCAGGCCTCACATGTAACATTCAATCATCTATCTATCTCATATCTTTTATAATATAATATTTTAACCCTAGCTGCAGTAGCTTCCTCTTCGTCCTTCTATCCCACGTGTGAACTGAAACTGCCTCCAAGGAGCTCGAATCAATCAGAAGAGGAGAGATGATGTGTGAGGATGAGATGAGTGAAATGTCCTCCAACGTTGACTCTATTTATATCAATCACTGAGGTGTGTAACACATTTGCTGGGGGTGTAAAACCTTAAGGCCGACCTACACATATTTTGAAAGTATTAAAAATAAATTCAAAATAAATGTTCTGCTCATCGGATCAAGATGATCTTTAGATCGATCTTGCACCTCTTCGAAAGAGTAACCCAATAAAAATATTGGTGTCTTCATCTGAGCATCACAACATAAAGTTTGGACCTAGTTATCCAATTTTAACACTCCCTCTCAACTAGGGAGAACTCCATCCACCTGTGCAATCAAACATCGTGCGTCATCACGCCGTAACTTGCTTTGCTGGCCTCTTTATTTCAGAACAGAAGTGGGTCAGTCACAAAGACATCATTCCCGGCTGACAGATTCAGCCTAGAGGTTCAAAACCTCTATAGGACTCACAAAGAGTCTCATGCCAACCCGAAGTTGGTTTATCTGACCCGAAGTCAGTAGGAGTTCCGAAACCTCACTAGGACTTGATCCCAGATCAAGTGGTTGGACCGTGCCATCCTAGATAGAGAGTACGGCAATCTTTGATGCATCCATCAGTCTTTGCTACTTTTCTCTAGCTTTTCCCACCTCATTGGCCAAATGAGAGGTACTTCCCATGAGTCCGGAACTCAAATGGGTAGGATGCATACGGGGCACAGATAATGAGAGGTGAACCAACTCAATCATCACAACAGTGGGGCAAAAGCACACCAACAAGGTTCGGCAAGCCTAGCCCTGTGGTTGCTTATAGCTCCGAGACGCTATCCCCAAAGCCCCCCAGAGCTCCCAGAGCTCATCGTCCAACAGGACCCTCAGAATAGGTTCATTCCACGATTCCAAGATTCTCACCGAAGGTTAGGAACATGACCTTCCCCAAGGGCATTTTGAGAATATCCGCGACCTGCTCATCAGTTCCTATATGATCGAGCCTACGGCGCCTCGCTGTACCATATCCCGGATAAAGTGGTACCAGCCATCAACATGCTTGGATCGATCGTGGAACCCAGGATTCTATGACAAACGAAACCCCCTCTGGTTATCACAAAGGATAACGGTGGCATCTAGCACATGCTCGAACAGCTCACTGAAGAGCTTTCGCAACCAAGTGACTTCACAACAGGCCATACATGTTGCAATGTATTCAGCCTCAATTGTGCTCAAGGCTACCGACTTTCGTTTCCTGCCCGAAGCAGATCTACATGTAAAGCAACATCCAGATGTGCTCTTGCGATCCACCACACTGCCAGCCCAATCAACATCAGTATATCCAAGGAGTGTCATGCTCCCGGCAGTGTATCTCAGCCCATGGTCTATCGTGCCCCAGAGATATCTCAAGAGTTTCTTGGCACCAACCCAGTGAATGTCATGATTAACCATGTGTTGACGCAAAGTGTTCACTGCAAAACATACGTCCGGACGAGTGTTCACTAAGAACATCAGGGCCCCTACGAGTTGATGATACTCAGTAGGATTTGCCAATACAAGCCCAGCAGCGCTGCCACTCAACTTCTTAATGTTGAGCTCCATCGGTGTCAACACAGACTTACAGTCCACCAAACTAAATCTTTCCAAAAGCTTCACAATGTATTTTCCTTGAGAAAGGAAAATCTCGCCAGGTCTTTGCCAGACCTCCAGGCCTAGGAAGTAGTGCATTAGTCCTAGGTCTTTCATCTCAAACTCAGCAGCAAGCTCCCTCTTGCATTGATGAATGAGAGGGTCAGCACCTGTCAGGAAGCGGTCGTCCACATACAGCACCAGAATGAGAGGCTTCTCTCTATCAACCTTGAAGTAAAGGTTTGGATCAGCTTTACTACGAGTGAAGCCCAGCTTCATCAGGTAGCTATCTATCCTCTTGTACCAAGCTCTGGGTGCTTGCTTCAACCCATAAAGGGCTTTCTTCAACCTACAGACATGGGTGTCCCGATCCTGGACTTCGAACCCCAAAGGTTGCTCTACATACACCTCTTCCTTTATCGCACCATGCAGAAATGCGGTCTTTACATCCATCTGATGAAGACTCCATCCTTGCATAGCAGCAAGGGCTATGATAGATCAAATGGTGGTCACAGGTGCAAATATGTCATCATAGTCTATGCCTTCTTTTTGAGAGAAGCCACAGGCAACGAATCTTGCCTTGAACTTTTCAACACTTTGATCAGATCCATGCTTGATCTTGTTGAGCCATTTCGAAGTGACAACTGCTTTGTCCTCTGGTCTTGGAACCACATCCCAGACATCATTCTTCATTATGGACTCATACTCTTCGTGCATAGCATCCTTCCAGACTTGATGCTTTACAGCTTCCTCGAAAGATCCAGTCTCGGATTGTTCAATAGTACTCATGGCTGCTAGATACCCTTGGTATCTATTCAGCTTCTTGCTTTCACGGAATGTCCCCCTTGGGGCCATATGTCCCTCAGCATCCTCGAGAGTGTCCCTGAGCCATGATGGTCTCTTTCCCAGTGAAGGAGGTGGATCAATCGGGTCCATTGGTCCTTCAACATCAAGCATCGTCTCATCCTTCGGTTCCTCTTGATTTCCAGGCCTTGCTTCATGATCTTCCTCAGATCTCAGACGATTGACTACTTTCCTCAGGGAAGCATCTTCATCAAAGGTGACATCGTGGCATATCTCCACTTCCCTTTGACCGGGCACATAGAATCTATAGGCCTTCGAAGTTTCGCTGTAGCCCACAAACCTTGTGGTCTCCCTCTTGATGCTAGCTCCTCTGCAAAAGTTCTTGAACTCGTTCGACTCATATTCAGTGCCATTATCGGTCTGTCGGATAGCATCTCATGTCATTGCTCCCAGTGGACTTCCTCCAACCTGGTAGAGTGTATCAATTCTAGACCCAAACGTGATAGCTTCCTTGAAGCTCTTCTTCCACATGTGCACCTTTCCATCAGTGAATGCCACATTGAAACCTTTGCCTTCCATGGCCGATATAGACACAAGGTTCTTCTTCAAATTAGGTACATAGAGTACATCCTGCAAGCGGAGGACTTGACCTTGAGACAAGTGGAGGGTCACAATCCCTGTCCCTTTCACGAGATATGTGGCATTATCTCAAGGATAATTTCCAGATTAGTATCCTTCTCAACCATATCAGAGAGTACTTCCTTGAACCCAGTGATGTGCCTTAAGGCACCACTATCTATCAACCAGACATCCATAATGTCGGGTGGAGATGTAGCAGAGAGGGCAGATACAAGAATGAATTTATTTCTTTTATCAACAACATTTGATTCCTCATACCTGGAATTTCTTGACCTTTTGAAAGGTTGATCATTCCGCCGAAGGGAGCCTTCCTCTTTCCCTAGAACCTATTGTTCCTTTGATTGCCATCCCTCCGGTTGTTGTTGTTGTCATCATCATCAGGAGAATCCTTCTTGAAAGGGCATTCTCTAGCATAGTGACCTGGCCTATGACAAGCGTAACACTTGCCCTTCTTTCCTTGTGCCCCTGCTCTTCCTTTGCTCTTTGGACCACCAAAGTTCTTTCTAGAATGAGCAGCGTAGGCAGCATTCCCTTCATTTTCATACTCCTTCATTCTTGTCTCTTCTTGAACGCATCTTGACAGTACCTCGTCAAAGTCAGGTATCACATTATTATTGAGAATGGTAGTGTTGAACACATGCCATTCGTATGGGAGCCCTCCAAGTGCGGTGAGTACCATCTCTTGATCAGCTATTGTCTCCCCAATAGCAACCAGATTGTTCCTAATCTCGGTTAGCTTCAGAAAGTATGATTAGACAGACTCATCCCTGCCTTTCTTCAGATTCTTCAATTGATTCTTGAAGAATAACACTTGATTTGCATCGTTGGCCTTGAACATGAGGATCAATTTATCATACATCTCTTTGGATGTGCCTAGCTCAGAGATGTAGGCCACCAGACTCTTATGAATGGATTCCCTGATCATCAGCTTTGCTTTGATCTCCCCCTTCTTGTACTTTGTTTTGGCAGCAGCAGTAGTAGTGGATGGAGGTTCTTGGATTTTACCCTGCACATAGTCCATGACATCTTGGTCTTCCAATTTAAGATCCAATATCATCTTCCAAGCATGGAAGTCATCCTTCCCAGTCAATTTGTCATCCTCCTTGAAGCCATAGTTTGTGGAACCCATTTTCTTCTTCGGTGATTGCAACAAATAAGGCTTGTCTTCACCTCAGCTCTGATACCATGTAAATTTATGTAGATGTTCTATGCTTGATGCAACTTTACTTATCACCACAACAATCACATAAACAATCAAGTAAAATGCTGATAGAACACACCAGTGGATCTACAGAAGACAAACCAGAAACAGAAAAATGTGGTGGTGCGTTACGGCGGTCAACAAGATGCTTCAACCAGCAATGTCTCCTTGGTTAGCCAACCCATCATGTGTCACAACAACCCTCAAAACAGCCACATGGTCAACTCAAAGTCAACCCTAGAAAAGTCAACGCTGCCCCAACAGTAGCAACACCAGCACCAACAGCAGCAACAAGTAAAAGTCAACGCAGCACAGTGTAAGGTCAACCTTTGGCCTCAGTTCTTGTGCCAAAATGTACGGCCTTCCAAAACCGAAGTCTCCACCAAAAATCAGCTCCTTTGGACCATGCGTTGACCAAAGTCAACGTTGGTCAAACTTGCGTGGAAACCCTAGCTGCAGCAGCATCCTCTTCGTCCTTCTTTCCCACGTGTGAACTGAAACTGCCTCCAAGGAGCTCGAACCAATCAGAAGAGGAGAGATGATGTGTGAGGATGAGGTGAGTGAAATGTCCTCCAACGTTGACTCTATTTATATCAATCACTGAGGTGTGTGACACATTTGCTGGGGGTGTAAAACTTTAAGGCCGGGACTACATATTTTGAAAGTATTAAAAATAAATTAAATAAATACCATCTCATCGGATCAAGATGATCTTTAGATTGATCTTGCACCTCTTCGAAAGAGGAACCCAATAAAAATATTGGTGTCTTCATCTGAGCATCACAACATGGAGTTTGGACCTAGTTGTCCAATTTTAACAGGTTAGCACTAAATAGTGTCTTGGAGGATTGGCAGGTCTTTGTCCAAAGTATATTGGGCAGAGGCAAGCTAGTCTAACTTCCAACAGGAGGAGTTGAGATGAGTTCTGCTAAAGAGCTCCATCAGTGGCGGCAGCAGTAGCAGTGGATTGAAGGTGGTGAAGGAGGAGGAAAATGTGGCCCTCGCATCAAAGGGTCCCAGTCAAGGGCAGGGGGAGTAGAGAAAGAAGAAGGACCTATCTAAGGTCAAGTGCTTCAGGTGTGGCGAGTTTGGCCACTACGGTACCCAATGTCCTCTCAGAAAGAAGGACAAGCAAGAGAAGCAGGACCAGGTAGCAGCACATGTTGAGAATCGAGATAGATAGGTTGTCCTCCAAGTTGGAGGAAGACTTCATGACGATGACAGCCATACCTTTGTTGATTTTTTGTAGCATCGGAAGTGCTCTAAGCCCCAAATTTGGTGGACAGACTTAGACATGAGTATTCCCAAGAACCCAGAAATTGTTTGTGAAAATTCCACTTGGATCATGTTTTATTAAAACCAACCTAGATCCATCTTAACTTTGGATCTATCAAGCACCGAGAGGGATCAAATCTCTAGAGGTGCAAACCTCTTTTACCTCAAAATATTTGATCCCTCTCAGGGCTTGATAGATCCGGAGTTAAGATGGATATAGGTTGGTTTTTTACACATTTAAAAATAGATTCTTGAAATCACTTTGTTTCATAGCCCAACAAGGTTTCAGGCAAGGCAGAAATTAAATCATTCTAATTTGGTGGTGTTTCACCCAAGGCAGAAATTAAATCATTCTAATTTAGTGGTAAGAGTGATTCATTACACATGACCGCATCCATGGAGTCTAAGTAGAAGAAAAGGTAAAAACAAAAAGGTAGAAAAAAAGAAGCAGGAGCAAACGAAATCAAACTTAAAAATCTATCGCATTTCGCACTGTGAAATCCTTTCTCGCAAATATTATTTTCCACTTCGAAGAGCTCCCGAAATCCTTTCTCACAAATATTATTTCACTCTTCGCACTGTCACAGAGATGCTTCCTCACAAATACAATTCGACACTTTATTTATGTTAAATTTATATATTTAGGGAAAGAAGTGATTTTTCATTAGGGTTGCCATTACATTAATTAGATTAAATTTTAAATATTAAATGTTAAACATTACTTTTACATTTACATTTACGTTTACCGTGTTTACCTGAGATAGTCAATGCATGTAGTGTACTCAAATACATGTTGGAAATGTTGTCATTGATGGCAAAGGAAATGACAAAGAAGGAGCACTTGAAACAGCAACAAGGCAAAGAGAGCATGAGACATGAAGCAGAGGCAGCTTTAGAAGGGTCAGTTGTTTGGAGATCTGGAGAGGCAGCATATTATAGAAGGAACATTCGAGGTTCTGTGGCAAAAAGGAAACATGTATTGACAGCTGAAATTGTCTATGAAAGTATAAAAAGAGTGTTGAAAAGTTACCTCTTATGCACATACCATACCAGTAGAGGTCATTAAAGGAGTTATGTAAAATGATTTGTAATTTGTAAGGAGTTTGAATAGCATCCAGACTGGAGGGTAGTGGCCTTTGTATTGAATATCAAGCCAACCATGAAATTGTAAGTGATTACTTTTGAGATGGATCACCTGTATATATATATATATATATATATATATATATATATATATATCTGTTTATGGAGAATTGTTTATAAGTTCCATGTGTGACTTCATGTCTTCTTGGTCGAATTACATGGGAATAGTTGAATTCTGAGAGTTAGTATGGATTCTGCGTTCTTGGTTGAATTAGTAATTGTGTGCAAGGTCTATATTTCTGTGTTTAATAGCAAGTGCAGTCTGTGTAGAGGGGGACTGTAAAATATCCCTCTTGCCCTTGAGAAACTGTGTGTGAAGGGTCGTGGAAATGCCCTGCATACAAGAAGGAATTCGGTGTTGTTGAGTAATTGTAACAAGGATGAATTCCAGTGGTCGAACCAGAAGCAATTGAATATGTTGGAATTAATATCACAATGACTCGACCTTGAAGTGAGCAAGAAAGGTCCACATGAGGGTTGTTAAATCCTGTGTGGAAGTGTATTCCCGGAACCCTTGAGCCTGCGCTTCCCGTAGACAGATTGACATGCATTTATTTTGTAAGAAGGTGAAGTCGGTGGTTGGAGAATCGTGGTGGAGCCACAGAGTCACTTTAACTCTGTCGAAATGTTGGGAGATGGCACAGATTAATGGAGTTGTACTAGACGGAACCGGATCACTAAAAGACACGAACGAAATCGTGAACAAAGCATTAAACTTAGCAATGGAACTGTAATGAAAAACAAAACATTGAAGCGGAGTTTAATTATAATAATATATTGAAGAGTAAGCGGAACTCAGAAGACGGAACCCGGTAGCGGAACGCGAAGTTAGGCGAAACCCCGAGCCAAAAGGGCGGAACCATGACCAGAGGAACAGTGACGACGGTTTATGGTTTTCATCGCACCACCTATCGTCGGGCAAGCGGTATTTAAGAATCGGGAGCGATTCCATAGAGCATTCGACACGTGGCGAGGTGGACCCACGGAAACCACCTCCCACTACGCGCCATCGCGCATTAACTCTCGACTGAAGACCCCGTGCGATATCGATACAAGTCGTCGATCTGGAGGGGAGCCATTGGACGGTGGTCGTAGAAGGAAGATGAGTGTAGGTTAACCAAAGTACGGCGCGCCATCGCGCGTTATCGTCCATGCATCTTAGCCGTGCGAAATCCGTTGGATCGACTAGACCGGTGCGACGTGATGTCAGCTGTCGGATGTGGATGGTCGTCGGCGTTGGGGCCCAGTGCTAAAATTATATTGATCGGAACCTTTTAAACTAAGGTTTGCGGGGTTATTAAATGATGTTTGAATATACGAAGGGGGCGAACTCTAAGGTCTACGACCTTTGTTTTAATCCGAGTCGAGGTTGTTAACTGGCGTGAATAAAATTATGGCCAGCACATTAGTTTGGTAAATGTTTATTAACTTTGATTGTAATATTAGATGGCGGAGATAAGGGATTACCATTGGATCGATTTATGTTATGGGAATGTGCATTAGCGTATATTAAAATAACCCAGATTCGTTTATTTAAAATTGCCAGCTCAGGAAGAAAGAATGTTGTAAGTTTCCAAAATTGTAGATTGGTTGGAAAATGAAATATGAATGCAATTGCACACAGAGATCTGATGAAATAGAGAGCAAAATGGGACTGTCAAAGGTTCTGTAGTAAAAACTATTCAAAAGCGGTTACACAACTGCAATGAAGAGGAGAGCGTGTAGAAATGAAAGTTCGATGAACAGGAATATGTACAGGAATGAATTGGACAGGTGAATAAGCACAGAAAACTGGAGAATGTGTAGAAAACAGTGAGCAGAAGAAGGCAAAACAGTCACTCAACAGCAGCAGAAAAGACAAATCCAATAAAGCCAAAATCCAGAAAAGGAGTTGAGTAAAATTGAAGTGTGTAACTGAAAATGTGAATGTAAATGTTGTAACTAATTTTTTATTGTTTGTGATGCATTGGCAAGTCTCCGATAAGGAAACATAATCTCACTGTAATATTGAAATTAACACATATTGTTAAATTTTTAATGAGCTGGTAAAAGAAATAAGGAGGCAGAAGGCAAAAAGTCAGGACTATTCATTTCAAATTCCCTGAGGAATGTAAAGAGTCATGTGATGAACTCTATCTATAATATCACATTGATATGCACAAAGTAGTTAGAGAGTGAGTGAAGAGAATGCAGAATGAAGCAGTGAGGCAGAGAAAAAAGAGGCGCTGATAGAGAATCTGAGAAGATGCAGAGATGATACAGGGCAGATATGTGAATAGATGAACAGCAGAGCAGATGGAACAGAACAGAGCTGATATCCAAGGTAAATCAGCAAGTGTTTTTCTTTTGAAAGAGTAAGGAAGTTGGAGCTTCCCTATCAATTTGTAGCTTGATAGATGTCAGTTGGAGCTGACTGAGGTAGGAGTCTCCTGTAGGTTGGTGCCTGCAGAAAATAGATGGGAGTTGGTGCTTCCACATCAAGTTGTAGCTTGATAAAATGTCAGTTGTAGCTGACTGAGGCTGGAGCCTCCTGTAGGTTGGTGCTTGCAGAAAATTGATGGGAGTTGGAGCTTCCTTGCAAGTTGTATCTTGCAGAATTGAGGTAGGAGCCTCCTGTAGGTTGGTGCCTGCAGAAAAACAGTGGTGAGAGAGAGTTGGACCTTGCCTTTGCATCACAACAATAACAAGATGTGGTTTTCTTCCTTTATGGGTTTCCACTTATATCTAGTGTCTTTGTGCATGTGTTGATGTGATTTATCTAATCTGCGTAATACTTGTTGCTCACATACTAAGACTGTTGTTACATTAACAAATCTGTTTGATACTTGCTGCTCACTAATAAATATTGCTCACATATTAAGTTGATTATGAAGTGAAGGTGTAAATAAGTTTTAAAGAGAAAAGTTTTAAAAGTCCATGTATGTGTTAAACTGATTCACCCCCCCCCCCCCTCTCAGTTTAACTAAGGGTTCAACAATACAAACCTCCCGGATCCAAATTTATTAAATTTAATAATATTAATATTATAATATATTAATATGAGTATTATAATTAATAATAATATTAGTATTAATCTTTTAATGTTAATATTAGGGTATTTGGCCCTTTAAATAAAACATCTTTTCTAAGTGTACGTAAATATAAAGAGTATGGAGTAAATATAAAAAGAGGTTTTATTTTTTACCATGTGTCTGGTTTATTTATATTTATATTTATTTACCATACCTTTTTTATTTACCATGGTATTTGGCCCATAGGTTTGGTATATACTTAAATATTGATTTCTAATCATATTTGATATATTTTTATCTATTTACCATACCTCTGTATACCTCTTTTATATTTATTTATTTACCATACCTCTTTTATAAATACGGTATTTGGTCCATAGTATTTAGCCCATGGTATCTGGCCATGGTATTTGGCCCATAGGCTTCACCTAAATAAAACCTCATCTTTTAGTTTTCGTAAATATAAAAAGGTTTATAGAGTAAATATCAAAAGAGCTTTTATTTATTTACCATACCTCTAGTCTATTTATATTTTTATTTATTTACCATACCACTAGAGCTATGTTGCACGGGGACTCGTCCCCACCAAAATTCATGGCGTTCCCTCCGTCCCAACGTTCCGAGTACTTTTGAACCGGTCGAAAACTTCCCCAATTGGTTGGGGACTCCATTGGGGACTTGGGGACTTCCAGGCCGTCCCTCAAAAAATTGGGGGACTTTAGGACGTCCCCAATATCATGCACATTAAAATTTAAAAAAAAAAAATTGAAAATCGAAGTTCTAAACTTTAAAGTCAAAATTAAAAAAAACAAAACAAATTTTGAAACCTAAACCCTATCACAACCTTAACCTATTGACCAAACTAAACCTATCACATACACACTAAACTAAACCTATTGCATACTACACATTATACTACATGGCGGCGACGAAGGTAAACATTGTTATAGAGACACGACGACGAAGGTAAACACAAGTTGCGAAGGTTGTACGCAAACACTGAGCTCAAGTGAAGGTTGTAGGTAAACAGATGTTGTGAGGGTTGCAGGTAAGAGTCCGAGTGAAGTTTGAGATGACAAACAAAGGTAAACGTTGAACAAAGAACTCCATTCACGACAACAAAGGTAAACAGAGCTGAGAGGACTCGAGCGAAGGTTGCAGGTGAGGTAAGCGTCGAGTAACAGGGTGAAGTTTGAGACTCTTAATTTGGGATTTATAATTAAATTTTAATGACTTATTCATTCATGTTTACAATTTACAGTCACTATACTCGATGAATTAATTTTCCTTCAATTTGAACTTGTCTCTTTCTCCATGTCTGTGACAAACCTTTTCTTGCCATGAATCTTTGAAATTTCCCTATGCCGTAAGCACCATGACTTTAATACCATGTTAAATATATGCAAGAGACGAGCAAGAGAGGCTAGATGAAAGAAAAGAAGATATTTCAATGTGCTACTAAATTACCAGTGGTGTTGTCTATATACGTAGCAAGTTCCATTAATCATTTTAGGAACCAATCAATTAATCCCTTAATACATTAACATAAACATCATTTATTATATATAATTTATTTCGGTTTATGACATTATTACTTTTGTACATAACATTTGTTACTCATGAAATAAACATTACAATGGCTAACTCATCTTTAACGCTTAATGTTATAAGGTAAATAGATTGGATGATAATACACTTTGTGCTCTGTAAATAACAGTGAATCTACATGATTATGATATACATTACACTGATGACAGGTTCCACAAGATTCTTAATTTCTATACTCTTAATTTGGGATTTATAATTAAATTTTAATTACTTGTTCATGTTTATAGTTTTATTAAATTTTACTCTTAGTTTTCAAAGTTTAGTTGTTATTTAAATTTTGAAATGATTCATCATGCATCATAGAATGATTATGTAGACAATAGTAGATTGTAGGTTGTAGCACACTAATAGTACATCTTAAGTTCTTTAGGTGTAGAATTCGGAATCTCCAGAGTCATCATTTTTCTGTCAACGTTTCGAGTCTAAATCAAGACTCATCATCAGGACAAACCTGCAAAGAAGAGAGTAGATTAGGTTAACTAAATAGAGGAAAAAAGGTAGAAAGGCAAAAAAGAGCCGACCAGTTTCTGCTAATTTATAAAAGGTTAATATATTTTAATTAATTAATTTTTTATTTTCTTATGTTAGTTTATATATCCATTTTTAATTAAATCTATGAATTTAAAATATTTATTTATATCCATTTTTAATTCTAATTTTGTCCCTTTATATTTTCTAATTTAATCTAAGATTTTTTGAAAAATCTTAGATTAAATTAGAAAATATAAAGGGACAAAATTAGAATTAAAAATGGATATAAATAAATATTTTAAATTCATAGATTTAATTAAAAATGGATATATAAACTAACATAAGAAAATAAAAAATTAATTAATTAAAATATATTAACCTTTTATAAATTAGCAGAAACTGGTCGGCTCTTTTTGCCTTTCTACCTTTTTTCCTCTATTTAGTTAACCTAATCTACTCTCTTCTTTGCAGGTTTGTCTTGATGATGAGTCTTGATTTAGACTCGAAACGTCGACAGAAAAATGATGACTGTGGAGATTCCGAATTCTACACCTAAAAATCTACACCGCAGAAACCTCCAATCTATCATCTTAAGTTCTTGACAATGGGCAATAATGACGAGATTTGTTTTTGTGATGCACAATGATGATTAGATAGTATTAGACTTCAGTATTTTATTTTGTAGTTTGAATTTCAAAATTATTAATAGTTCTAATTTTTATATTTTAATTTTATCATTCATGCTTATGCTGAAATACTAAATTTTATTTTTATTTTTATTTTTTAATAAATAGAAAATTAGTTACCGCACTTGTTGTCCCCAACCTATCGTCCCACTGAAAATTTGGAGGTGCGCTCTAGCCGTCCCAGAAACTCGTCCCCCCGACCCACAGCCAGTGCAACATAGCTCTAGAGTAAGTATAAAAAGAGGTTTTATTTATTTACCATACCTCCAATTTATTTATATTTTTATTTATTTACCATACCTCCAATTTATTTATATTTTTATATATATACCATACCTCTAGAGTAAGTATAAAAAAAGGTTTTATTTTTTATTTACCATATCTCCGATTTATTTATATTTTTATTTATTTACCATACCTCTTTTTTGAGTGTTGGTAAATATACTCCACCATTTCAAATGTTTACTTATATTACATTTCTTACCTTACATTACTCAAATTACATCTGCACATGTGTCTTATACTCCGACACGTCAAATGTTTACATTACATCTACACATGTATTGTTTACTTACATTACATTTCTCACGTTACATCTACACATGTGTCTTATACTCTGACACGTAAAATGTTTACATTACATTTCTCACATTACATCTACACATGTACCCTATACTGGGTTGTAGAGCACCTCTCGGCGTAATAATTAATTATTTTAATGGAGACCCTAAGTCTAACTTCGGAAAATTATATATTTAAAGGGCATTAATAAAACAGAGTGAGAATGATCTAGAAAACAAAGATCAATTCATGTTATAATCTTAGTCATTGATTGGAGATCTAATCTCGGTCGTTGATTTCTCGACAAGAAGACTATAAAGGAAGGCTTGAGGGTCATTTGGAAAGAGACATATGGAGCGAATCTTGAGATCAAATTCTTCTAACAGAGCAGTGCTCAGACAAAGATCAGATCTAAGTGATTCAGTGCAAGTGAGGGGCAGACATAGCATCCGGAGAGAGATTTTCTCAGTCGGAGAATCATTAGCAGAGAGAGGCAGAGAGACGTCCAGCAGAGCCAATTAGGGTGACGCGGAGGTTGCGCAGAGCCACGCAGGGCTACGCAGACGATGTGCAAGGGCTCAGACGGTTTCTGAGATTTCACTGTCAAAACTGATCAAGAAACCGGAAGTTGTAGTGTGAGACCGGGAGGCTAAGATCTATGATTCTAGGAGTCAGATCGATCCACAGCTAGGGTGACACAGTGCTTAGAGGAGGTGACGCAGAGGCTGCGTAGTGACCTCTAGGGGCAGCTTCTCCAGTGTCCGAATCGGTCGAATTTTCCAGTGATTGAGTGAGGTATTCTCACAATTTTCTTTTTGCTAGTATTTCTCTCTGTAACTGAATAACCTTGAGGTATTCAGAGATGTATTCAGAAATTTCTACTGCCTAATAATAAAAACCCTCAGATCTGTTGCACCGGTTTTCTCACATTGGGTTCTTCCAGGGACTTAGTCTAAAGGAAGGTTTGAGGGTCATTTGGAGAAGACTACAAAGTAAGGCTTGAGGGTCATTTGGAAAGAGACACACAAAGTGAATCTTGAAATCAAATTCTTCTGACGGAACAGTGCTCGGACGAAGATCAAATCTAAGTGATTCAGTGTAGTGAGGGGCAGAGATAGCATCAGAGAGAAATATTTTCTCAATTGAAGAATCATCAGCAAAGAGAGGCAGAGAGACATCCAGCAAAGCCCGCGCAGAGCCAGTTAGGGTGAGGCAGAGGTTGCGCAGAGCCACACAGGGCTACGCAGAGGCTGCGTAAGGGCTCAGACGGTTTCCAAGATTTCACTATCGGAACTGACCCAGAAGCTGAAATCCAAGGTGTGAGACCGGGATGCTGAGATCTGTGATTCCGAGAGTCAGATCGATCCACAGTTGGGATGACGTAGTGCTTAGAAGTTAGAGGTGGTGACGCAGAGGCTGCAAAGTGACCTCCAGGGGCAGCTTCTCCAGTGTCTAGATCAGCTAGATTTTCCAATGATTAAGTGAGGTATTCTCACAATTTTCTTTCTGCCAGTATTTCTCTCTGTAACTGAATAACCCTTGAGGTATTCAGAGATGTATTCAGAAATTTCTACTACTTAATAATACAAACCCTAAGATCTGCTACACCGATTTTCTCGCACTGGGTTTTTCCGGGGACTTAGTCCAAAATAAAGGTGTCCTATGAGTGATTGATTTCTTGCTCATTTTCCTTGTTTCGGAATCATTTTAATTAAGTGTAGGTCGCTTCAATAGTTACTTCAATGATTCATATCTGAATTTTTTCTTGTAAATGTAATTTACATAACAGGAGAAGTAACTCAGATAGTTGCAGTAGGATTCCTTAGATTGTCAAATCTAGGAATATTCACAACCTCCAGGAGTGAGGTGGCATGACTTGGAGTTGTAGCCCCAGAGAGCTACAGATTTGGGCAGGGTCCTTGAGGAGTCCATCTCATGGATCATTACCTGGCTACGGGGGCCTAGAGTATTCAGTAGTAGGATGGATCAATATCAAGGTATGCAGTCAAAACCAGAATGACAATTGCAGAATGTAGCAGTCAGGTGTTGGGGAGCGCAGTGCAGAGTCAGCAGCAGTGCAGATTCTTCAGTGACAGTGCGAAGGCTAGTAGCAGTCAAGACTCTGGAGACAAATGCATCATACTAAACACGGTTGATTCAGTATTTTGGATGTTTCTCAATTGTGGTTGTTGCAGTTGCAACAACAACAGATGAGAGGGAGTTGCAGTGCAGCTGCATGTTGAGATTTTGGGTAGCATCGGATCTTCTCTAGCTCCGAAACTTTGTGGAGGGGCTAGAACATATGAGATCTCCAAGACCCATAAATCATTTGGAGAAATTCCACCCGGTGTAAAAGTTATTCAAATAATTAATTTTTTTAATGGGGACCCTAAGTCTAACTTAGGGAAATTGAAAAATTAAAGTGAATTAATTTATACATGTGGTGAGAATGTTTTAAGAGACGTGGATCAAGCTTTCTCTAATCTTAGTCGTTGATTAGTGATTAGATCACGACCGTTGATTTCTCAACGAGAAAAGTATTAAAGGAAGGCTTGGGGTCAGTTGAAGAACACACACAGAGCAGTAGCACTTGAGCTAAGTCAAAATTTTGGGGCACGGTTTGCTGAGAATTTTCGAGTGAGATTGCAATGCTAGTGAGGGGCAAATCAGCAAGGGATGTTCTGATCAGAGGTCAAGAATACATACATCAAAGAGACGGTATAGTACCAAGCAGCACAGAGGCCAGCAGGAGAGACGCAGCCCAGCCAAGCTGACGCAAAGATCACGCAAAGGATGAAGCAAACCCTTTTAGGTGACGCAGAGGCGGCGCAGAGGCCTTCAGAGTGACGCAGGGGCAACCTATGTTGCGCAAAGGCTACGCTGGGCTAGAGGGCTTGACGCAGTTGCAGGAAGAGTTGCATTGAGGGTTCCAGTGGGCCAGAAAGGGCTCGTATTCAGTAATTCCTGAAGGGTTTAAATCAGCCATATTTTCTGTCTCCGAGTGATAAGGTACTACTGCCGTGAATTTCTCTGTGGGACAAACCACTACTGGTGCCCTAGATGTATTCAAATATTCTGCTTAATAAACAAAACCTTCAAAGAGTTGTTGCACCGGTTTCCCGCATTGGGTGGACATTTGTCCAAAAAATCATGTGTCCTTTGTCATATGTGCGTTATGCTTCAGTAAATGATCTGTAAATGTGTAGGCTGCTAGTTGTGTTTACTTCGCTATTTTCTGAATATTTCTGAAAATAACTTGTATGATTAAATCACAAGTAGGAGAAGTAAATCAAGATACTGCAGTAGGGTTTCTGTAATTTTGTATTCATAAAATTTCACAATGTAGTGTTGGCAGCAGTACAGCGAAGTCAGCAATAACACAGATGCAACATCAGAGTTGCTCAGTGGTTGGTGGGCACTGCCAGGCAGTCACAGTGGCCAGACATCAGCAGTGTGACGAGAGGTGATACAGAGACAAGGTGTTGTGGCAGAATGTGCAGCACTAGAGAGAACATAGTCCTCGCTAAGAGAGAGTGTTAGTTTCTATAGCATCGGATGTGTTCTAGCCATGAAATTTAGTGGAGAGGCTAGAATACATGAGATCTCCAAAACCCATAAATTGTTTCTGGAAATTCCACCTAGAGATGGCTTAATTGGATTATTAGTCGATTTTTAAATATTTCCTAAGTCTAAACTTAGGGAATATGGCTAATTAATCAAGATTAATTAAGTCAAAGTGTGAATCATCTAGAAACTCACACGGATCGACTCCAAGATGATCCTAGCCATTGATTAATTTTTAGTCTTGGTCGTTGGTGCTCCAACAGTAGATTATAAGAGGAAGTCGATGGGCACATGGAGAATACACACCAAAAGTTCGATTTCTTTGGCATATCAATTTCCAGAGAGCAACAGCAGTTGTTGGAGAGCCAAGGATCGAAGCAGAGATAGTGAGCGGCAAGGAAAGTGATCCAGAGGAAGTTTTCTTGATCCGGAGAGGCAGCAGCAAATGACAGAAGTGATCCACACAGAAGTAACGCAAGGACTGCGCAGTAGCTAAAGCAGAGCAGTTCGATTTAGCTGAGGAGGAGGTCGATTCAGTTTGTAGAGGCCAGGAAAGTCCTCCAAAGGGCCGGAGAGTCACTTCCAGCAGCAGAGACAGGCTAAACGACTTGCTTAGAGGCACATTCGAGCCACACGTGCAAGAGGCAAAGAAAAGGGCCTACGCTGGGGTTTGGATGGCTAGTTTTTCTGTAGAAGCCAGTGTCGAGATTGCTTGTGGGGTGAGAGAATTTTCTCTCTAATTATTTATGTCCAACACTTATTGATTGAATTGCTAGTTGGGCATCCATAGATTGTACTCGAAATTTCACTGCTGCTTAGTAATAAAAACCCTCAATTGTTGCACCGGTTTTCCCAAGTTGGGTTTTTCCGAGGACATTTGTCCAGAAGTAACGGTGTCATTTTTATGTGTGTGCTAGAATTGCTAGTTGGGCATACATAGATTGTACTCAGAATTTCATTGTTGCTTAATAATAAAAACCCTCGGTTGTTGCACCAGTTTTCCCAAGTTGGGTTTTTCCGAGGACATTTGTCCAAAAGTAACGGTGTCGTTTTTATGTGTGTGCTAGACTTTTCTTAGTTTCCAACACTATTTTATTTCCGCAGTTTTATTTGTGAAGGTTGCAGTGTGTTTATTTCGATGTTGTTGTAGCAATAAACTGAATAACTAATATATCAGTTAGAAGAAATAATATCAGTTGTTTCAATATGATTTCACAACCCCTAGATTTCACAACACATTGGACATTCATTATCTTATCTTCAATTTTCTAACAACATATTTGGAGTAGGTACTTAGTTAGAATTGTTGAGATTTATGAGAATAATCTTAAAATATAATCATATCGATGTTGTTAAATGTAGATTAGTGTTTTTTCTCTCTATATAGATAGAGAGAGAGAGAGATTATAATGAAAAGCTTGCAAGTTCCCTACTTTCCTCGAAATATTCATATGAACAATGGCTCAACTACTAGCCACAATAGAAAATAGTAACCCAGTGGGACTCGACCAAACTCAAACCTCAAGTGGACTAGAACCGAAGACCTCACATTGAACTCTACCTTGAAACAATACATTCAAATTGATTGAGCTAACCCATTGGACTATCTCTATTATGTTTTTAAATAGATAGATAGATATCTCTCGCTTCTTCTTTTTTTAACATTCTCAAGATGACATTTGTGAACACAAAACTAGAAATAGTAAAACATATACTACATGTACTTAAATATATAAGTGGTGTCATGAAATATATTTACCTGTAGTGCAGAAACTTGTGAAGGAAAACCATATATACACAAAATCATCTCCCAAGGCCTCTTTTTTTTGGTTTGCCATGCTCCAGAAGTTATTTCTCCATTATGTTGTCGTATTCTACGACGAGGATTGACAGTGAACCTATCATAATTAAAATGTAAAACATCAGCATATGGTGAATCAATACAATAAAGGAAGAATCTAACAAGTGATTACTTACATCAAATTGTCACTAGTGATGATTAGCATGAAAAATGCTCAAGAAATCACATTATATATGAGATGTTATTAAGCACAAATATTCCAATCTCGTGAGATATAAATAATGTCATTGTTTCCTTAAACCATGATTAAAAACCTCCTTTATCAATCAATTCAATATATAATTAAATTTATGTTAAAAGCAAAAGAATTGAGGTGCATATCAATCAAGATAATTAGAAAAAAATTTTGAGCGTCGAGGACAATAATATTCTTTCAAATACTACACATAATTTATATGATAGTTAAATTGCCAACTTTCCATGTCATGCATACGCATCGACATAATTAGTTTATTTCCTTCCTCCTTTCCATCCAACTAAAAGTGGTCACTACACCATCCTCATTTCCATGCATATCCCACTACTTATTCAACAAGTTAACAAGGATGTCATTTTAAGGTGGCTTGCATATTTTAGTGTTGGTTTTATTTAGGTTAATTTTTATATTGTGGATACATGATCTAGGTCACACCATTGGAGATTATATTTTGCAAGGTTATAAATGACAAAGACAATAACAAGTCCATAGAGGAGCATCATGCTACATTGGAAAGGATTGACTAAAGTTTAGGTTTTTTCCCTCTCCCTCGTATTCCTTTTATGTCATCTACCTTAGATTACACATTATCTAATATGTATTATTTGATTAGGTAGATTTGTATTTAACCCTCGAATAAGGGCCACCTCATTGTTTCGTTGAGTTATGTTGAAATGGCATCGAGAAATGGCACCCCAAGTGGGCTTCTGATTTAGTTTTCCCTTAATTAAATTGGAAGAGAATCTGTAATTTCATCTCATAACAGCTTGTAAGTGTTCACTGAGTCAAGAAAACTTCGTTAGCTTAGATAATTCGAGTTGAAGGTCAAACTGAAGGCATGTAGAGTTCTTCCTAGATTTTAGGGGGTCCAGTTACAGTTATTTGTGAGTTGTAATTAGTTAACTCAATTATTTGAGTTAAAATCAGTTTAACTAGTTCTAATTGATGGATTAGCTAGTGATAGGTCCAGTGAATTAAATCTGATTTAATTCACAAGTAATGATTAATCAGTTAACTGATAATTCGCTATAAATAGTTGTTGCATGTCAGTTATAAGGAAGGCCCAGTTGAGATTGGGGTTAAAGGGAAGATAACTATCAGTTGTATAATTAGAAAATTGTATAAATCATGCATGAGGTCGTCAAGATGCCTTGAAGGAATTGCGTAATCAATTCTTGGGAATTTCCTTATTAATAGGGCCACAATTCCTCCAAGAATGCCTAAGCAAGGTTGGTCAGACAAAGGCTGAGAATTGGTTAAGTATTGGACCGATTTTGTCTACATCAGAGTGAGACAGTCAGCAGAGTGCAGAGGTTTCTCAGTGAGGGAAATAGCATTGTATTGTTTCATGATCTTGAATTTATGCAATATACAGATAGCAAGGTTTTGAGCAGTTTCTTTCCCCAAATGCATTCTGTGTTGTGCGATTGATAATTTCTTTCTCTTACTTGTTATGTCATTGTGCAATCGAAATTGGTTTCCACAATTCGTAGAAGTGATTCAGTATTTTGTTTTAGTACATTACAAGATCAATTGAATCCATTTAGATATTTCTACATGGTATGAAAGCAGGAATCACAATAGAACCAGAGTTTGTTTTTGAACAAGTATATCGAATTTGTAGATTTATTCTTCAGGACCAATAGCAGATCAAGATGTTTTCAATGGCTTGAGACTCGAATATTACCTTGAGGGAAATTCGAATTACATAGCATGGAAGGACAGGATGGAGGCATTGCTAGAGGACAATAGACTGACGGAATTCATAGAAAGTGATAGTTCCCAGCTTACAGCAGCAGATGCTCAACTTCTTGATGCATGGAAGAAGAATGTAGCAAAGGCGAGAAGGATCTTGTTAGAAGAAGTTTGAGATCATATTGCCTCGAACCTCCTGTTGACCACTAGAGTGGCACCTGATGATTATGGGAAGACTCCATGCCCAAGGATGAACCAGAGGACACTTGTACAATCAGATATCATCAGTTCAACAAAGTTTTTAAACTCTACGTCTTCTTCTTATCATTTTCTTCTTCAGTCCTGAAATTTCGCAACCCTACGGGGATATTGTATAAATGACACTAGCATGATGAATAAAGCCATGTAACAAGCCTATGATGTTGGGACTCGATCAGCAAGCGAGTACACCTTGGAGTGCTTTTTTTACTTGGTTAATTATTCCTTCTTTTTAGCGGCGAATAATTCTTTAGGTTTTTTCACTCATTGCATTACCCCAAAGCCGGGGTGACGGCTTGAAGGTTGAGCCCCTAACGCATCTTAGTGTCTAGAATCAATGTATATTACCATGCTTGGTCATCTCTAAAATTTTGTGAAATTTGACTAGGTCTAAGTAGGATTTTTAAATAGTTAAAAATTTCCCGCAAAACGAGATTTATTAATTAATTTCTATGTAATGATGTAAATAAGTGGCCTTCGGAAATGTATAGGGCGTGTGACTACTCGAAAATCATCCTCAGAGGCCAAACATTATCTCAGGGCCCACTTTGGGGGTCAAAAAAACGACTTATAATCCCTCAAAAGCCGATTTTCCCAATGTTAGTGGCAAAAATGAGAAAAAATTCAAAAAAATTAATAATTGGAAAAATTTAGAAAAATTTCCAAAGTCAAAATAAGTCAAATTTTGACATGGCCGATTCCAGTGAAGGTCAAAGGTGATGTGGCACCTATGTGGGGCCCACCACATAAGGTACAACTCAAGTCAAAGTCAAAGGCAATCAAATTGTTTCACAATGAAGTCATGAAGTATTATGTATGGCCAAAGTTTCAACTTTTCATTTAATTGAATGTTATGGAATAAAGGTGCAAAGGAAAAGTTTATGAATGGGAGTGGACCCCACTCACTTTCCATAATATATGGATAAGAAAACTAAAGTGCACATGCCAAAATAAAATCTCTACATGCAACCAGCAAAAGGAATTGTGCACATGTTAAATAAAAGGTGTACAAGCTGGCCCAGTTTTAATGCAACCCAACAAGAGGAAATTCCACGCAGATTTATGGGTAGACAGTCAACACTCCACGATGGCAAATTGCTTTAGTTAATATGCAGTTGTCCTCTACACCAATCAAATTGAAAATAATGTGTCGAATAACATATCAACGTTGTCAGTCACCTACATGTAATACGCATGTCAATTAAATACTCCATGCAGTCCACTCCAATCAACACTTCAGCAACAGTTTTACGTGGGAGTTTAGCAACAGTTTTATAATTGTTTTTGTGTCACTCTTCAACAGAAAAATGAGGGATATGTTTCCCTTCTTTCCCACATAGTTGCACACTTGTGCCACTTAAATTCATACATTTCCATCTAAGGAAGACTACGCAGGCCATCTACATGTATGCTCCAACAATTTGATTGCCATTTGGCGGGCTCATCTTCATTGGCATCTCAGTTATCAACCACTTGTACAAATTTGTTTTTTACATGGGACATTCATCTTTGCCACATGTAATTTGACCTCTTCACTGGGATTGACAGTTATGTGCCACTGATTTGATAGATTCGTCATTGGGAATGGCTACCATTTGCCTATTTAAATGAGCCTTGGTTCTCATTATTGTATCATGTTATAAGTTGCTTGAGGAAACTCTACCATTTCGTACTTGCATATCAATAAAATCAAGACTTTGGGGTTACGAAGCGGATGTTCTCTTGGCATTATGAGGTGATTTCTTTCCATAATATTGCTATTGTGTTTGAATTCATTTACATGTTTGATCAGTATTAGTTTATATTTGCCATCTAGCTTGGATTGATACATGCAAGCTATCTCGCATGTATCATTGATTTAGAGAAGTATTCTAAAAATAAGCTTGCCAAGTCATTTTCGGAGGAATGTTTGGTTTATCTTATTCATTATGATGCTCTAATCCTTTTGCAAACTAATATTTGTTCAAGTGTGTAGGGCAGATCTATTTGTATTGTGTGCGAGAAATCCATTTGGGTGTGGGAGAAGTCTCACATAGACCAACTCACTCCTAGATTCAACCCCAAGTCTTTCCATCAAAGGAAGACCAAGTTTTCTCGTTCTCTAGGTACTGGATCATCACTTTGTTTAAAATTTAAAATACTTCTTTTTAGAGCTTCCAAAGTTATACAAACTATTTCGAGAGCAATCTCTAAGTTGGGCAAGTATGAGGGTTCACTCCCATTACTTGAGCTAGTGTTTTGTACATTAGTTTGTAATATAATCTTGTTTTATTTTGCTTTCTTTTACGCTAATAATTGATTTTGTTTTGGAAGCCCATAGGTTTGAGCTTTGGACAATGAAGAGTTTGAAGAAGAGGTGTCGGAAAACTATTAATAATCTTGCATGCAGGACCTTCCATGAACTCAAGGACTGATTTTGTAAGGAGGTCGTGAGCTCTATAGGGGCAACAGCAAGTTATCTAGGTCGTGGGCCTTTGAGGCTTGCAAACTTTCTGATTTAGAGTGTTTTTCCATTTACTTTTGTTGTCTTACTCAAGGGGAGGATTCTAGCTTTTCCAAGCTCTTATCTTTCTAAAGATCTCTTTTCATTTCTTGGGCAACCTTCTTAGAGGCATATTTTCTAATCATTGTAAACACTAATAAAAGAAAGTTCTTTGCTTGAGGGAGCTTGGGAAATTTTCCCATGGCATCCCCCTTCCTCAGTTGAAGAGGAAGGACCTTTTGTGTGTGGATTGACTTTGTTTCTAGTTTCTTTTATGCTTATTTCTGTTGACATCTAATCCTAAGGGAATGGATGAGATTGTATATTATTGTAAAATAGGAAATAAGGAAGGCCAAGAGACATTGGGAAATGAATCCCAATAGTCTCACCTCCATGTATAAGTACATACACACCCTCCATCATATTCATATTCAATTTTGCGGAGTTAACTCCTGGCCTAACATGGTATCAGAGCCAGCTGTATTTTTATGGCATCCCTGCCCTTGTAACTCCCTCCTAGCAGACCTACCTCTCTGCCTCTCTGCCAGCACGTGGCAGAATTGCCCCTTCTCTGTCTTCTCTGTCTTACAATCCATTGTCCATTATTCCTCATCAAATTCTGCAAATACATATAAAAAAAAATCAAAACAGAGTTGGGCTCTCCTGCCCTCTCTCGTCGCTCTCGATAGCATATATCAATTTTTTTTTGCAGGCAATTTTGTGCAGGCCTCTGCTCGGGTCCTGCTCACGCCTAATTTCTACATTATTTTCTGCCTCCCTCATGCTGGCTCCTCCCTCGCTCACTGCACCACATCGGCTCCGCTCCCCTACTCCTGCACCTGTCGCTGCCCTCCTCCATCCTCATGTCGGCTCTGCTCCCCTACTCCCCCTCTGCTCCCCTACCTCCCCTCCTCAAAGGCAGTCAAATTGTTTTACGATGAAGTAATGAAGTATGACGTATGGCCAAAGTTTCAACTTTTCATTTAATTGAATGTTATGGAATAAAGGTGCAAAGGCAAAGTTTGTGAATGGGAGGGGACCCCACTCACTTTCCATAGTATATGGATAGGAAAACTAAAGTGCAAATGCCAAAATAAAATCTCTACGTACAACCACCAAAAGGAATTGTGCACATGTTAAATAAAAGGTGTACACGTTGGCCCAGTCTTAACGCAGGCCAACAAGAGGAAATTCCATGCAGATTTGTGGGTAGACAATCAACACTCCATGATGGCAAATTGCTTTAGTTAATATGCAGTTGTCCTATACACCAATCAGACGGAAAATAATGTGTCGATTAATGTGTTTGATCAAACATCAAACAATGGTGCCCTATAATCCCCAATAGAACGGTGTAGCTGAAAGAATGAACAGGACAATTTTAAATATGGTTCGCTCCATGATGTTTTTTAAGAATGTAAAATTGATGTTTTGGGTTGATGCAGTTCTATGTGCTGTATACATAAAGAATAAGTGTCCTTCAAATTCAATCAGAAACAAAACTCCTTATGAAATGTGGCATGGCCACATTCCTTCGGTAAAGCATTTCAGGGTCTTTGGTTCCACCTGTTGTGCTTTCAAACCTAAGGTACAAAGGAATAAACATGGTGCTATAAGTCAAAAATGTATCTTCTTGGGGTATTCCAATACCTCCAAAGGATATTGTCTAAAAGATGAAGTCAATAAGAAGTTTGTAGTAGCTAGAGATGTCATATTCCTTGAATCTTCCAAGAATGACAATGTTGTTGAGTGGCAACTTGATCGCTTAGATAGGTTCACACATGCAAAGTCTTTTCAAGAATTTGATAATCAGATTCCATATCTTGAAGGGGGGAATCCTATACTAAATCAATCTGTGGAATCATCTTCCGAAGCACCCTCTCCCCCACATGAAGAACCAACCACGGATGACACCTTGAACGATGTGATTGACAGAATTGGGAGATTGAATCTTGATTCAATTCCCACTCAGTCAAATGAGCAGCCTGGGCCATCTCAGAAAGGTCCCCCAAAATGGCTGACAAAGACACTAGAAAATGTTAGTCCCGATGAGGTTGGAAAGACAGGAACAAAAAGTTCCACCATACAAAATGGAGGTGACATAGATAATTCTGATTCACCTACTGATATGGATATTGCTTATAACTATGAACTGAATTTGTCTACAGATGCTTTGATAAAGAATGGTACTTGGACGCTGGTTGATCCTCCTTTGGGAACCAAACCAATTGGCTGCAAGTGGGTCTGCAAGAACAAGTACAAAGCGGACAGCTCACTTGACAAGCACAAAGCCAGGCTTGTGGCAAAAGGTTTTGCACAGAAACAAGGGGTCGATTATGAAGAAACTTTTGCCCCCACAGCAAAATGGGCCACCATTCGAACACTCTTTGCCCTAGCAACTCAAAAGGGATGGAAAGTCCATCAAATGGATGTAAAAACCGCCTTTTTGAATGGAGATCTAAAGGATAAGATTTTTATGTCCCAGCCAGAAGGATTTGTTGTGAAGGGCCAAGAACACAAAGTATGCAAGCTTATAAAATGCTTGGATGGCCTCAAGCAAGCACCGTGAGCCTGGTATGAGAAATTAACTGAGCATCTTCTGAAACTTAACTTCAAACATTTTGATCTTGATGATGCAACTTTGTTTGCTAAGAAAGTTGGGAAAACAATTGTATATCTTGTGGTGTATGTAGATGATATTTTGAAGACAGGGAACAATGAGAGTTATATTGCATCCAAAAAGAAAGAATTGAAGGTTTTGAAATCACTGATTTGGGCTATGTTCACTACTATCTGGGTATTGAAGTAACTCAACATTCTAAATTTATATTCCTTTCTCAAAAGAAGTACATTGGAGATCTTTTGAACAAGTTTGGCTTGGATGAATGCAATCCCTTAACCACTCCAATGGAACAAAACTTGAAGCTCACATCCATTGAAGGGAAGGAATTCGAGGATGCAACTAAGTATAGACAACCTATAGGAAGTCTTATATACTTGACCACCACCAGACCTGACATTTCATTTGCTGTTGGAATCCTCCCAAGGTTTATGTAAAAACCTTTTGAAGGACATTGGTCTGCTGCAAAAAGAGTGTTTAGGTACTTGAAGGGGACTTAAGACTTTGGAATCAAATATACACAGGTAGGCGACTTCAGCTTGATCGGATACTCTGATTCAGACTTTGATGGGGACAAAGAAACAGGGGTGTCTACTACAGGTTACACCATGAGTCTTGGATTAGGAGTTGTCTCATGGAGATCACACAAACAGTCAGTTCCAGCAGATTCCATGACCGAGGCAGAATATGTGGCAGCAACTGAAGCAACAAAAGAAATTGTGTGGCTTAGAAAAATCCTAGAAGATTTGTATATGAAACAAACGTACTCAACACCACTCATGATCAACAACACTTCTGCAATAAATTTGGCCAAGAACCCAAAGTTCCATGATCGAACAAAGCACATCAATACAAAATACCATCTAATTCGACATCATGTTCAGACCAAAATCATCCATCTACATAATTGTTCCAAAAATGAGCAAACTGCTGATATCTTCACCAAAGCACTTGGAAGAGAAAAGTTTGAAAATTTTAGAACAATGCTTGGACTCACCAACATCCCTTCAAATTAAAGGGGGGAATGTTGACACCTAATCCTATGGGATTGGGTGAGATTGTATATTATTGTAAAATAGGAAATAAGGAAGGCCAAGAGACATTGGGAAATGAATCCCAATAGTCTCACCTCCATGTATAAGGACATACACACCCTCCATCATATTCATATTCAATTTTGGGGAGTTACCTCCTAGCCTGACAATTTCCATCGCATGCTTAAAATTAACAACATATTCACTCCACATTTCATTCACTAAATCTTGTGTCTAAAAAATCTAACATGCATAAGTTCCAAAATTTGCAAACTTGAAAAAATCTTTTTTATGTGTGAACAATTTATATTATGGGCAAGTTTTAATTGTTTCATGGTCATTTAGGCACATGTTTCATTGTTTAGTCCATTTATGCTACATATTTTGGTAACTATTGGAGCATTATCTTTCACTTGAAACAATTGTATCATAAAGAAAATCTATTTCACTTAACTTGCCTACTTTCATTTATTGGTGCAACACATATGAGCTTATTTCCATTCTTGTTTCTCAAGTTTAAATTGTTATTGCAATGAGCACTTTATCTACCTCTTATCACGACTACCATCGGACGACACATCTCATTTGCTGTTGGACTCCTCTCCAGGTTGATGCAAAAACCTTATGAAGGACATTGGTCTACTGCAAAAAGAGTTCTAAAGTACTTGAAGGGGACTCAAGATTTTGGACTCAAATATACACAGGTGGTCGACTTCAGCTTGATCGAATACTCTGATTCAAACTTTGATGGGGACAAAGAAACTAAGGTATCTACTTCAGGTTATACCATGAGTCTTGGATCGGGAGTTGTCTCATGGAGATCACGCAAACAGTCAGTTCCAACAGATTCCACAACTGAGGCTCAAGAAAATCCTAGAAGATTAGCAGATGAAACAAATGCATTCAACTCCACTCATGATCGACAACACTTCTGCAATAAATTTGGCCAAGAACCCAAAGTTCCATGATCAAACAAAGCACATCAATACAAAATACCATCTGATTCGAAATCATGTTGAGGCCAAAACTATCCATCTACGTCATTGTTCTACAAATGAGCAGACTGCAAACATCTTCACCAAAGTGCTTGGAAGAGAAAAGTTTGAAAAATTCAGAATGATGCTTGGACTCACCAACATCCCTTCAGATTAAAGGGGGGAATGTTGACACCTAATCTTAAGGGATTGGGTGAGATTGTATATTATTGTAAAATAGGAAATAAGGAAGACCAAGAGACATTGGGAAATGAATCCCAATAGTCTCACCTCCATGTATAAGTACATGCACACCCTCATCATATTCATATTCAATTTTGGGGAGTTACCTCCTAGCCTGACAATTTCCATCGCATGCTTAAAATTAACAACATATTCACTCCACATTTCATTCACTAAATCTTGTGTCTAAAAAATCTAACATGCATAAGTTCTAAATTTTGCAAACTTGAGTAAATCTCTTTTACGTGTGAACGATTTATATTATTGGCAAATTTTAGTTGTTTCGTGGTTATTTAGGGACATGTTTCATTATTTGGTCCATTTATGCTACATATTTTGGTAACTATTGGAGCGTTATCTCTCACTTGAAACAATTGTATCATAAAGAAAATCTATTTCACTTAACTTGCCTACTTTCATTTATTGGTGCAACACATATGAGCATATTTTCATTCTTGTTTCTCAAGTTTAATTTGTTATTGCAATGAGCACAATCTCATTTCTATTTCTTTTGAAATATTGCATGTAGCAATTTAATTGGGACAATCAACACTCACTAAAATTTTACCTCTAACATAAGTTGGTTGAATAGACATCTTAGGGACCATCTACTCCTCTATTGACTCCTCACTGTGGGATCCATATCTTTGGGCGAGGGTGAGGTCTAAGGATTGAAGAGTTCATTTGCAATCTTGTTGTAGAGGTAACTAATAATAAAATTAACCAAGAGCACTATCCATCACATTTACTTTACTTGTCTCTTGATGGTTTGAGTTTTCATATGCAAAGTTTATTCCAAAAGCAAGTATTGAATTCTCTTAACAAGTGCTTTCTTTTTATGTTTCAAGTCTAATTTCACATTTGGCATTTCCTTGTTCACATTTTCCAAGCTAATTACTAATTGTGGGGTTTTGGCAAGATATGTTTCAATGTTTTGATTCCCAAATTTGATTATCTCAAAGGCATTTTCTGTATCTTGCAATATCTTGTGCTAGCAATCTTTTGTTTGCATTTCAGGGCAACTTTGCTTTCAATTTTTTGAGAGCATTACATTTTACTTCTTGAGAAAATATATATATCTTTCAAATGTTGACCAAATTTTGTATAAAGCCCCTGAATGCAGGTGTCTAATCGAGGCCATACTTGTCACATGGCTCCTCCTCAATTTCCCTTTCGGGTCCATGACCACATGGCCACGGCAACGCATGGCTCAAGCGAGGACGCCATTAAATCTGCCAGGCCGCCAAACCTAGCGCCATTACTCACCTTCATGTCACCTGCTCCGAATGCATTAACGCATGTCCTTGTTGCCGAATACTGTTGTATTTCATGTGTAATGATGTTGCTCCTCCTTCATCTTTTTCCCTTCGTCTCTCTGTTCATCTAGCCGACTATTCTGCTCAGCGCTTTGCCCTTCATTCTCTATTAGCCCACCCACTTAGCGCCTCTTGCCACCTCTTTGTCAGCGATCCTCACTGTGCTCCTTCTCCTTCTTCGAACTCCAACACCTCAATGCCACGCAGCCATCGCATGAGATGCCATGGAGGCAGAGGCTGAGGCCAGCCTTCCCGTCCTCTGCTTCCTATCCGTGAGGATTGCCATAACAGACAGTCTTTCTTTTGGAAGGGTATGAGTCACAATATTCAAAAATATGTAGCAGAATGTGACAAGTGTCAAAGAAATAAAAGTGAAAATATTATGACACCTGGGTTACTTCATCCCTTAAATAAATGTAATGAATAAAATAGTTAATTAGTGATTAAATTAGTTAATTAGTAATTAGGTTGAAAGGCCATGTCTGATAATACATGACCTTTCGTGAAGAGGCACCTGTGTAGGTATATAAGCAGGCCTCACTTGTAACATTCAATGATCTATCTCATCTCATTCATTATACCTTTTATATAATAATATTTGTATCCTCATGGATATCTTTGTATTCCAAGTCTTCTGGAGTATTTAGCTTGAGAAGGAACTTTGTTCGCTTCATTTGGTATCAGAGCGAGCCTCGATCTTAGGCGCTCGTTACACTGTAGCTACGCTCCTCGATCCAGGCTCTTGGCCATCAAAAATTCATCAATGTTGTTGTCATCGAATTCGTCAACGTTGTTGTCGTCAAAGCATTTCGCTACCAATCTTGGAGTTCCTCCATTTCACCAGATTCGCCGGCAGGCCTTTGGCCATAATAAAAAAGTGAAGAAAAAAAAAAGGAAGAAATATATATATATATATTAATAAAAATATATATATAATAAAAGAGAGAAGGAAAGTCAAAGTATATTAAAAAAAGAAAAAGAAAGAGATATATATAAGTACATATACGAACATATACAAAAACAAGAAAAGAAATTAAAAAAAATTAGAATTATTTATAAAAAAAAAAAGGGGGACAACGTACCTATCTATCTGCAATTCCAGCCGCTCGACGACACCTAGCGGCAATCCATAGCAGGCAGCCAGAGCAAGCATACGCCACTGTGACTGTCACTTCATTTTACTGTAGAAATCTCCTTTGACTGTCGCTTAAGAAACATCGGTGAAGGAATCTGTTAAAGCATAGTACTCCATATTTTTTTGACTGTCGCCCAAACACACCGCTCTGCACACACAACCACCGCTCGTGCTTCCACAAGTGCCCACAGGTCCCCGCGATCACCCAGCAACTCAACATATTTTCATTGTCCAAACACACACTACCGTCCGCGAGCCACACACCATCTCTCGCTCGCTCGCTACTACACACCTAACTCACTCACTATCGCCAAGCCATCTGTCTGACGTGTTGTTCCATTCTGCTTGCACACAACTGCTTGCATTCTAGCCCACCCAACGAAAATCGCAATCGAAGTTAAGTCGGCATCGTACTCATTCGAATTCCGCCGCCATCTGTACTTTTCGTTGCAGTTACACTGCTAACCTTACAAATAGCAGATGTTCCAGTTAGAAGGGAATGCTCAGGGTTTCTAGGCAGCATTGTTTCCGGTATACAAATTACAACAATCTTAAACTCTGCACTACATCAGTTGCGACCATTAACATCGTAATTCCATACTTTCACTATAAATCAATTAATTTTTGCGGCAATACGATTCACTCGACGCGTCTCTACAATAATTTGCCTATCATATATTACAAAATATTGAAAGAAAAAAGGTATTAAGAAATTTTGAAGTTTTAAATAAAAGGGATAACTTAAATAAATACAATTCCAAAGGTATTTATTAAAAAAAAAAAGACTAAAGAAGAATAAAAAGGGTGAATATGAAGAAAAGTCATATTGACAAGGAAGGAAAACAATAATTTTTAGAAAAGGCAAAAGTTAGATTTGAAGGTTATAGTAAAAATTGTTGAAATTTCAAAATTATATATATTCAAAATATATACATAAAGTTCAAGTTAAAATCAAAGTTTATGTAACTGAAGTGATAAAGAAAATCGTAAAGTTATTTTTATAAAGGATTCAAAGGTTGTAGAGAATATATTATTTAATTTAATTAATCAAAATTATTTAATTAATTAAATTTAATTTGAAGGAATAATAAGTTTCATCAAAAAGAAGAAGAGGAAGTTAGGAAGGGTTACCTTAAAAACCCTAAAAACTCAATTCAAGAGACAAAATGGAATCAATCATTGATGAAAAGGAAATTGAATCTAATTCGAAAAGGAAAGAAGGAAGATTTCCTGAAAATTATAGTATGTTTGTCCGTGCGCTAATTAGAATCAAAGGGTCACTTGCGGGAAAGGAAGTTCTTATATCTATCGATCTTAATCAAGAGAATAATTATGTTTTGCTAACGAATTAGTGATCCCCGAATCAAATATAACGGAAACAAATTCATTTCACGCAAATGAAAAACAATACGACATAGGGAATTTACACCTAAGTATTGGCGAGTATTCCTTGGTCTCGCAATTTACCGTTAAAACTTTATTTTGTAACGATAGTGATATAATTCTGGGTTCGCTCCGGATGGACTCACTAGGGTCTTTCATCCTTAATACGAAAAAAAAAATTGACATTTTCTTACAAAAAGAAAAACATAACGTTACAAGATCTCACGGTGAAGTCGCACTCACTAACACCAGAAGACATATTAGATATCACAAGAGTAGTTCTTCCAGAAAGTAAAAAAGCAATACAATATTTGCAAAGAGAAGTTAACAAAATCACCACTAACAAGAATGAAGAAGTTGCTCGCCTTAAGGACCACAACGAAAAATTGCTAACGCAAATTAAGAAACTATAGAAGGATAAGAAGTCGTTGGAAAACAAGGTGCAACGACTTGTTGAAAAAGAATCGTCGAAACCGACAAATGTAGAAGTTCAAGTTGAAGAAAAATCGAACGTTGATCCAGTAAATGTCTCAACTGAAGAAGACGACAAGCAAGTTGCAGAAGAAACAAACTTAGATGCCAGACGAACGAGGAACGTTCTACGTAAAGATTCTATAACCATCTCCATAACATCCTAGCCGGGCGAAAATCAAAGAGGTCAAATCAAAACAGTTCCCTATCGACATCCACATCATGGGAGCAAACAACTCAACCAAGCTATGTATTCAAAACAGCTACAGGTTGATATTCTGAAGAATACTAACGAGTCATCACAAGTTTCCAGTCATCGTAAGATTCCACAGAAGATTGATTTAGGATGGTCCGATCCATTCTCAGTGCGACAATTTTGTTTGTCACTTCGAGGATCATATCAACTTGTATCGACAAGGATGACTGCCCTGAGACGAGAAGATGTTCATAGCAGGAAAAGAAATCGAGGCCTTTCATCGACAAGCTTTGAGGACAAAGCTTTTTGAGGGGAAGGCAATGTAATGAATAAAATAGTTAATTAGTGATTAAATTAGTTAATTAGTAATTAGGTTGAAAGGCCATGTCTGATGAGACATGACCTTTCAGGAAGAGGCACCTGCGTAGGTATATAAGCAGGCCTCACTTGTAACATTCAATGATCTATCTCATCTCATTCATTATACCTTTTATAAAATAATATTTGTATCCTCATGGATATCTTTGTATTCCAAGTCTTCTGGAGTATTTAGCTTGAGAAGGAACTTTGTTCGCTTCAGCTCAAGCGAGGACGCCATTAAATCTGTAGACGCCTAACCTGGCGCCATTACTCACCTTCATGTCACCTGATCCGAGTGCATTAACGTCTGTCCTTACCGCCGAATTCTGTTGTATTTCATGGGAAATGGCGCTGCTCCTCCCTCATTTTTCTCCCTTCGTCTCTCTGTTCATCTGGTCGGCTTCTCCACTGCGCGCTCTACCCTTCATTCTCTGTTCGACCACCCGCTCAAGGCCTCTTGCCACCTCTCTGTCAGCAATCCGTCGTGTGCTCCTTCTGCTTCTTCGAACTCCAACGCCTCAATGCCACGTAGCCATCGCATGAGATGTCGTGGAGGCAGAGGCCGAGGCCAGCCTTCCCGTCCTCTGCTTCCTATCCGTGAGGATTGCCACTCAATGTCAATTCGTCTGAAGCTCCAGACCAGCAAAGAATGTCGGCCCTCATTTCTCTTCGTATTCCTGAAGCCCCTTCCAGTTCTTCTTGCTCGGGGGTCAAGAAAAAGATTGCGCAAATCAACAATGTCGTCGTCCATCCTTCAACAACCCGGGAAATCTATGGCTTTACCCACCAAGTCCGCGATGAATTCTTCAAGTAGCAACAGTGGAAGCAGCTCAGCAGAGGACGACAACGAAGCAGTCTTGGGTGCATGCTCAGCCTCCACGCCGGAGCAGACTCCCCAGCTGCCCAAGCAGGAAGACGACCTCTCAGATTATGGTTGTTTCATTGTGGAAGAGCCACCTCCATAAGACATTCAGAATGAAAGACACCAGAAAGACTAGTGCCACGGTGCCTCTTTCTTTTGTTAGTTACAAATCAATTTCAGTTTTTTGGTCTCCTTATTCTCTGCACAGTATGTTTAGTTTATGGGTACTTATATTCTGTGATGGTTTCCCCGTCTGGGGACAACACCCCTCCTGCTACATGGTCTAGTTTCTGGGTTGGTTTCCCCACCAGAGGCAATCCCTTTTTTGATTTTTTGAACATCTTGTTTCCCGCTGGAATTGGCTAGCACAGCAATTCGGGTGGGAATGTTGAAATGTACCGCTGTATGTTTTTGTACTATATAATAGAAACTAGACATTTAGAAAAAAAGAAAAAAAATTGTATAAAGCATTGGTTTGTGGTTTTATCATGTTAATGATTTTCATTATTATTTCAAGTTGCTCACATCATATTTGCTCAATAATCCTTAAAAGTAATCCATTTTCACTATAACACTCTCCTAGAAGCTCACATCCTTTTAACTTAGTTTCCTCACTTTAGGGACCACCCCCCTTAGCTAACCTAGGAGAGAGCTAAAACAGAGAGAGTTAGGATCAGTGTGATAGCCCCTTCTTTGAGATACTTGCCACCAACCACACCTAGTGAGGTTGAAGGCTTTTTCCACTGACTTGTAGGTAGGTGTACGCGGCAAGAAATGGTCAACACCTCCATGGAAAGGCGACTCCATATGCTATGTGGAAGGCCTTAACAGACCTGTTTCAGAATAGCAGCGACCACAGGAAGTTGGCGTTGAAAGACAAGCTCAGAAAGATCAAGATAGAGAAGGGTGACATGATCCAAAAATACTTGACGAAGTTCACTCAATGTCGATATGAGATTGGAATTGGGTGGGTAACAGTTGCCCGGGATGATTTGGTGAGCTTAGCACTTCTAGGCCTTCCCAAGAGTTGGCATAGCTACCAAGACTCTGTGAATGGGAGGTAGAAGCTACCATAGTGGGAGCGATTGTGGTCCGACTTGGTACAAGAAGAGATTCGACGAAGCACCAGAGATGGATTCTCATCAAAGACTGATGATGAGGAGAACTATGCCTTGGCTGGAAAGGTGAAGAAAGGGAAAGGAAGGCGTCCCATTCCAAATCGGAGACCGGCAAGGCAGGCAAGAAGCGAGACTTGTCAAAGGTAAAGTGTTTTCATTGTCATGAGCTTGTACACTATGCTACAAACTGTCCACAAAAGAAGACCAACAAGAAGGCCTTAGGAGGAGTAGCAGGTGAAGCACTTGCTTCACAGTTCGAGTTGGATTTCACTCTCAACGCATGCATGGTGTCATCGGTGATGGGTTTTGTGTGGTACTTAGATAGTGGAGTTTCGTTCCATATGACCAACAACAAAGAATTCTTCAGTAGCTTGGAGGAGAAGGATCTCCATATGCACATTGAGATGGGAGATGACGGGAGGTATAGCGGTACCGGTGTACGTACAGTTACCTTTCAGAGGGAGTCAGGTAATCCACTCACATTAAAAGATGTCATGTATGTTCCTGGTTTAAAGAAGAATCTAGTTTCTATTGCTATGTTGGAAGAACGTGGCTATGATGTGATACCAATGAAGGAAAGGTGTTCCTTCGTCACAAAGCCACGAGACAGGTGAAAAAGATTAAAGTTCGAGTAAAGAACCTCTACAAATTGGATGTAGAAGACTGTGTTGCCTTGAGCACGAAAGCGGAGAAGGTGGAGAGTCGAGAGATCGGTGAATTCTAGCAGAGGAGATTGGGCCATCTACACCATGGCACTTTGAAGATCATGCAACAGATTTCTACAGGACTTCCAAAGGGTGCACTTGCGCAAAGAGATACATGCAAAGGGTGTACATTGGGGAAGTATACCAAAGCCACCTTTCACAATAAGGAAAGCCGAGCAAAGGCCATCCTTGAGAGAGTTCACTCAGACGTGTGTGGACCGTTCTCAATAGCTTCCACAGCAAAACACATATATTATGTGATTTTTCACGAAAGTGTTGGATTTTCTTCATGCGGAAGAAAGATCAAACGTTCTCCAACTTTTGTGAGTTCAAGGTACTTGTCGAGAAAGATGAAGGGAAAGAAGGTGAAGGAGGCTCTAAGGAGCGACAATGGTGGAGAATATGCCTCTAATTAATTCAAGAACTTTTGTGCCTCAAAAGGAATTCGAAGAGAATTGATAGCACCTCTTAACCCACAATAGAATGGGGTTGTAGAAAGGAAGAATAGAACTATTGTGGGAGCAGCACGAGCTATGTTGCATGATCAAGGCCTACCGTTGCATCTGTGGGCAGAGGCATGCAATACAGCAGTATTTGTGCAGAACAGAAGTCCTCATTGGAAACTAGGGATAATACACCAAAGAAAACTTTTTCAGATAAGAGACCAGATGTGTCGCATTTAAAATTTTTGGTTCATCAGTTTATTGCCATGTGACCAAAGATGCCAGGAAGAAGCTAAAGCCAACAGCTGAGTTGGGGATATTTGTAGGGTACACTGATACACCTCACAACTATCAGGTGTACTTGCCAGCACACAAGATGACAGTGGTCAGAAGAGATGTGAAATTCGATGAAGAGAAGGCCATGCGAATTTCCCTTGAGAGGGAGCTTCAATTGCATGCAGTTGAGGAGCTCTTCGCTCCAAAAGAAGAACCTCAAGATGTGTAGCAGCCATAAGTAGAGGAACAGAGAGTTGTCGAAACCACTCATGCAGTGGCATCCACCAGAGATGGAAGGAAGCGCACCAAAGAGGCTGACAGATTGTTGCTAGATACGAGAGAGAATGTGGGAGCACCCACATCACAGCGCAGGAAAACAAGGTCCCCAGAGCGATACACTGATACATGGCTCTTCTGAGCGAAGGTATTGAGATAGAACCATCCTCTTTCGAGGAAGCAGTGCAACAGCCAGTTTCGATTGATGCCATGGTTGAGGAGCATGACTCCGTTATCAGAAATAGTGCATGGAAAGTTGTCCCAAGACCAGGGGGGAAGTCAGTTGTAGGATCCAGGTGGGTCTACAAGGTGAAGCGGGCAACAGATGGGAGTGTGGAGAAGCACAAGGTCAGATTTGTGGCTAGAGGGTTCTCTCAAGTGGAGGGGATAGATTATGATGAGACTTTTGCACCATTCGCAAGGTACTCATCAATCAGATCCATCCTTGCACTCTCAGCGCAGATGGGATGGCAGATACATCAAATGGATGTAAAGAGAGCCTTTCTCAATGTAGTTATTGAGGAAGAGGTGTACATCGAGCAGCCGGAAGGTTTTGAGACCTTAGACAGGGAGTCGCATGTGTGCACCTCCAGCTTGGTACACCAGGATCGACAATTATTTCACCGGGTTGGGCTTCACCAAGAGTGAAGCAGATGTGTACCTTTATCATATTGTGGTAGAAGGTAAGCTTTTGATTATTGTACTTTATGTTGTTGAGATTTTGGGTAGCATTGGATGTGCTCTAGCTCCGAAACATTGTGGAGGTGCTAAAACACATGAAATCTCCAAGACCCAGAAATCGTTTGGAGAAATTCCACCAGGAACCCAAGTTATTCAAAATATTAATTATTTTAATGGAGACCCTAAGTCTAACTTAGGGAAATTAAATAATTAAAGTTAATTAATTTAGACATGTGGGTGAGAATGTTCTAAGTGACGTGGATCAAGTCTTTTCTAATCTTAGTCGTTGATTAGAAATTAGATCACGGTCGTTGAATGTTCAACGGGAAAATTATTAAAGGAAGGCTTGGGGGTCAGTTGGAGAAAACACACATAGTAGCAGCACTTGAGCTAAGTCGAAATTCTGGGGCGCGGTTTGCTGAAAATTTTCGAGTGAGCTTGCAGTGCAGTGAGGGGCAAATCGACAATGGGATTTCAGATCTAAGGCCGAGGATACATTAGCAAAGAGGCAGATCTATACCAGAGTAGTGCAGAGACCCAACAAGGGTGACGAAGGCCCAGCCAAAGCAGCGCAGAGGCAGCATAGGCTCAGCCAGAGTGACGCATGGCCAACCTGTGTTGCGCAGAGACTGACGCAGCGCCGGGAGAGGCAGCACTGGAGTTCCAGTGGGCCAGAATGCGCTCGTTTTCAGCAGATCCAAAAGGTGTGAAGCCACAGCTGAATCAACCATATTTCCTGTCTCCGAGTGATAGAGGTACATCTGGCGAAATTTTCTCTGTTTGGGCAAACCATGTCTGGTGCCCTTGAATGTACTCAGAATTATGCATAATAATAAAACCCTCTAAGAGTTGTTGCATCGATTTTCCCACATTGGGTTTTTCCAGCGACATTTATCCAAAAAATATTGTGTCCTTTGTCATGTGGGCTATAGTCTTCGGTGCTTGATCTGTATGTATGTGTAGGCTGCAGTAGTGTTTACTTTGATGTTTTAACTGAATATTTCAAAAAAATAACTTGTTAATTAAATCAAACAAGAAGGAGAAGTAAATCAGAAAACTATAGTATGGTTTCTGTAATTTAGATTCAAAAATTTTCACATGGTATCATAGCTATTGCAAATCAGGGGGAGCTGAAGCCATCAGCGAAGCGACGAAGTCTTTTTTGCAAGAAGGCGGTTGAAGCCGCACAAATCCAGAGGGACGACGCAGAGCCTGTCTGCTCATGCAAAGCTGACGCAAAGCCTTTCAAGCCCACGTAAAGTTGACGCAGAGGCTGACATAGTCCAAGAAGGGGTCGTGTTGTGCCGTTTATCGTGGCTGGAAGTGTAGTTTTGTTATTCAAAGTTGCTGGTGGGGCATTGTTTTTGTCGATGCAGAACAGTGTCTAGCAGGGATTGACAAAGTAAGGGGAAACAGTTCCTCAACAAACTTTCTAGCCAAGAAATCTGATCCAATCAACGAAGTGATTGGAGAGGGTTGATTCGACAGTTTTGGTGGAGGATTTCCGAGAAGGAAATCACTGGTCAGGGGGAGCATATTCTCTAGAGGATTTTCTATTGCCAAGAAACACAGATCCGGTCTCTTGCTGAGAGCAGCAACAGAAAAAGGGAGAAGAGAATTTGTTTCAACATTTTTGAGCGGAGATGGCCTCTCATGGATTGAGGGATTGGGACAGGTTAGATGGTGCATCTAACATCGTCATCTGGAAGGCCAGGATCCTATCTATCCTGGATGAGTATCGCATCAAAGATTATGCCAAGAAGGTTGTGGCTGTTTCGGTCGATGTTGATCCGTTGAAGAAGTATGAGGAACTGCAAGCAAAGGCCAAGCGCTTGATTATGGACGGGGTGAAGGATCATGTGGTCCCACATATTGCAGATAAGAACACGGCAAATGAAATGTGGACAACATTGACTAGGATGTATCAAGGCACCTCTGTCCAGAGGAAGATGCTTCTAGAGAATCAGTTGCAACTATTTCAAATGCACAAGGGAGAGGAAATCGATCCCTTCCTCCTTAGATTGCAGGCAATTCGAGATCAAGTAGTTGTTATGGGGGCAACTCCTAATGAGGGTCTCATGGTGAGGACTTCCCTGAATCCAGTCACCGATGATTGGGAGACCTTTGTCCAAATTATTTTGGGCAGAGCACAACTTTCAAATTGGGAGGATATGTGGGCAACTCTTCGTCAAGAGGAGATCAGGAGAATGACCAAGATGGGTTGCAGTAGCGGAGGAGCGAAGATAAAGGAGGAGGAGGAAGATGCAGCCCTTGCATCTAAGGGACAACAGCAGCAGCAAGGGAAGAAGAAGAAGGACCTCTCAAAGGTTCAGTGCTTCAGATGTGGCGAATTAGGACACTTCGCCAATACTTGTCCTCAGAAGAAAAAGGGAAAGGAAGATTCAAATTCCAAGGCTGCAACAGCCAAGGGGTATGATGGCAGTGATGATGATGTGGCCACAAGTGCTCATGTACCTCGAGAGAAAAGGTTGGGGGACATTGATCTGTAGTTCTCTTGAACTGCAGATGGGGGTAGGATCCTTGAGGTGCCCAAACTCTTGGATCACATATGAGCTATGGGAGCCCTTAAAGACAGTAGCAGGATGACTGGAGTTAGTTGGTGCAGAGGATTATGGAGGCACGGTAGCAGTGAGGACACTGAAGACCGGAGCAACGCAATACAGAGGCAGCAGCAGCGTGGAAGCAGCAGCGTGGAGGCTGATGGGACTTCAGCAGTGCTAAGGGGCAGTGCAAAGGGGCAGTGCTTACGTAGTGCAGAACAGCAACAGCACAGAGCTTCAAAGGGTCAACGCAGTTCAGCAACAGAGGGTGCTTCAGTATTCAGATGCAACCAGACTGACTTGTCCGTCAGTATTTTTGGGTGATATCCTTCAATTGCTTACTTCTCAACATCTGAGTTGCAGTGCAGCAGTTAGCAGTGGCAGTGCTATGGGCAGCATGATGCAGCATTTGAGAGGGAGCTGCAGTACAGATGAGGCAGTGACTATGACAGAGCCATGGGTAGCAATATATAAGGCAGCAGCGTAGTGGATGAGGGGCAGTAAGCCAAGCATCAGCAGCGCAGGGGACCAATGCTTTGGATCAAAGTAATGCTTCTGGAGTGAAGTGTTGCTAGAGCACATTCCTCGCTAAGAGGGAGTGTTGAGATTTTGGGTAGCATCGGATGTGCTCTAGCTTCGAAATTTTGTGGAGGGACTAGAACACATGAGATCTCCAAGACCCTGAAATTGATTGGAGAAATTCCACCCGGAACCTAAGTTATTCAAAATATTAATTATTTTAATGGAGACCTTAAGTCTAACTTAGGGAAATTAAATAATTAAAGTGAATTACCTTAGATATGTGGGTGAGATTGTTCTAAGTGACGTGGATCAAGTCTTTTCTAATCTTAGCCGTCGATTAGAGATTAGATCACGGCCATTGAATGTTCAACGGGAAGAGTATTAAAGGAAAGCTTGGGGTTAGTTGGAGAAAACACACATAGTAGGAGCACTTGAGCTAAGTCGAAATTCTGGGGCACGGTTTGCTGAGAATTTTTGAGTGAGCTTGCAGTGTAGTGAGGGGCAGATCGGCAATGGGATTTCAGATGTAAGGCCGAGGATACATTGGCAGAGAGGCAGATCCGTACCAGAGCAGCGCAGAGACCCACTAAGGGTGACGCAAGCCCAGCCAGAGTAGCGCAGAGGCAACGTAGGCTTAGCCAGAGTGACGCAGGGCCATAAGGCTGACGCAGAGGCTTACGCAGGGCCATAAGGCTGACGCAGTGCCGGGAGAGGCAGCGTTGGGGTTCCAGTGGGCCAGAAAGGGCTCGTTTTCAGCAAATCTAGAAGGTGTGAAAGCCTCAGCTAAATCAGCCATATTTTCTATCTGCCGAGATTTTCTTTGTTTGGGCAAACCATGTATGGTGCCCTTGAATGTATTCAGAATTTTACATAATAATAAAACCCTCTAAGAGTTTCTCCACCAGTTTTCCCACATTGGGTTTTTTTGGGGACTTTTTTCCAAAAAAGATTGTGTCTTTTGTCATGTGGGCTATATTCTTCAGTGCTTGATCTGTATGTATGTGTAGGTTGCAGTAGTGTTTACTTTGATGTTTTACTGAATATTTCAGAAAAATAACTTATTAATTAAATCAAACAAGTAGGAGAAGTAAATCATAAAACTGCAATAGGGTTTTGTAATTTATATTCAGAAATTTTCACATGTGTCGATGATCTAATACTGACAAGTGATGAGCAACTCATCAAGTCTTGCAAAGAGGATTTTGCAAGAGAATTTGAGATGAAGGACATGGGGCTCTTGCACTATTTCCTGGGATTGGAAATATGGCAAAGAGATGGGGAGCTATTTGTATCTCAAGGCAAGTATGCCAACGAGATCCTCAGGAAGTTCCATGTGGAGGGCAACAAACCCGTGGAGACTCCTCTAGCAGGAAACTGGAGGAAGGAGGATGCTACTTCAAACGAAGTAGTGGATGCTAGTGTTTACAGGCAGCTTGTGGATTCACTCGTGTATTTGGTGAACACACAACCAGACATATGCTATGTAGTTAACCAACTTAGTCAAGCTATGGTTAAGCCTACCAAGCTCTTTTGGAAGGCAGGCAAGCATGTGTTGAGATACCTCAGAGGCACTACAGAGTATGGGCTATGGTACAAACGAACAAAGGGAGTGAAGCTTCAAGGCTTCACCGATGCAGATGGGCAAGGAATCCATCTGACGGGAAGAGCACGTCAGGAGGCATTTTCAAAATAGGATCAGCAACACTTTCCTGGTACAGCAGGAAACAGAAATCTGTTGCACTCAGTTCAGCAGAGGCAGAGTACATGGCGGCCAGTCAGGCAACATGTGAGGCCATCTGGATGAGGAAGATACTTGTTGGTTTGTTTCGTCAATAGATGGATCTGACGGTGATATATTGTGATAACCAGAGTTGCATCAAACTCTCAGTTAATTCAGTTTTTCATGACAAGGCCAAGCATATTGATATCCGGTATCACCATCTTAAAGATTGTGTGTAGAGGCGGATTATGTCATTAGAGTACATTCCCACGGAGGAGCAGGAAGCAAACATCTTGACGAAGGCACTGTCAAGAAGCAAATTCGAATTCCACAGAGACAAGATCGGGGTAGCAAATAATCCCTTTCTTTTTTAGAGGGGGTGTTGAAATGGCACCCCAAGGGGACTTCTAATTTAATTTTCCCTTAATTAAATTGGAAGAGAAATTGTAATTTCATCTCATAACAGCGTGTAAGTGTTCACTGAGTCAGGAATACTTAGTTAGCTTAGATAATTCGAGTTGGAGGTCAAACTGGAGGCATGTAGAGTTCTTCCTATATTTTAAGGGGTCCAGTTATAGTTATTTGTGAGTTGTAATTAGTTAAATCAATTATTTGAGTTAAAATCAGTTTAACTAGTTTTAACTGATGGATTAGCTAGTGATAGGTCAGTTAACTGATAATTCGCTATAAATAGTTGTTGCATGTCAGTTCTAAGGAAGGCCCAGTTGAGATTGGGGTTAAAGGGAAGATAACTATCAGTTGTATAATTAGAAAATTGTACAAGTCATGCATGAGGTCATCAGGATGCCTACAAGGAATTGCGAAATCAATTCTTGGGAATTTCCTTATTAATAGGGCCACAATTCCTCCAAGAATGCATAAGCAAAGCTGGTCAGACAGAGGCTGAGAATTGGTTAAGTATTGGACCGATTTTGCTTAGATTAGAGTGAGACAGTCAGCAGTGTGCAGAGGTTTCTCAGTGAGGGAAATAGCATTGTATTGTTTCATAATCTTGACTTTATGTAATATACAGATAACGAGGTTTTAGGCAGTTTCTTTCCCCGGATACATCTTGTGTTGTGCGATTGATAATTTCTCACTTACATGTTATGTGATTGTGCGATCGAAATTGGTTTCCGTAATTTGTAGAAGTGATTCAGTATTTTGCTTTAGTACATTACAAGATCAATTGAATCCATTTAGATATTTCTACAAGTTATGGAAGATAGACCGTCTTGATCATATCTTTGTTAGCCACCAAACTTAAAGGTTCGATGATTCACATCACTTGATTGTTCATTCTCCCTTAAGTCAATTCATAAACCTCCTTGATTTGCTCTCTTGAAAATTCTTAAATGACACCATAGTCCAAATAGATAAGGCTCTAGACTTCCCTTTTGTTGATCACACCAAACCCATTTCCCTTTCTAATGTTCATTTACATTGTTGCTAGATTCTCTATACTCCCACTCATTACTACACAAACTGAATGTTACCAACATTATTAATGAGGAAAGACAATATCAAGGAAAGTGAAAATTCAATACTCCTTGGATAATTATCCAAGGTTACATAATAATTACCGAGGAAAGAGAAAACATCAAGATATTTTCTAGGGAAAAATATCGTTTGCCGGAAATATCACCAATATTATCAACACTGCTAGTAACCAATCAGGAAACACCCCTTGGACAGGAACCTTTTCCTCAGTCTAAAATGCAGATGAGAGTTGGTAATGTGACAGTGGCCAACCTCCTATATTTGGGACTTTAATATAAAGGTATTGGTTGTGTGATAACACTTGGTATTTTGACTAATTTAGAGTTCAAACTAATCATTTTGAAATGGTCACAAGTCACAACTTAAGGCAAGGGATTTGCTGACTTTAATTTGCTTATGTGTACCCTAAGATGTTGCAAGGACTTAACATATAACACACAACGATTGTTTGCATGTAAATCGATGTCACTTTACGATCTAAATGTGTCTGAGCACTTAACCTCAAAATTTTGCCGTGGTTAGCTATGAATGGGACTTCAAAATAGTAAATGACTAGCGTCCTCTCTAAGACGTGTGCATCAATGCACAATCCACAACAGGTTCAACACTGATGACAAAATTATTATAGTCGGAATAGCTGCACACACATTTTTGTGCTGGATGATTTGCATGTGTACATCAAAAACAATTAAATGAATCTAACAGGAGCCCATATCTCCAATATTGAAGATTAATCATTGAAGATTGATATGAAATAAATTTTACAAAACTTGACCCCACTCTTACATTGCTTCAGAATGTAATTATATGTACTTTAAGTTATTTGCTGAAACACACTTGATACAGTTTATTCAAATATATTAGCCAGTGTGAATTCACACTGATTCAAGTTGCTTGCACATCTACTGAAAATTTATCTTTCCAAGTTACTTCCAGCAGTACTGCAATAATAGCCCGGATAAAAATTGCCTCCATTATGGATGGGGGAATTCGACATGTCTGATTGTTCGAAGTTCTCTGATTGAAGTTACTTCCAATAGCACTAGACTGCAAATTTTCCACTACTAAGCACAGGGGGTTGAATATATGAAACGTTAAGCCGAGTAGCAAATCTAAAACAAACAATATAAGAGATAGCCTTCAAAAAGCAGATTCAAAATCTGAAACTAGGCCTTCTTAAGTGAATGATCATGCAAGCACTCTCTCTCTGATCAAAATAGACAGAAAGTCGAGGAAAACAGAGCAGCTTGTTCTGAAGTACAAATCAGCAAGTGCCTCGAGATCCAGATGGAAAATATTGACTATAAGAAACTATGCAGCCTACAACGGGTGCATATCTGATACTTGGCATTATTTCCAGTAAACAATAATTTTTTCCTTTTCAGAAATGAGGGGAAACCCTACCTGCATTGACAAGTGATAGGAGACGGTCAAAATCAGAAGACCATTTGGCTTAGCTGTCACGTTCAAGGAGTTTCTATACCGTCAAAATCATCTGGATTTGGACCTGGACTTGTCTGCTTTGCCTCGACAAGGTTTCCAATGAACCTGTGTCGTGATCCAGTAAGTGCTTGGCCTTACAGGCTTACCCCAAGACCATGGCCCGCTGGACTCCAATTGACAATATATTGGGGATGTTACTCCCGTTGAATATCACCTTGCACAGGCTCCATAATTTGCTCCGCTGTCAGTCCAAATCCTATACCAACATCTTAATGATGTTGGTTCCTTCGGATTTCATCAGTGGACACCCGAACCAATCCCTACGAATAAAAGGGATTAAGTTGATGCAGGCTATATGCTTCACTCTGTGTGACCCTACTCGCACTTACCAAATCTAGGAACTTTGAATCCTTAGTGCTGATACCATATTTCATTTTGATTTGGCCAATCTCCAAACCCAAAAGAGACACCATGATTATTAACCATTTTCTCAACATGGCCTGGGTGGCTCACACGAAACACACAGGAGGACTCTGGCTACGGATCTAAAGTTAACCATTTTTTCACCGTGGCTTGGGAGGCTCACACCAAACACACAGGAGGACTCTGGCTACAGATCTAAATTTCTCGAACCTGACTCAGGTCTACAGTGAAAAATGCTGTTTCAGAGAGCTTTCTTGTCTATGTTTTTGTTTAAACGCCCATAATTTCGTTTTTTAATACGATACAGAGATTTGTCAGACCATTCACCAGAGTTAATTTTTTGATAATTCCATCACGGAGCCATAGTTCACTGAGAGTATCTGAATACATAATTTTACCTTATATTTTGACTCTTGAACATATCTTTGATAATGAAAAACAAAATCATGATGAGAACTGAACATACCCTATGTAGGTGCAGCCCTTGAAACGAGGGCTCATGGAACAGAGCAAGTAGCAGGCGAAGAATGGTGGTCGATTGGACCTCTGAGAAGCTAGTGGATCTTCGGCCTCCATTTGATTCCAGCATGTTTCAGAGGCAGTCATCGCCAAAAAAATAGTACGGATCAATTCAGGGCAGGCGAGGGGTTGATCCTATGATGCCCTGCCTCTCACTGTGTCGATCTCTTTAAGCGACTGAGTAAAATATGGCCGTTAGTACTTTTCAAATTGTATTCAAGGACATTTGGTGCACGCTCCTCCGAATCGATAAAGTTTTTTATTTTTGAACTCGGAATCTCCACACCAGTGCATGGGTATATACTTTAGGTTACGGTCATTTGTTATTATTATATTTAAAATAATAAGTGAAATTTCAAAACCCATTAACAATAGTGGGTATTATTTTTAATTATTAATAATATTTTTTCTTTCATAGTATCATTTACGATTTAGTTTAGTATTTAATTTCCTAAGAGAATAAAGCTAAATACATGACAATTTTTATTAATTATCATTGGGATATTAGTTTATTTGTAAATGTTATTTATTTTTAAATTAGTTTTTGGATTTTATTTATATGGATTATTTGTAAATGTTATTTATTATTAGGAATTTGGCTTTTATGATCCATAAATTGTGTATAAAAGAAATTTGGTGAAAATCACATCAAAGTACATTTAATTGAGGAGTTTCGAACACCCAATGTGGTTCATCATCATGTTATTTATTTTTAAATTAGTTTTTGGATTTGGAGTAAGATTTATATGGTTTTTAGTTTATTTATAAATGTTATTTATTTTTTAAATTAGTTCTTGGATTTGGAGTAAGATTTTATTTATATAGTTTTTGAATAGTTAAAAGTTTATCTTCTTTAAATAAAGTTAGCATATAATTGTAAATACATAAAAAAAAAATTATTAATTATTATTTATATGGAATATTATTTATTTATAGATGTGATGTTGTTGTTGTTGGTTTTTTTTTTTTTTAGTAATATTTTTATTTATATGGTTTATCTTCCTTAAATGAAGTTAGAATGTAGTTGTGGGCCTGGTTAAACCATTGGGAGATCGACGAGAATGGTGCATTGCAAAACATTAATAACATTAAAAAAATTGTTACTTCTAGGTTCAAAGAAAAAATGTGGTGTGAGAAAGATCTAGCAACTAAAAGAAAATTAAGATATTATAAGGAGGTCATCAACCCCACCCTAGAAGATCAAAAGTATCTCTCTATTTTAACTAGCTCAAAGAAGAAAATTAATATAGCCAAGATTAGAACGAACTCTCATGAGCTCCATAGTGAAACAGGTCATTGGACAGTTCCTAAAACATCATGGATGGAAAGGATCTGCCATCTCTGTGAGAATATGAACATCGAGGATGAAAATCACTTCCTCTTAGAGTGCCCCGCGTACAACCACATTAGATCTTAATTTCATAATCTTTGTTGCAACACTGACCTTCCTAGCCTTTTAAGATGTTAAAATTATAGTGAGCTCGGGAGGCTTCTCTCCAAGCTTTTCGAGCATGGGAATAAAATCTTAAATCAAACTAAATAACTCGTTTCTTTAGGTTCGATAGACCAAAGTATCTTAAATCAAACTAAATAATTCGTTTCTTTAGGTCCGATAGACCAAAGTTTGGTCTCAGTGGACGTTAACCATCATCATCATCATCAAATACATAATTTTCTTTATTAATTATTATTTATATGATGAAATATAAGAAAACAAAAATATAATATTAGAGATAATGAATTTGGTGGAAAATCCCTGGTGGGGGTGTAATCTCCAATGGGCACTTATGATGAACGGTGTAACGGGTTCTTACTTGTCCATTTCTGGACATGACATGGCACGAAACAATATTTGGGCTCAGGTTGATAACCTTATGTCTTCTCACTTTTTATGCATGGTTGCAGCAAAGCTAGGGTGGGGAAGGTTCATGGTACAGTATAGTGGAGGTGAGGTGACCTCCTCACCTTATTGTTTCTGGTTTGTTGGTGAAGTGAGTTATGTGGGATTGGAAGTGATTGTCCTTTGTTTTGTTGTTGTTGGTAGCATATCTTGTTGCCTATGGTTTGTTGGTAAAGAAAATTTTGTGGGATTGGGAGAGATTGTCTTTTGTTTCATTACCACAGGTAGCATTTTATGCTCTGGTGACATAGAGTCATCCTTGTCAGGAGGATTAGTTATAGTGATGATTGAATTGAACCAACGTTATTTGCTTTATTCTTGCACACTATAGTGCAAGGGCATGTCTTTGAATTGGTGGTTGTTCTTTCCAACTCCGCCCTCCAGTTTCATGACTCTGCAAGTATCTTGTTTTCTTGCCCAGCATTGGTATTTGGTTGTTGGTACCCTGGTAACTTCTTGGTTTGGTACTAGTACGAGGGTTTTCTTTTACTGCTTAGAGGTGCAATACTTTTTTTGGGTATTGTTTTACTTCCTCTTCTACAAGTCTAGGTTAACTCTTACTCTAGGGTATTGAATTTCTATAATCGCAAATGGGAAATCCCTTTGTTTAATTACATTTTGAAACACTGTGATATTGCCTCTATTGGGCATATCTTATGGGAGTGTTTTTGTTAGAATTTGTATCAAGAAGGGCTCAATTTGAATTTTGACTTAGTCAAATTGAGTAATTCAATTTTCCATGTCAACAAGATGACTTGGATGGCAGTTAACTTGTGTGACATGGTCGTATCTACTAGTTAACTCAGTAAATTCGAGTTTGTAGGCTAGAAGTATAGTTATGCATGAGTTGATTGCTAAAATTTAGCAATCTAGTTCATTTATTTTCAGTTGAACTCAGTTAACTGAGCTCAAGTAATTAATTGAGTCAGTTGAAGGTAAGTTGAGTAGTAGAATTGTTGTTAACTCAGTGATCTCTCAGTTAAACTAGTCAATCAACTAAAAATAGCCCAGACATGCATGGAATTAGAATTTCCTAGTTGGAGTGGAGGAAAAGGCACATTGTAATTATCAATTGTATACTAGTTGAGTGTCCAGGCTTGGCAGTTAAGCAGGTGAATCATTCCTTGGGAAGTGTGCAAGGAAATAGGAGGAAATTCCTATCTTTTAAGAGTTAATTTCCTCAAGAATTATGCAAGGAAATAGGAGGAAGTTGGGGCCTTGAATTGGCTAAGTGTTGGCCAAAGCAGGACACTCACCAAGAGAGCAAGTTTACAGTGCAGGGTGTGCTTCAAAGTTGAAGCAAGACATTGCAATAATTTATCATTCTCATTTGATTGATGAAAAGCAATGGAGGGGTTTTTCCCAGCTGGGTTCCCCTGTAAAATCATTGTATTCTTGTGGTTTTTATGGTTGCATGTCATTGCATGTGTTTCTAAATTGTGATTTCCATTCCGCATAACAGTAGAAGAAATTTTTAATCTCTTGCTTTCAGTTCAAATTCATCAGTAGTAGAAAATTTCTATTAATGTCATCAGAGCATAAATAACACTAGAAACTAGTCAATAGATCTTCTCCTTCAGAGATTTCGATTTGCATATTTAGTGAAGTGTTTTTTCTTCCGTGTGGGAAAATTTCTTTCAATGGATTCATATTGGAGTATGCCCTGGAGGGAACCTCAAATTTCATATTTTAGAAGGACAAGATGGAAGTTGTACTCGATGATAATGGAGTGTTGGAGTACACCAAAATTGACATTCCAAAACTAGAATTTATCGGATGCACAACAGTTAGCCCAATGGAAGAAGGATACTGCAAAATCTAGGAGGATCATCCTAGAGGGTGTGAGAGACCATATAGTCTTGAATTTACATGGCAAGGAGACTCCATTTGTTATGTGGAAGAACTTCATTGAGTTATTCTAAAATGGTAGTGACGCCAGGATATTAGCATTGAGGGACAAGCTCAAAAACATCCACATGCAGAAAAATGAAACCATTCCACATTACCTCTCTAGATTCACTTAGTGTTGAGATGAGCTTGGGGGAGTTGGCGAAAATATACCCTCGTCAGAACTAGTGATCCTAGCTCTCCTAGGCCTTCCGAAATCCTAACACAGCTACTAGGACTCTGTATATGGAAGGGACAAATTACCAAATTGGGAGAGACTCTAGTCCAATTTGGTGTAGGAAGAAATTCAAAGGAACACTAGAGATGGAGTAACATTGAGGACGAAGATAATTTTGACTTGGTTGGGAAGGGCAAGAAATCTAAGGGTAAGAAGGCCCAAAGCAAGCTAGAGTCCAGCCAGTAAAATGGCAAGAAGGACCTAAGCAAGATAAAATGTTTTCACTAGCATGAATTTAGGCACTATGCAACAAAGTGTCCACACAAGAAGTCTAACAAGAAGCCTTTAGGAGGAGAAAGAGGTGAAGCACTTGCCTCACAATTTGAATTAGACTTCACCCTAATTACATGCATGGCCCACACTATAATGGGGAGTGTGTGGTATCTAGTTTCAGGTGCCTCGTTTAATATGACAGGATGCAAAGAATTCTTCAGTAGCCTAGAGGAGAAGGATCTCTAGATGCACATAGAACTTGGGGATGATGGGCGGTACAATACCAAAGGAATTGGAACTGTAACCTTTAAGAGGGAGTCAGGCTCCCATATTTACCTTAAATATGTTATGTATGTACCTGGGTTGAAGAAGAATTTGATCTATGTATTTGTATTAGAGGATAGAGGTTATGATGTTGTTTTCAGTAAGGGGAAAGTCTTTCTAAGACATGTAGCTACTAGGCAAGTGAAACATATTGGACTTAGAGTGGAAAATCTCTACAAAATTGAGGTGTAAGCTTGCGTTGCAATCAGTAGCAAGGCAGAAAGGGTGCAGTGTCGAGATGTTTGAGAACTTTGGCATAGGCACATGGGACACATACACCATGGGGCCTTGAAAACCATGCAACATATTACCACCGGTCTCATGAAATGCGCCCGTGAACAACATGATGTCTGCATGGGATGCACATTGGGAAAATATGTCAAATCCACCTTCCAGGGAAAACATACAAGAGCTGGAGTGTAACAGCCCTGGGTTAAAACATCATGTAGTAAATTTAATAAAGGAAAAATATATAACCATGGTCATGGGACTCGTATTCCAAGCTGAATGTTGGGAAAAAAATAGTGACGGGGATCACTTGTGATTAATTAATGGCTATGGAAATTGGCAAAGGCTTTGGAAAGGCAAAGTGGAATTTATTGGCATTTTATTTATGAAAATAATGGAAAATGGGAGAAAATGAAGGTGAAAGGTCACAGGTTGCATGTGAGGAGGAAAATGAAGGAAAATAATGGAAAATTGAAGAAAATAGAGGCCACATTAATAAAAAGGATTATGAGGATTAGTTTGTGGATTTTTTCAGTTTAGCTTTGGAGCTCTCATCATATTCTCTCTCTCTCCCATACTCTTGGACACTTAAAGTTTTCTTGGAGCACTCTTGGAGGAGTGTGGCATACTTGGGATTTGGAGCGGGAAGGAAAAGGAAGAGCATGAAAGCACAATAGGACATCAGGATCAGTAGCGACAATGGGTTTTTCTTGTAGGTACCGAGTTGCATGTTTGGTTTACTTGCTAGTTTTTTTCATGCATGGCACATGCATGTGGTTCCCTTGGTTATGACCTGTCATTGGCATGGAGGATTTCTTGGATTAAGAGTGATTTTTCCTAGCCTTGCCATTTCCTGGATAGCCTTGGTGTTGTGGGTTTGCCTATGTTTTATTTTTGGCGCTCATGTTCCTTATGGTTGTGTGTTACACAATAATTTTTCACCATGCTCATTTTTCTCGTCCCTGATCCTGATATATCCCGTGACAGATCCTGTGAAATGTTTCCACCATCAATAAATATGTTAACTTATCCCCTTGAAGATCCAAAGAATACTTCCTTGGAAGATTACTGAAGAATATTGGTAAAATTCCTAGTTTCCTGGGTTAGGGTGACAAATTACCGTGTAACAAATGCCCCCTGTTGAGCCCTGAAATTGTCTTCTCTTTTTCCAACTTTCACCTAATTTCATCATTTCTTTATCATTTCATAAACCTAAAGATCAATGAGAATGATTAATATTGCTTAAAGGTTGCATACAAATGATTAACTTATTGTACTTTCGTGATTTTTGCTGTCTTAATAATTTCTGAACAGTTTAGCTACATAATACAGGCATTTTGTAGCCAGTTAAGCATTCCGCAGCTGTTTTTTTGTTTAAGTATGTTACAGGTGTCAACTGGAGAAAAGGCACACATGGGTGGATTCCAAATCTTCCCTACATGGTTCCTTCTTATCCACAAGGATTGAATCGATAGCTAGAGGTGTCTAAGCCCATGGTCAAAGCAAAGGTCAAAGAAACTGTTTTCTACAGGAATTAGGACTCCTGATTTGCTTTACAGCAAATCATGAGTCCCAAAAGAGTTTCAATTCAATTTTAACTTAAATATTACACCTGTACCTATTTTTTTTCGATGTTAGTTATGAATTTGCATATAAATTAAGCTCTGTAATACCAAGAAAGGATGGTTGATACATATTTTATCATTACAGTGATACTCTGCTTTCAAGCACTGTGTTAATAAAAGGAGTTTAACCTTGATGTTGTTTTGAATACAATCTTAAGGAGCTAAAGGATTAATACCGAATTGGTAGCAGAGGGCCCCTGCTATTCGAGGAGGTTTTACATGTTTTCTAGCTAAGTTATTTTCAATTCTGTTTTATTGTCTTTCCTTACTTAGATTGCTTTCTTAAATCATAGTGTTTTAGCATTTCGTTTCATGTCATCTGCTTAGTTAAAGGATCCTCAGTATACCGCAATTAGTCTCTTTCAAAAGCTCTTCCAATAAATCTTTAGTTCACGAGTGAGATTTAGTTGTAATATTATGAGTTATTGATTGTTTCGTTTCATAGAAGATCCTTATCACATTATAGTTAATCTCTTTCTCAAGCTCTTCCAATAAACCTTTATCAAATGAATGAGATTTAGTTGTAATGTTATAAGTTGTTTCAGCATTTCATAGGAGATCCTTACTACATTATAGTTAATCTTTTTCTCAAGCTCTTCTAATAAACCTTTATCAAATGAATGAGATTTCTCTGTAATGTTCTAAGTTACTAATTGTTTCATCATTTCCCTTTTATGTTTTAGGAGATCCTCATTGCACTAGAATTAATCTTTTTCACAAGCTCTTCCAATAAACCTTTAATTGAATGAATCAGATTAAGTTGTAGTGTTTTGAGTTACTTTTCATTTCATGAATGTTCATTTAGAAGTTGTAATATCCATGGATTAGGACTCCTTGTTTTCATCATTTTCTAGTTAAGAACAAAACTTGCAAATAAACTCTATTTTCATTTATTCATTAACATTTCCTTGTTTTTCCTCTTTACATAGATTTAACTTCATCTTTCTAGTATAGAACAGAATACTAAGAACCAAAACATAAAAACCCCAAAAACATCAACAAAACACTAAAACAACGAAGTAAGAAAAGGGATACTTAGGCACATACAGTGCATTACACTTCATCAGTTTACTAGCCCTAGTCGATAATTTATGTTAACAATTTATGACACTAAATTGACTAAACATTTTGGCATCGTTGCCGAGGAAGTGTAACTAGGTAGCCTTTTTGTTGCATCCCAAAAACAATGACATGCGTAGAGAAAGATATTCTAGGGGTAGATTTATAAGAGGCAGAAGCTTAATTCCCAAAACACCACTCACTCCACCAAGACCAAGAAGTAGCACACCTCCAACTCAAAGCCATATTCCATACTATACTGGTCATAGGCTTCCAGAAGTTTCAAGATCAGATATCCAATCAGGAAGATCTCCCACTTCATCCGCTGAAGAAATTCTAGAGGAAGAAGATCCAAGGGCTCCTACAGAAGGGATAACCTTTTTCACTTCCACAGGAGAATATATCCCAACAGAAGAATTACAAATCCCTAGTGAAGAGGAAGAGGAGGAATTATTCTTCAATATACCCTTAATAGAAGAACCATAAGAACAATTGGTTCTCCATACTGAACCTTATATTAGTTCGGAGGAATCTATCATGGCAGAAGGAGGAGAAGGGGAAGGAGAAATCTTTAATGGAGAAAACTTGCTATTTGGAGGAGGTAGAGGTAGAGGAGGAGACAGAGGAAGGGGAAGAGAAAATGCAGAAGGAGGTAGAGGTAGAGGAAATGCAGAAGGAAATAGAGGTAGAAGGGAGAATTGAAAGCTCCTTTGGATTCCCTATAATAGATGAAGAAACAAATGCTACCATGAAAAATATCTCACCCTCCGTTCTTCCAAATTTTCATGGACTAAAAAGTGAAGACCCTGAGACATTCTTATTTGAATTTTAAGTTCTATGTAGAACTTATGACTATCTTCAGGATGCTTAAAAACTTAAATTGTTCCCTTCAACATTGAAAGGAGCAGCATTAAAATGGTTTATGAGTCTAATCATTGGGTCTATAGGGACATGGAATGATATGAGGAAAGCATTTTTAGACAGATATCTGAATTACTGTATACCAGTCAACCATAAGGAAGAAGTGTTCAAGATGATGCAAAAAGAGGATGAAAATTTGGAAGATTTACTTGAAAGATTTAACTATAACATTAAAAGAGCAAAAATGCAAAACTTAGATCAAGACACTTTGAAAGCTCTTTTGTTGAAAAATTAGGGATGAATGGATAGATATCCTTAACATGATGGGGAAAGGAGATATATCTCAACTTTCATTACCTGATAAAGCAGAACTATGTATTAATCTCTCAAGAGGAAAATATAAAATATTGAAAGGACCAAGAGACCTTGCTCTTGCAGGGCAAGCAAATCTGCAACTGGAACAGTAAGTAGGGCAGAAATAGGAAATATGCTTGATGAATTCAAAATTGATATTCTAGGGAATCTTAGTGAACAAATAGATACCCTTAAGCTACAAAACAAGTAGAAAGCCGAAACTGATGCCTTAGCAATATTTTGTCCGAAATGTAGAAAGAAGCATGCCTTAAGAGAATGTCCTCTTGATGCAAAAGTAATAGAGACCTGTGCAATTTGTTCAGAAAAGCATGAGACCAAGAATTGTCCTTCAATCCCTGGCCTTAAAGCTGTCTTTCAAGAAGAAACAACCTCAAATTCCACAGAATCTCTTAATTTTGTCTCTAAAAGACCTTGGCTAGGACCTCAAACACAAGGGTTTAATAATCAGATGTATAATCAACCCCCACCAAATTGGAATTCTTGGTAGCAAACTTGGCCCCAATTTCAGAATCAATCTCAATCTTGGGCTCAAGGAGCACAAAATCCTTATGGTAGATTCTCTCAGTATTATCAATATCCACCATCTTACCCATCTTATCCGTCATATCCAAATTTTCCTCCTCAACAAAATCCTCAGCAAAATCCACAACCTCAAAATCAAAATCAAAATCCACCACTTCCATTACCATTTCCTCATAAACCAAACCAGTTACATGCCCAGCCAATACCAAACCCCAACAATAAAAATCCTTAGAATACATATATGATAGAAGGACAACAATTTCCAACTTATTTGATTACTCCTTTAGACCTTAATGATGTTCAACTTAGGTCTGGAAGAATACTTAAAAAGAAGAAGCCTTCTATAATTATACAAGAACAAAATAATTCTAAGGAAGATTCTCTATGGGTGAATAAAAGTTTTGAAGAAAGCACATATCTTGAAAACCAAAATATTGAAAAAGAAAAACAAAAAGAACCAGTGACTTCAACTCCTATGTTAGAGCAACCATCAACATCTACTACTACACCTCCTTTTCCTGAAAGATTACAAATTGATAAAGGTGTAGAGAAACAAATTGTAATGCCTAACTATGATTTCCTAGATGAACTAAGAAATGTTTGTATTAAGATTCCATTATTACAAGCTATCAAGGAGATCCCAATCTTAGCAAAAACAATAAAGGACTTGAGTATGAAAAAACCAGGAAGAAAAATAAAAGTGATAAAAAGAATAAAACTGGTAGAAAAAATAGCAGACATAATGATGGGAAAGATTGCTATTCCCAAATATTTAGATCCCGGGAATCCAGTTGTCAAAACACATATCAATGGAATTGAAATACCAAACACATTAATTGATCTTGGAGCAGCAATAAATATCATGAGTAGGCAGACCATGGAAAAACTAAAGCTTCCTAATCTTCTTTATACACCCACACTACTACAGTTAGCAGATAGATCTGTAATCAAACCAGATGGGGTATTAGAAGATATTTCAGTGTCCTTAGATTCTTGGGAGTATCATGTGGATTTCATGATCCTAACTCCTAAAAATGATCTAGGAGGACATCCTATTATACTAGGAAGACCTTGGTTAGCTACAGCTGATGCCTTCATTAGCTGTAGATCCGGTGATATGTAAATATCTGATGGTAGTTCAACCAAGAAATTTACTTTGTATCCTCCAACAAGAACAATCACAGAAATAGATGATACTCAATAGATTGATGATGAAGAAGATATACGACCTCTCTTCACTATTTCAGAAATTAGTGAAGATAGTCAGATTCTGAATGCCTTAGAAAATCATGAATCTTCTTCAGAATACAAACATGAACGATTTCAAGAAGAATCCAATATTGAGTTTTTGTCATCAAGACAAATGTCTCTTTACTCCATGGAAGAATTTGGCAGCTCTACAATTGAGATGTTTCCAGGAAAAACTTTAAACATAAACAAAAACCTAGAAAAATTTCAATAGGAAAAGCTAGTCAAAATATTACAGAGACATTCTTCCGCATATGCATGGGAGTACACTGACATGAAAGGGATTAACCCTAAGACTTGCACTCATCATATCTACATAGAGGAAAATTGTAAACCAATCAGACAGCCTCAGAGAAGGATGAATCCAAATCTTAGGGAGATTGTTAAAGAAGAGTTGCAGAAATTGTTAAATGTCAACTTTATTTATCCCATTTCAGATAGTTAGTGGGTTTCTCCTTTGGTGATTGTACCCAAGAAAAATGGTAAATGGAGAGTATTCATTGACTACCGAGAATTAAACAAAGCTACTCTTAAAGATCATTTTCCTTTACCTTTCATAGATCAGGTGTTAGATACATTAGCAGGCAGAAATTACTTTTCATTTTTGGATGGTTTCAGTGGTTATAATCAAATTTAAGTTGCACTTGAGGATCAAGATAAAACCACATTTACCTGTCCTTGGGGTACCTATGCTTACCGAGTATTGCCTTTTGGATTGTGCAATGCACCTGCAACATTCCAAAGGGAAGTATTGGGAATCTTTTCAGATCTAATACATGACTTTGTAGAAGTATACATGGATGACTTCACAGTCTATGGAAACACATTTGAAGAAGCCTTAGCAAACTTGGGAAAAGTTCTAAAAAAGTGTAAAGAAGCAAACCTTTCATTAAGTCATGAAAAATGTTTCATGATGTTTACTGAAGGGATTGTCTTAAGACATCATATTTCAGGAGATGGGATTAAAGTTGATGAGTCAAAAGTTGAAGTCATCTCTAGACTATTAGTTCCAAGTTGTCAGAAAGATGTTAGGAGTTTTCTAGGATTTACAGGATATTACAGAAGATTTATAGAAAACTTCACCAAAATAGCATCTCCACTTTTCAAACTACTCACCAAGGACTGTGAATTCAATTGGAATCCTGACTGCCAGTTAGCATTTGAAACCCTGAAAACAAAAATCTTTGAAGCACCTATTTTAAGGGGACCTAATTGGAAATTACCTTTTCACATCTCGACAGATGCCTCAGATACAGCTTTAGGAGTTGTGCTAGGACAAAAAGACCTGATCCCTTATGCCATCTACTATACAAGTAAACATTTGACTCCTTTAGAGTTGAATTATATTGTAACTGAAAAAGAGTTCTTAACTGTTGTTCATGCTATAAATAAATTCAGACATTATATAATAGGCTATGAAACTTTTTTTCACACAGATCACTCTGCAATTAGATATTTAATGAATAAATCAGTTACTAATGGCAGAGTCATAAGATGGTTATTGCTTTTACAAGAATTTAATATCACCATTCTAGATAGGCCTGGAAAACAAAATACAGTGGTTGATTTCCTATCTAGACTCCAAAACATTAAAGACAATACTGCAGTTGAAGATAAATTCCCTGATGAATATCTCTTTGCAATCACTACTCAAACTCCCTGGTTTGCTGACATTGCCAATTATCTAGTTTCAGGAAAATTTCCTTCAATTATGAATGCAAGAGATAAAAGAAAAATCATTTATGACAGTGCAAAATATTCATGGATTGCTAATGAATTATACAAGACAGGTCCAGACTTTATTATCAGAAGATGTGTTCGAGAAGATGAGATGCCTGAGATTATCAAGGCATGCCATGATGAACCTTGTGGTGGACACTTTGCTGATAAGAGGACAACTTATAAGATCCTTCATCTAGGATATTATTGGCCATCCCTCTTTGAAGATGCTAAAGAGTATGTCAAAAGGTGTGACAGTTGCCAAAGGGTAGGGAAACCTTCCCCTTCAAGTGAAATGCCATTACAACCTCAGGTACATATTGAACCTTTTGAGAAATGGGCTTTGGATTTTGTAGGACCTATTAATCCTCCGTTAAAAAAAAAAAAAAAAAAAGAAGAAGAAAGAAAGAAAGTATATCTTAGTTTGCACTGATTATGTTACCAAATGGGTAGAAGTCAAGGCATTACTTTCTGCTAATGAAGCATCTGTAGTTAATTTTCTTTTTGAGGATATTTTTACTCGTTTTGGTATCCCAAGAGAATTTGTTACAGATCAAGGAGCTCAATTCACATCAAATATGGTGGAGCAAATGGTAGAGAAGTACAAAATCAAACACAACAAATCCACTTCCTACCATCCAAAAGCAAATGGCCAAGTGGAATCTACCAATAGGGTGATTGAAGGGATCCTTACAAAAACTGTTCATTTACATAGAAGAGATTGGGCAGAAAGGATTCCTGAAGCCTTATGGGCCTACAGAACTACATGGAGAAACACAACAGGACACACCCCTTATGAACTTGTTTATAAAAAACAAGTCTTGTTTCCCATAGATTTTCATATCCAAGCTTTCAAAATGGCAGTCTAATTAGGACTTGATTTGACAGAAGCACAAAAGCATAGACTGGAGCAGATTAATGAATTGGATGAGATCAGACAAGATGCAGTCCAAAGAACAAGCATAGTCCAATGACAAAGGACTAGATGGCATGACAAGTATATCAAAGAAAAGAAATTTAAAGAAGGTGACTGGGCACTCTTGTTTGATTCAAAATTCAAGGATTTTCAAGGTAAATTTCAAACTCATTGGCTTGGGCCATATGAAATTGTGAAAATATTTTAAAATGGAGCAATAAAAATCAGGACAATAGATGAAGGGAAGGTAGCATTTTTTGTAAATGGACACAGACTGAAATTGTATCATAAGCCATTTTCAAGAGAAGAATTTGTCAAGAAGTTCCAAGATAACATTGATATGAAGTTAGCAAAGAAGAATTCTTCTTCTTCACTAACTTAGTTATATTTTTCTTATATATATATATATATATAATAATAAAAAATAAAAGTATAAATATGAAAACCAATCAGTGATTGGCATATTTATACAGAAAGTGCAGGGTGAAAATTAGAATTTTTCTGACACCCTATACTTTTAATTGTTCTTTTTTTGCAACTAAATATCATAAAATCACAAGTTGCAGATTCATTTTTCACTCCATACTTCACTTCATTCATATTTCATTCCATCTCATATTTCACTACATCCATCTCATTCCATTCCACGCTCATGATCCATCTCATTTCATTCCATATCCATATTTCATAATTTTTTTACAGGTACATTATGTAGTTGTCTGTTTAGTAGCCAATCCTATTCTGCAGCTAATTGACTCTGCAAGCCTACTTCAATAAACAAAGGATGATAGTCAAAGGATATTATGGAGCTTAAAAGATCAACATTTTTCAAAATGAAGGACAAACACAACAAGCAACAAAATCAAAAGGTCTGAGGTAAATTGTGCAAAGTTATTTTGATAGCAAAACATAAAAAAAAATACAATGTGCTTAAATCATATGTTTCCTAAGTTAATTTATCATTCGAATTAATCCTTCCTTATCATAAAAACACCTCGACCATATCCCTTACCTTCCGCTCCATAACAGTTCATCATTAATTAAATGATTAACGGTCAAAACTTAGATGTGACCTATTAGGTCACATCCTTAGATCGTATCATTTATTGATGATTTTGAAAATCATCATAAATCTCTTCGCGGTATTTCATTCCATATCAAACCCTCAACCCTATCATTTTCATCATTTTCCATTACCTTGTTCATTCACCACCGAATTCACTTATTGTCATTACATTCTGTAGCCAGTTCATCTGTAGAAACAGAGAAGTCATTTTAAGGGCAAAACATCCTTCTGCAACTACTCTTTATTCAAACACGGGATTAGAGACAGAGCAGTAGACCTAAGCCAAGGAAAGGAAGCAATCTGTACCAAGGAGAAACGGGGCTAATTGTGAGAACAGAGCCAATTGGGATCAAATACTTAGAAGGATACCCACAAGTTAAAGGGCTATTACAACAAGTTGGGTGGCTGAGCTTTGTAGAAAAATTCAATGGATTCCACAAATAAATCACGAAATCATTTTGCTAGGTCATTTGATGGATCAGACGTAGAAATTGGGGATATTAAGTTCACTATAATAGAGTCATTTATATCTGAAGCCACATAATTGCCAAGATAGGGAGAGCACTGGTTCAAGAATAAGTGGTTTCATAATGAAACCTGGAAACAAATACTGAAGAATCCAGGTATGGACATTTCAGTATTTAGAAAGGGTATTCCAAGTACAACCTTGAAAAATAAATGGAGGAATATGTTATTAATTTTACAAAAATTCATAACATGTGAGGGTAGATTCGGTACCATGTATGTCTACCATATTAGATTGATGATGAATTTATTAGATGATGAAATAAATCTACCTTTCTTCATGCTTAATAGTTTGAAAAAAATGGCCTCTAATGTTCAGAAAAGACTCCAATTCCTAGAAACTACTCTGCACCACCATGGCCTAATTAAAATATTGATTGAGTTCCATTTGAAGAAAGCAGGAGATAATTGGGAAGAGTTTCTTCTAAGAAACCATTTTCAAGAACCAGAGGAAACACTATCTAAAGAAGAACCTGTAAGAAGAAGTAGGAGAGGAAAAATTGATAAAGTTGTTGAAATCAAACATGATACATCAACACAGGAAGATAGTGAAGAAGTAATCTCTGAAAATTTGACAAAGATCAGGAAACATATCAGGGTTAAAAGAAAAGAGAAATTAACAAGTGAATGTGCTGAAGAAAAAGATGAAAATCCGCCCAAATTAAGGATAAGCTCTAGACTTAAAGGCATGGTGAAAAAGACATAGATTAAGGAAACATGAGTTATAAATATTGAAGAAGAAGAAACTCCAATCCAAACACCAGTTGATAGATCTCCTTTAAATCAGTATGAAGAAGACCCTAACAGAGGAACCCTAGATATAGATCCAGCCCAACAAAAAATTTATGACTATGTGGAATCACTAGAAAGAAGGGCCTCGAAAATCAAGAAAGATCTCTCAGTCCACAAGAACCTCCAATATAAATCTTGAGAAAAGACAATTATGAATTGAAGATACTGAACAGACATATCAAAAATGAAAATGAAATCTTAAGAGAGCAGGTCAAATTGAAGAATGGCATGAACAACACTCTCTCTCTGCAAATGAGAACACTGTATAAAGCAAACAGGAAGCTAAAGAAGAAAAATAAGAAACTAAACAGGGCACTCATAGATCTTAGGTTCAAATTATTCATGAGGAAACCCAGAATGGTATTGACTACCAAAAGAAGCAAAAAAAGGAGGTTGGATGTTCTTGCAGAAGTTTCAGAGCACATGGAATAAAGTTTTGATGAAGTTGCATGAGGACATGCAAGAGTTTTACAGTGGGGGTATGTTAAGCCCTGAAATTGTCTTCTCTTTTGCCAACTTTCACCTCATTTCATCATTTCTTTATCATTTCATAAACCTAAAGATCAATGAGAATGATTAAGATTGCTTAAAGGTTGCATACAAATGATTAACTTATTGTACTTTCGTGATTTTTGTTGTCTTAATAATTTCTGAACAGTTTAGCTACAGAATATAGGCATTCTGTAGCTAGTCAAGTGTTCCGCAGTTGTTTTTGTGTTTAATTATGCTATAGGTGTCAACTGGAGAAAAGACACACATGGGTGGATTCCAAATCTTCCCTACATGGTTCCTTCTTATCCACAAAGATTGAATCGATAGCTGGAGGTGTCTAAGCCCATGGTCAAAGCAAAGGTCAAAGAAACTGTTTTCTATAGGAATTAGGACTCCTGATTTGCTTTACAACAAATCATGAGTCCCAAAAGAGTTTCAATTCAATTTTAACTTAAATATTACACCTGTACCTATTTTTGTTCGATGTTAGTTATGAATTTGCATATAAATTAAGCTCTGTAATATCGAGAAAGGATGGTTGATACATATTTTATCATGACAGTGATACTCTGTTTTCAAGCACTATGTTAATAAAAGGAGTTCAGTCTTGATGCTATTTTGAATACAATCTTAAGGAGCTAAGGATTAATACCGAATTGGTAGCAGAGGGCCCCTACTATTCGAGGAGGTTTTACATGTTTTCTAGCTAAGTTATTTTCAATTCTGTTTTACTGTCTTTCCTTAATTAGATTGCTTTCTTAAATCATAGTGTTTTAGCATTTCGTTTCATGTCATCCTCTTAGTTAAAGGATCCTCAGTATACTGCAATTAGTCTCTTTTAAAATCTCTTCCAATAAATATTTAATTCATGAATGAGATTTAGTTGTAATATTATGAGTTATTGATTGTTTCGTTTCATAGAAAATCCTTATCACATTATAGTTAATATCTTTCTCAAGCTCTTCCAATAAACCTTTATCAAATGAATGAGATTTAGTTGTAATGTTATAAGTTGTTTCAGCGTTTCATAGGAGATCCTTACTACATTATAGTTATATTTTTCTCAAGCTCTTCCAATAAACCTTTATCAAATGAATGAGATTTCTCTGTAATGTTCTAAGTTACTGATTATTTCAGCATTTCCCTTTTATGTTTTAGGAGATCTTCATTGCACTAGAATTAATATTTTTCACAAGATCTTCCAATAAACCTTTAATTGAATGAATCAGATTAAGTTGTAGTGTTTTGAGTTACTTTTCATTTCATGAATTTTCATTTAGAAGTTGTAATATCCGTGGATTAGGACTCCTTGTTTTCATCATTTTCTACTTAAGAACAAAACTTGCAAATAAACTCTATTTTCATTTATTCATTAACATTTTCCTGTTTTTCCTCTTTACATAGATTTAACTTCATCTTTCTAGTATAGAACAGAATACTAAGAACCAAAACATAAAAACCCCAAAAACATCAGCAAAACACTAAAACAACGAAGTGAGAAAAGGGATACTTAGGCACATACATTGCATTACACTTCATCAGTTTACTAGCCCTGGTCGATAATTTATGTTAACAATTTAGGACACTAAATTGACTAAACACCTCATAAATCATGAAGGTAGAACAAGGAGTGATGGTTGAAATGCTTTATGAACCAAGGCAAAGAATGAAAACCACCTCTGGAAAACCTTCCAAATCAAACATTTTACAATATATGATATCTTTGGTATAAATATGTCTAACCACATAATGTTGCGCTAGGCATCAAATGACACATGAAACCATGGCATGGTCGCAGCCATCTATCTATAGAGATCATAGAAATTGATTTGCGGTGTAGATGCAGCCATCCGTATAGATGGGATCATGTATACAATCATGAATAATCAATAACTCCTCGCAGCCTGGACCAAAAATTAGATGTGACCCAGGGTCTTCACCACGATCTCAATCAACCCAATGTACAATTCTAACCATGCCAATAAATGTTTTGGTGTCGAACATGGTATAAACCACCTGATTAGCGGTCAATGATGAAAATCGTTAACATGCACGAGAGATACCACCAATAATGACGATGGACCTCAAGGTACAACAACACAATCTACAAGCATGAATAAATGTGTTGAAGTCGAACACTTGTAGAATCATTTGATCGAAGGCCAATGATGTGAACCTATTGTCGAACACGAAGAATTTTCCATTGAGATATGCAAACTCCAAGGTATTGAACAGAATTTTCTAAATCACCTCCCCGGATAATGAGCTGAAGTCGATAGGAAGAGATTTGTCGAAGGAGGGCCATAATGATACCCACATCATCGACACGAAACAAAAAATATCTTAATATGATAGGAGTGATTCAGGATTGTAACAGAGGAGGTCAGATATGCAGAGGATGTTTGAAAAAAAGGACTTCTCTTGAACATATTGGCGACACGACTCGAGATGGTTGTAGCATTTCAATCAAATAGCATCAGAGGTCATGGTGAAAAAATTGGTAATATCAAATGAGAGGTAAATGGATTTCCCAAACCCATGGAGGTAAAGTGACGAATGTAGGATGTCCCCAACCTGACACAAACTGCAGATGAGTGTCATGTTCAAGAGCGACAAGCTGCCCAAAATACACATAGGATGTTTACTTTCAATTTTCCCCCATTATTGCTAACGAGTACCTCTTTATTTTTATGGCTAGCGTGAAGAGGATAGCATATGTAGAGCATGTAAGTTCATTCTTCGAATGAATCCATCCTAGTAAGTTTAACGAGCCCTAGGAAGGAGGAACTCGGTCTCATCATGGTGAAAATTCTTTCGTCGGTTAATATTTAACGAGTCCAACAAAAGGTAAACTTGGTAAATTTTCATGTTTAAGGAGTGTAGAAATTATACAAACAATATGTGTACTAATGGATTCAATCCGATCATGCGATATGCTAAAGCAAGATACTGAATCCTTCGACAAATCAATTGCAGAAAATAAACATGATCACCAATCACAAGAAGTGAAGAAAGAAGCAATTCAAACCACAAGACAGATATTTTCCCAGGGAAAGCTTATTGCTCTAAACCCCTCTATCTTCTATTGTACATTCTCCAATGAATCATGAAACAATTACAATGCACTCTTCTCACAAGAGTCTCCTCCACTCTCACAACTATCTCACACTGATCCGGACGAAATCAACCAACACTTAGCCAATTTTCAACCTCTTCTGAGCCTGCCTGCCTTGCCCAATTCATGTGGAATGCAATCCCTATTATTTAGGAAATTCAGCCTTCCAAAACTACGCAATGCTCATAGGAAATCCTATGGGTGTTTTACTGCATGTGGGCAACCTACTAATAATACAATTGATAGTTAACATCCCTTTAACATTTGTCTCAACTATGTCTCCACTAGAACTGACATGCATGCAATTATTAATAGTAGATCATCACTTACATGATAGATCATTGCATGTGAATTAAATCTGATTTAATTCACTTGACCTCTCACTAGTGCAACAAATAGTTACAACTAGTTAAACTGATTTTAACTCAATTAATTGAGTTAACTGATTTCTCATGCATTAAACTAATGCACTAACTGCAACTTGGACTCAATAACTAATAGAATCACTCTGCATGCCTCACCAACCACCCTCAACTCGAAATTCATGAGCTAACTGAGTTCATCACACTCAGTTAACTATTACAAGTGATTATGAGATAAGATTACATTTTATTGTCTAATTTAATTAAGGGAAAATTAAATTAGACACACATTTCTTGTTGACTTTTCAACACTCCCTCTCAACAAGAAAGGGATTATCAGCAACCCCGATCCTACCTCTATGGTATTCGAATTTTCTCTTGGCGAGCACCTTCGTTAGAATATCTGCATCCCGATCTTCCGTGGGAATGTACTAAAGTAATATATTGCGCCTCTAAACACAATCTCTGAGATGGTGGTACCAGATGTCTATATGATTGGAACTATCATGGAATACTGGATTAACCGAGAGTTTAATGCAACTTTGGTTATCACAATGTATCACTGTCGGATCCATATGATGACCAAACAAACCAACCAGAATCTTCCTCATCTAGATGGCCTCACATGCAGCCTGACTAGATGCCATGTATTCTGCCTCGGCTGAATTGAGTGCCACAGATCTCTACTTCCTATTGTACCAAGAAACTGTTGTCAATCTTATGCTGAAGATCCCTCCTAATGTGCTCTTTCTGTCTAATGGACTGCCTGCCCAATCTGCATCAGTGAAGCCTTGAAGCTTCACTCCCTCTGTCTGTCTGTACCATAATCCATACTCTGTAGTGCCCCTGAGATATCTCAAGACATGCTTCCTCGCCTTTCAAAAGAGCTTGGTTGGCTTAACCATAGCTTGAATTAGTTGGTTAACTGCGTAGAAAATTTTTGGTCTAGTGTTCACCAAGTACATCAGTGAACCCACAAGCTGCCTGTAAACAGTAGTATCCACTACCTCACCTGAAGTAGCATCCTCCTTCCTCTAGTTTCCTGGAAGAGGAGTCTCCATGGGTTTACAACTCTCCATGTGAAACTTACTCACCATCCCATTGCCATATTTCCAAACCAAGGAAATAGTGAAGGAGTCCCATGTCCTTCATATCAAACTCTCTTGCAAGATCGTCTTTGCAAGAAGTTATGAGTTGCTCATCACCTGTCAAAATTAGATCATCAACATAAAGTACGATAATCAAGAGCTTACCATCAACCACAATCTGGTATAGGTTTGCATTTCCTTCAATCTTCATGAAGCCCAACCCAGTGAAATAGCTATCAATCCTGGTGTAACAAGCACGAGGTGCTTGCTTCAACCCATACAGTGCTCTCTTGAGTCTGCACACATGTGACTCACTTTCAAAGATCTCAAAGCCTTCTGGCTACTCTATGTACACTTCTTCCTCAATAAATCCATTGAGAAACGTAGTTTTCACATCCATCTGATGTATCTACCACCCCATTTACGCTAAGAGTTCAAGGATAGATCTAATCAATGAGTATCTCACAACTGGTGCGAAATTATCCTCATAGTTAATCCCCTCAACTTGTGAGAATCCTTGGGCTACAACTCTAACCTTGTACTTCTCCACACTCCCATCTACCACTTGCTTCACCTTATAGATCCTTCTAGATCCAACCACTAATTTTTTGACTGGTCTTAAAACAAATTCCCATGCATTGTTCTTGACGATGGAGTCATACTCCTTAACCATGGAATCAACCCAAATTGGTTGTTGCACTACTTCCTCAGAAGAGGATGGTTGTGTCACAATACACTTGCTCATAAGAGCCATGTATCCAGTAAACCTATCTGGAGACTATCTCTATCTGCGCTGTGAAGTAGTTACTCCTACATGTTTTGTTGCATCAAGTCTCAATCTATCAGCTTCTGTGGTGCACCTTCTACCATGTTTGGTGGATGGATCTGCATGAGTGTTTTTTTCCACTCCATGATCCTCTGCATGTGGCTGTTCCACATCTTGAGGTTCATTCTTTGGAACCAAGAATTCCTCCTCTGCATGCAAATCAAGCTCCCTCTCAAGGGACAATCGCATGGCTTTCTCCTCATTAAATTTTATATCCCATCTCACAACAGTCATCTTGTTGTTTGGAAAATACACCCGATAGTTGTGGGGAGTATCAGTGTATCCCACAAATATCCCAATCTCAGTTTTTGGTTCTAGATTCTTCCTGGAATCTTTGGTTGCATGGAAATAGATAGATGAACCAAAAAATTTAAAATATGAAACATCGGGTTTCTTACCAGAAAAAACCTCCTCTGGTGTACTCACGCTAAGTATCCAATGAGGACTAAGGTTTTTCACAAATACGGTTGTGTTGCATGCCTCTGCCCACAGATGCAACAGTAGGCCCTGATCATGCAACATCGCTCGTGTCGCACCCACAATTTTTTTATTCTTTCTTTCTGCAACCCAATTCTGTTGTGGGTTATGAGGCACAATCAACTCTCTCTAAATTCCTTCTTTGCTACAGAATTTATTGAATTCATTGGAGATGTACTCACCACCATTGTCACGCCTAAGAGCCTTCACAAGCTTCCCCGTGTCTTTCTCAACCAGTGCTTTGAACTCACAAAATTTTGAGAACGTCTGATCTTTCTTCTACATGAATTAGATCCAACACTTTCTAGAAAAATCATCACATAATGCCTGTGATTTTCTGTTGAAGCTATAGAGAATGGTCCACACACATCTGAGTGAACTCTCTCAAGGATTCCCACTGCTCGGTTCTCCTTCTTGTGAAAAGTGTGCTTTGCATACTTCCCCATGGTACATCCCTTGCATGTGTCTATCTGTGCAAGAGTACCCTTTGGAAGCCCCGTAGAAATCTGTTGCATGACCTTCAAAGCTCCATGGTGTAGATGGCCCAATCTCCTGTGCCATAGCTCACCCTCATCCCGACTCACCACTTTGTCAGCTTTACCCATCAATATTTCACATCCATCTACATCAAGTTTGTAGATATTCTTCACATGAATCCCAATCTTCTTGGCTTGTCCTGTGGCTTTGTGATGAGGGAATGATTTCCCTTCACTGAAAACCACATCACAATGTCTATCCTCCAACATAGCAACTGAAACTAAATTCTTTTTCAAGCCTGGTACATGCATTACATATTTTAATAAGAAGGGTTTACTTGACTATCTCTGGAAAGTAACCATACCAATCCCGGTAGCATTATACCTTCCGTCATCACCCATTTCAATATGCATATGGAGATCCTTCTCCTCTAAGCTACTGAAAAGTTATTTGTCTCCCGTCATGTGGAAATATGCACCACTATCCAAGTACCACACTGATCCCATCACAGTAGAAACCATGCATGCGATGAGCGAGAAGTCCACCTCAAACTGCGAGGCCAAATCCTCACTAGCTGCAGATCTTGAAGCCTTCTTGTTATTCTTCTTTTGTGGACAATTAGTGGCATAATGTCCATGCTCATGAAAGTGAAAACACTTCACTTTAGAAATGTCGCGCTTCTTTCCTTCTTTTCTGGTCTCATATTTGGAATAGGATTTCTTTCCCTTCCCCTTCTTTGCCTTACCAGCCAAGGCGCAAGTTTCCTCATCATCCATCTTGGATGAGGATCCATCCCTGGTATTCCGCTTGAATTCTTCTTGCACCAAATCCGACCAAAGTCGCTCCCAATCTGGAAGCTTCTCCCTCCCATTGATAGAGTCCTGATAACTATGCCAACTCTTGGGAAGGCCTAGAAGAGCTAGGCTCACCAAGTCATCATCCGCTATAGTAATTCTGACACTCCCAAGCTCATCTCGACATTGGACAAACTTGGTTAAATATTTCGGAATAGTGTCGTCTTTCTCCATTTTGATTTTCTCGAGCTTGTCCTTTAGTGCCAATTCTCTGTGGTCACTGCTACTCTGAAACAGATCTATCAAAGGTTTCCACATTGCATATGGAGTTGCTTTTCCATGGAGACTTGAGACAATGTGGTCTTGTACTCCCTCCAATAAGATCCTCCTCACCTTTGCAACCTTCTTTTGCCAAGCATAAAGAAGAGCGACATCTGCTACTACTGGTTTGGGAATGTCATTATCGATGAATTCTTTCAACCCTTTGTCCTCCAGAACTGCCTCCATCCTATCTTTCCACGCAATATAATTGGAACTGCCCTCGAGTGCATATTCCAACCTCAAGACATTGAAAGCCATCTTGATCTTGATCCGCCTGTCGCACCAAAGAATACTTTTGCAAATTCGAATGCTATTCAACACAAACTCAATTTATTCTCCACTATAGTGATTTCCTGCACTCTGATACCATGTAGAAATTATACAAAAAATATGTATACCAATGGATTCAATCAGATCATGTGATATGCTAAAGCAAGATACTGAATCCTTCTACAAATCAATTGTGGAAAATAAACACAATCACCAATCACAAGAAGTAAATAAAGAAGAAAATCAAACCATGACACATATATTTTCCTGGGGAAAGCTTACTGCTCAAAACCCCTCTATCTTATCTTGTATATTGTCCAAGGAATCATGAAACAATTACAATGCACTCTTCTCACAAGAGTCTCCTACACTCTCACAACTGTCTCACACTGATCCAGACAAAATCGACCAACACTTAGCCAATTTTCAGCCTCTTCTCAGCATACCTTGCTTGCGCAATTCATGTGTAATGAGGAAATTCAACCTTCCAAAACTGCACAATGCTCATGGGAAATCCTATGGGTGTTTTATTGCATGCAGACAACCTACTAATAATACAAGTGATAGTTAACATATGTTTAACCTTTGTCTCAACTAGGTCTCCACTGGAACTGACATGCATGCAACTATTAATAGTAAATCATCAGTTACATGACAGATCATTGCATGTGAATTAAATTTGATTTAATTCATTTGACCTCTCACTAGTGCAACAAACAGTTACAACTAGTTAAACTAGTTTTAACTCAATCAGTTGAGTTAACTAATTTCTCATGCATTAAACTAATGCACTAACTGCAACTTGGAATCAATAACTAATAGAATAACTCTGCATGCATCACCAACCACCCTCAACTCAATATTCATGAGCTAACCAAGTTTATCACACTTAGTTAACTATTACAAGTGATTATGAGATAATATTACATTTTATTGTCCAATTTAATTAAGGAAAAATTAAATTAGACACACATTTCTTATTGACTTTTCAACAAGGAGTTTGAAAAGAAACAAAAAGGAAACTCCATCATGTCCCTTTTCGTAAGTCGTCTCTCAAATCCCAAAAGGTAGAAAACAATATCCGAGAGAAACTCTTGACCATGTTCAATCAAGGTATTCCTTTTTCGTAAATAGTAAATCTCAGCCCGAAAAAGGGGTAAATGTATACTAAGATCACGTCAATTCATTCATTTTAACGAGTTCGAAATGAAAAGTACTCGACAATATTTTCATTTTTCAAGTCAGAAAAGAGTTGAAAGTTGGCTCCACGGGGGTTCCTTTTTCATAAACATTTCGCGAGCCCAAAAAAGAGATAAAATGCAGCTTGTTTGCATCGGAAATGATCATCAGTAGTGCAGAAGTCCTGTACTGCACATAAAAAACAAACATCACGGATATCGAGGAAAATTAATAAAATATTGGTGATTTTTTTTCAAAAATATATAAATAGACCAAAAAATAAATTAATTTTCACCTTTCTATTTTGAGAAGAGAATTTTGTCCATTTTCCCTCCGAATTTCAAATCAACGATGCAGCCGACCCAGGACACCATTTGTTGATCCATAAGCGTCAGGTAAGAGCTCTAAACCTCCTTTTCATTTTGATTCCATTCATTTGTCATTGAATTTCATAAATAGGGAGATTAAGGGGAGAATTTGAAATTTTAAAATCACCTGCGACCAATGCGATTTCAAGATATCACGGTCGTGTTTAGCTCGTTAGGGCAGCGCACCACTAGCGCCAAATTAATTCAGACAGTCACGCTGGTTGTGGGAAGGATTTTAAAACATGAAATCCACCCAACTCCACCATTAATTTCTAAACATACTCCAATGAAAACTCCTAAAAATCCAATTGGACATGTTTTGCAAGTGCTTTCGTCGAAGATGTCGGTCGAATGGAAAGAACAAGGTCATGAGGTGGAAGACCACCAAGCTTTGCAGGATCAAAATTGTGTTAATGCTTTATGCAATTGAGGGTTGTTGAAATTCTTCCAAACATCCGGTCTAAGAGCTCAACTGGAGCTACTCTAATATTTGATCAATATATGGGACGTGGACCGATAGTTGTTTTTCATCGGGGACCAAGAGTTAGAGTTAGATGTGATGGACATCTATTTCATCACTGGACTGTCCAGGAGAGGGGAGAGGATCCAACTCTCCAGAGCTCGCGCAGTGGGTGAGAGTACCAACATGCTCATTCAAAGATACTATCCTGGGGCTCAGAAAACAGAGAGCAGGAAGGTAGAAATTTATTCCATCAGAGTTCTTCCTTTGCACACGATACTACATTACATCACGAGAGTGGCAGGAGCCCAAGAATTGCATGAGGAAATGAAATATCAATTCCAATACACGGTGAACTGCTTGGCCCCAACGATGTTCAACTGGTGTGAGGGGTTACTGGGTAGCATGAAGAGCCAAGTAACCAAGTGCAAGACAAGGAGACTAAAATAGCTCGAGTACGGGTCAATTCTGGTGACCTTATTTCTAAAGAGAGTACCCTTGTTCTAGTATCGGTGGCTAGAGATCCATGATCCAGCCCCGAGGGATCTGAGGCTGATGAGATGGTGTAACATTATGCCTCGATAGGGAGGGGGCCAACATATGCATTTCCCCACAGCCTTTTTCAGTTGGTTGCAACGTCAACTTATTGTAGTTGAGGACTACGCATATGCTGACATCGAATTTAGAGGAGATCTGAATCTTCTAATTCCACCAGGCATACAGTGGACCGATGCAGGTAAAAAATGTTTTTTTTTTTTTAAATATGTTTACTTTTTAAAATGTTTTTTGTTATGTATTCTGAAATGTAAACTTATGATGTGTTTACAGATATGAGTCCTCAGAGACCTCCAGGCATGTCACCTATTGCGCGGAGGGTAGCTCGTCCAGTGGAGGATGCCCCTTATGAGGAGGGAGCAGATACACTAGCTGAGCTGGAGCAGAACCCGGTTGGCCTCTCAAGAGGTATTCTAGAGTATGATACATTTGATGAGATTCCTCTACGCCTTAAGAGACATACAGTCGAAGTCCCAGGCAGATTGCGTCGATTACTCTAACGATTAATTCGAGTAGTCACCTGCTACCATGAGCACCATGTGGGAAAATAGCAGCCATATTTTACATTTTTGTACTAATGTAGGCTCAGAGAGCCATTTTTGTAACATAATACATTTTTTTTGATATTTTGGATGTAACACACTTGACAGACCAATACATACATACATACATACATACATACATACATACATACATACATACATACATACATACATACATATATATATATATATATATATATATATATATATGAGAATGTTTCTACGACTACTTGTGTATCATGATGATGTTGTGATTTTACATATTGCGCAAATGTCTATATAATACATGGTTTGATAATGTATCTATTAATGTATTTAAACATCTTGGAATATGTTGATATGTTATAAAATCAAAATATATTTCCAATAATCTAACACACAAATACATATACAAAATTTGACGATTGCGCATAGAATAATGCCCATTCAATTGTAACACAACGAGTTGTGAGTCTAACTTAACAACCAAATCTCTAATCCCAAGATCAATGGAATTCGATAATAGTTTGACCACCGCACTATACTTGGCAATATTGTTAGTATTTTGACCCAAACAAATACCTTGTAAATTAATCAACTCACCATTAGGAGCAAAGAGTTCCCATGTTGAGGAAGACAGGTTTCGTGTGCTACAACAAGCGTCATCAGTAGAACCAACGTAATGATTTGAATACATATACAAACCAAGTGGAACACAATGCGAGCAAAGGAAACATGTATGCAAGGAAAACAATCACACCAAAAATCAACTCAAATCACACTAATGAATAAGACACTATTGTACAAAGTATCACACTTATAATTTAGCGTAATATTTTTTTAGATAGAGCCCATTTTGGAGCTCAGCCAAAGGATTTCCTTCATAATCAGCTAGCTCATAGGCTTCTCGCTCCAATACACGTTGAATGATATAGGTCCCATGCCACATTGGCTCGAGCTTTCCTACTCCCAACTTATCATGAGATAGGTCATAAAGCAGGACCAAGTCACCTTCAGAGAAAATGTTGGGGGTGACGAATTTTTCATATTGAACCTTAACTCGTCATTTTTGTGCTTCAAGAACTAAAGCAGCAAGCCTTCGGGTCTCGTCGAGACGCTCAAGGTAGAACAGACGTTCCTCTTCCAGTGAAATACCAGGAAGTAGTTCAATAGCTAGCTTCAGGGAAGGAATCTCACACTCAATCAGGAGTGTGGCCTCTAGATCGTACACCAATTGGAATGGTGTGAATCCAGTGGCAGTATTAGCAGAGGTTTGGTATGCCCATAGAGCTGATAAAAGCATGAGGTGCCAGTCTCATTTGTGCTTACCAATGGTGTATTGAAGCATAGTCACCAAGACTTTGTTGATAACCTCAACCTGGAAATTAGCCTGTGGATAGTAAGGGGTGGAATTATCGTGATGTAACCCCAACTGAGCAAAGATTCTGTCATCATATGATTACGAAAATGAGTGCCATGATCAGTGACAATTGCTTTCAAGACACCGAATCGAGCTATGACATGATTAAACAAGAATTGCGCCGCAATTAAACCTTGATTATTGATTGTTGTATGTGAGCATCACCCATCACCTCGACTCATTTGGTGAATTGATCACTTGATGGTATAATGCTGCCCCCCCGTGAGCGAGGTTACGAGTCTGTTGAAGGCCTGCGGAAATTAATTATAGCTGAGGATGACCATAAAATCAGGACCTTCGTAACTCCTTTTTCGTTTGGGAATGGTGGTTCTGACTGGTTTAACTAGGTCTAGTTACCTTCTCTCAATCTCCAATGGCTTAAAATATAACTTTTGTTTACCAATGGGAAAGAGACATCAGATCATTTTTCTTGCTGATCAGGCAAGAGAGTGATCCTTAAGCTAATTTGGGGCTCAACCAAACCACAACTAAAGTTTTGCCTCTTTGAGAAGAGGACTTCTAGTAATATAGAATTAAATCTAAATGAAAAATTATTCTAAAATGCAAACAAACTGAAATTTATCATAATCCTATCTCAATCAGACAGATATAGATCTAACCCAACCGAGATCAAGACATTTTAAATAATTGGGATTTAAATATGTCTGACTTATAATGAATATCAAGCTAATGAAGTAATTCGACATTATGAATACCAAAACACATTCTATTCTAAGACCTTTCAATTGAGATAATCAACCAACAATATTTAGGAAATAGTTCACAAAAATGATATTGCTTGTTAAATCAGAAATTTGAATAATTAAACAATAATTTACGGAAAAATTTCATAACATAACATTGTCTATATAATCAATATCAAAAGACAGATTTATGATTAAATAGTTACTCAAAAATCATAATTCAACCCATAAGAGCAGAGATAAAGGACAACATGTAATTGAGGCAAATTACTCATACCGACAAAAGTGCACAAATATGAATAAAATGACACATTTATGCTATCATAAAATGAAACTAGTATTTAAAACAATAGTATTTATAAATACCAATTTATTGAAACCATTTCACTGACTCTAGTCTCCAATTAGTCCTTTACAAATCTTGAATTTTTGTTTTTAAAACAAGAGTTGTAGAAGTACAAACTCTGATCCTCATGCATGATTCAGGATGCAAAGGTAAAATCTTCAATAATACTCCAGATCTGAGTTTTCTCTCCTCTACCCTACACCTCTAAATCCTCTAGAAAATAGTGTCATCAAGAATCCCATAATTGCAAAGAAGATGAGCCTCTATTACATTCTACAATCTGTTATTTTTAATATTTACAAAAATATTTCTTAATAGGAAAGTTTGTTGAAGAGTGAATCTGCTCAATCAATTTCCATTGGCTCAAAATCATATTATTCAATTGCTGGAGCATTTTCATTGATCAATATCTTCTTTTCCTCATCTCTTCAACTGTTTTCCTACAAAAACAAATGAAAAACAAAATTAAAATGAAAAAATAAAATCAGAATGCCAAATATGGAAATAAAATAAATCCAATCAAAAATTAATTAAATAAATAATTGAAATGAAAATATAAGCTTTCTATTGATGCCTGTGATGATCTAATTAGTCAAGGATATCATTGATGGATAGATATGCACTCAGAAGAAGTTGTGGGCAAATTAAAATGCAGAAAATAAAACTCAGAAAATTAGTTTTGTTTAAAAATTTGGAGTTTGATCTTCTGCTGAATTTTATACCCAATAAATAATCAAATATTAAAATGAAACCACTTCAGGAATAATCTCCATGGTTTTATCTATCTACCGGGCCATCATGAGCCTCATTTGGCCAAGTAAACATCCATTTATGAGCTTCCAAAGTTGGTGTATTAAAATTGTCAGAATTCTGGAATTTCTGTTGCTTTGGGCTAAAAATCAAAATTTTTATATTAAAATTCTAATCCTAAATTAAGTTATCATTATCTATTAATTAATACTAATTAATTATAATTACATTATTAATTTTAATTAATAAAAAAATAATTGAAAGTAAAAATAAACTAATTAAAAATTAATTTAATGATTGATTAAAATATTATTAAATTAATATTATGATGATGATGATGGTTAACGTCCATTGAGACCAATCTTTGGTCTATCGTACCTAAAGAAAAGAGTTCTTAAGTTTGATTTAAGATTTTATTCCTATGCTCAAAAAGCGTGGAGAGAAGCCTCTCGCGCTCACTATAATTTTGACATCTTAAAAGGCTAGGAAGGTTAGAATTGCAACAAAGACTATGAAACTAAGCTTTAATGTGGTTGTACGCGGGGCACTCTAAGAGGAAGTGATTTTCATCATCGATGTTCATATTCTCACAGAGATGGAAAATCCTTTCCATCCATGGTGTTTTAGGAACTGTCCAACGACCTGTTTCACAATGGAGCTCATGAGGGTTCGTTCTAATCTTGGCTATATTAATTTTCTTCTTTGAGCTAGTTAAAATAGACAGATACTTTTGATCTTCTAGGGTGGGGTTGATGACCTCCTTATAATATCTTAATTTTCTTTTAGCTGCTAGATCTTTCTCACACCACATTTTTTATATAATTATATTATATAAAAATTATAATTAATACATAATACTATAATATTAATAAAATATTATTTATTTTAAATATTTAAATTACAAAACTTATATATGATTCATGTATTACGTGTGAGTGAAGAATATGGAGTGGTATGGAGGGATAAGGTGGAGGGAGAGTGAGGTGGAGGTACGATGAAACAAACTTTGCCGAAAACTCAAAACCCCTCACATTTTCCCAATCGCAAATTTGTTTGCGAAATGATTTTGTTATGAATTAAAAAATTGCGATATGTCATATGCACAAATTTTTTTTTTCTTGTAATTTTTATTACATATATGTATATATTATTTTTTTTCAAAAGGCTCATAGTAATCTCGCAATCTCGCAATCTCGCAATTTTTTGGAAGGAGAAGAAGGGATGTGAAGTGGGGTCTACATGGAATTAACAATCCTACAAATTGTACTATAGCTATTTCGCAATTTTGAGATTTTGGTTTTGGTCATTTATTTTAAAATAATACATTTGGAAAATTACCAAGATTCCAAAACGTGTTTTCATCTGTTGTACAATTTAGCGGGGTCATTTTGTAGGACCGTCGGTGAAAAATGAAAAAATTAGAAAAATTAACTAAAAATTAATATTTACAATGAATTACTATTTTAACTACGGAAATTGAAATATCATACATTTTATATATATTTTTAACCCAAGCGAGAAAATGGTCAAACTTCAAAGGAGTGTCATTTACAAATCGGTTGACCAAATGGAGCGAAACAAGTATCGTTGAAAAGCTTGTGAAAAATCGAATTCAACAAAGCGATCAAAACAAAATTTCAAGGAATATGAAAAAATGACAAAATCATAGGATAATTAAATTAATGAAAATCCTAAAAGGGGTTTAGCTAAAATTTTTGTAGAAAGGGTCCCCATTATTTGAAGTACATAAGTAAAAAATGGGGGGGTTGTGTTTTACCACAACAAGGTCATAAAATCTATGCCCCATTTCGCAAAAGGTTCAATGCTCACAACTAGGTGCAAGGGTGAGGACGGGGCGCGCTCTTTCCGAGAGTAGATCTGAAAATCATGGAATTTTCGTACTACGATAATGCAACCTTTAAAAATAGACGGTCATAAATAACTTGCGCGAAGGATATTTTGAGCGGTAGCATAACTAGACATGTGACCACCACAAGCCCCGGAGTGGCAATCATTGAGAGCTTTCTCAGCTCCCTCGAGAGTCAAACATAGATGGAGGACATAGTCAATACCAATGTGATAGAGGGTGTATCCAATGATATGGTAAGGTTGGGATTGGTAGCAAATCCATCATCACTTAGAGTGGGATAACTCTCGCCGAAAAGTTTGGGTTTGGAGATAGACAATGATTTTTCCATACCATGGATCAAGAGTACTAATGAGAAAGAGAGTCTCATCGATGATGGAATCATCGAGAGGAATGTGATCATCTGTGGTGGGAAGATCACAGATCAACTCAGAAAATACCAGGGATTTCTTAGACTTAGCAGCAGTGAATTCTAAGTCAAACTCTTAAAGGATAACGATCCATTTCGAGTACTTTCCCCCAAGAAAATGACGCGTGAGAATGTAATTCATGGGGCTGCAATCAGAAATCACCAAGGTTTTGTGTAGGAGAATGTAGTGACAGAAACGTTGAACAACATGGACAACAGCCATTGCGAGTTTCTCTACATGAGCGTAACGAGTCTTAATATCAAAGATATTATGGCTCAAGTAGTACACTACATGCTCTTGACCATCATCATCGTCCTGAACTAGCACCATACCAATAGTGTTGTCAACGATGACCAAATACAGGCAATAATCACAGTGATAATTGGGAGGATGCAGCAGTGGAGCCGTAATAAGGGCTCGTTTCAATACATCGAAAGAGGTTTATGCAGTTTCATCCCATAAGAACATGATTCCATTTTTCAATAAGCGTGTAAATATTTTGGCAAGCTCAACGTAATTCAGTATGAAACAACGGAGGAAATTGGCTTTCCCTTGCAAACTCTGAAGTTGATGAGCATAATAGGGAGGAGGCAAATTGACAATTGCCTTGACTTCCATAGGATCGATGTGGAGGCATTCTTTGGACACCACAAAACCCATGAGTTGACTGCATTTGACGTAGAAGACACACTTATCGGGATTCAACCTTAATGTCGACAACGAAGGAAGGTAGCTCTAAGGTGTTCCAGGTGATCTCAATGTTTCATAGAATGAGCAGGAAGGTAGTCAAGATATGGATGAACTATATGCTTGATGTCATGAAAATCATAAGACATAGCTCGCTGGAAAGTGGCACCGACATTCTTCAGGCCAAAATTGAGCTTTTTATAGGAAAAAGTACCCCATGGACAGATAAATGTGGTTTTGTGTTGATCGACTAGAGCAATGTTAATATGGTTATAGCGAGAGAAATTGTCCATAAAGGAAAAAATCTCACTCCCAACACATTCATCAATGATCTGGTCAATAAAAGGAGTGGGGTAATTGTCCTTAGGACAGGGTCGATTGATGTCATGGAAATCAACGCAAACCCGAATTGCCCCTTGCTTCTTATTGACAGGAACAATATTCGAGACCCAATCTGTCAATGGTATGGGGTAAATAAAACTAGCTTTAGGAAAATTTTCAACTTCACCCTTTATGGCGGCAACCTTTTTCAAGTTCATAGGACTAAGTCGTTGATGAGCAGGCTTCGAATCCTAATAGGGGGGAATTTCGTGCACAACGATACTCGGATCAATGTTGGGCATTTCTTTGTATGACCACACGAAGACATCGCGAAATTCCTGAAAAAAGTTCAGTATAGATCTTGATATCATCGGGAGAAAAATATGCACCGATATGCACATTCTCGACAATCCCTGGTTTGATAGAGATGTCAATCCGAATGGTCAAAGTAATATTTCCCATGTTCCCTTCAGACAACACTTCATGTATCAATGCCAGACTCTGAAGTGGGTCAGTTGGTATTGGCGAAGCATGGGATTCCAGACAGGCGTAGATGTCACCTGGGATTGGGAGAAACAAGGAATGATGATGTCCATCATCCCACAGAGTTTCTTCGAGAGACACTACCTCCACAATACTCTCGTCGGTGAGGAAAGTCTCATTCAAGGGATCATCAGAGTCCCAAGAACCAAACCAGGGAGAATGTGCATAAGTGTCCAGAGAGGAAACAAAATGAGTGTTGGTTTCAAATTCAACCTCAAAAGCCATGAGAATACTTTGATACATTTGCTCAGCTGGGCTTAGAGGCATAACGTCACCAAAACTCTCGAGCTGGTCGGGATTGGGAACAATCCATGGATCATGACCAAACGAAAACATTCAGAGGTGGAAGCAGAAAAAATCCCATAAGGGATGAGTCTTTGAACATACCCAACCCAATGTTCTCATAAGGAGTAGCAATATTCCCAACATACAGAATGTTACCTACTGAATAATCAAAAGGGAAGAAATCCAACTAATCGACAGTCACTATATTCCCTTGATGAGGGAAACGAAGGACACGAAAGAGGGTGGATACCATGCAAACCATAGAGTTTGTCCAACTACGTCCAAGAAGGAGATTATAGTTCAAGTTGGCATCTACCACTTCAACTTCCATGGTTACTGTTCTCACCTCCAACAGGATGGGCAGTGCCTTGAGAATAACGTAGGGATGAGAACCTCTACCATCGAAATCTTCTAAGGTATTCAGGGACTGAATCAATGGGGGAGAGCTAATGGCTTTCCAACATGGGACATACATGATGCAGGTCAAAGCGCCTTCATAAACGACAGTCCGATGAATATTCTTTCCCATAATGGTAACTTGGATCAGAAAAGATATCTAAGATGGGAGGCGAGGGATGAAATTTTCAAGATTGCAAGTAATCATATTAGAATCTACAGGATAAATCCCTCCAATAGCAGAGATTAGTGCCTTCCGTTCTGATGGGCACGAATAAAGGACCTCCAAAGCCAACATCATCGAAGGTGCTTGAGCCAGATCTTCTACAATATTGTAGTGTTGTGCTGCTCTCGCATTCAGATTGTAAGATGATTTCCGAAGAACAACTTTTGGGGGTGGTCGGATGCTGGAGTCACTACTCGGTCTCTCATTCTGGAGAGGACCAGAGGTAGGAGGCGTGGAAGAGGAAGGGTGATCTTTAAATAGTTATGGATATAGAAAACGAATCCAATTATTCCATTAAAAAATCCAAATACTTCAACCGGATCGATGAGGCCTTTCAAACGAATCCAACATTGCATTTCCATGTGGACACATGCATCACACTGAATCAAGTATGGAAAACCTCGGAGAATTTATTTGGAAAGCATGATGAGATACAAGCCCATCTTCTCGAAAATGAGCTAATTTATTAGGTTCGAGCAACTTTGAGAACATTCAAGATTTCTTTCCCTTCCCCTTCTTTGCCTTACCAGCCAAGGTGCAATTTTCCTCATCATTTGTCTTGGATGAGGATCCATCCATGGTATTCTGCGTAAATTCTTCTTGCACTAAATCTGACCAAAGTCGCTCCCAATTTGGAAGCTTCTCCCTCCCATTGACAGAGTCTTGATAACTATGCCAACTCTTGGGAAGGATTAGAAGAGCTAGGCTCACCAAGTCATCATCTGCTACAGTAATTACAACACTCACAAGCTCATCTCGACATTGGACAAACTTGGTTAAATATTTCGGAATAGTGTCGCCTTTCTCCATTTTGATTTTCCTGAGCTTGTCCTTTAGTGCCAATTTTCTGTGGTCACTGCTACTCTGAAACAGATATGTCAACGCCTTCCACATTACATATGGAGTCTCTTTTCCATGCAGACTTGAGACAATGTGGTATTGTACTCCCTCCAATAAGATCCTCCTCGCCTTTGCAACCTTCTTTTTCCAAGCATCAAGAAGAGCAGCATCTGCTGTCGTGGGTTTGGGAATGTCATTATCAATGAATTCTTTCAACCCGTTGTCCTCCAGAACTGCCTCCATCCTGTCTTTCCACACAATATAATTGGAACTTCCCTCGAGTGCATATTCCAATCTCAAGCCATTGAAAGCCATCTTGATCTTTATCCACCTGTCACACTAAAGAATACTTTTGCAAATTCGAATTATATTCAACACAAACTCAATTTCTTCTCCACTATAGTGATTTCCTGCACTCTGATACCATGTAGAAATTATACAAACAATATGTATACCAATGGATTCAATCCAATCATGCGATATGCTAAAGCAATATATTGAATCGTTCTACAAATAAATTGTGGAAAATAAACACGATCACCAATCACAACAAGTAAAGAAAGAAGCAAATCAAACCACAACACAGATATTTTCCTGGGGAAAGCTTATTGTTCAAAACCCCTCTATTTTCTCTTTTATATTCTCCAAGGAATCATGAAACAATTACAATTCACTCTTCTCACAAGAGTCTCCTGCACTCTCACAACTATCTCACACTAATCTAGACAAAATCGACCAACACTTAGCCAATTTTCAGCCTCTACTCAGCCTACCTTGCTTGCGCAATTCATGTGGAATGAATTCCCTATTCTTTAGGAAATTCAACCTTCCAAAACTGCGCAATGCTCATGGGAAATCCTATGGGTGTTTTACTGCATGCAGACAACCTACTCATAATACAACTAATAGTTAACATCCCTTTAACCTTTGTCTCAACTGGGTCTCCACTGGAACTAACATGCATGCAACTATTAATAGTAAATCATCAGTTACATGACAGATCACTGCATGTCATTTAAATTTTATTTAATTCACTTGACCTCTCACTAGTGCAACAAACAGTTACAACTAGTTAAATTGATTTTAACTCAATTAATTGAGTTAACTGATTTCTCATGCATTAAAATAATGCACTAACTACAACTCGGACTCAATAACTAATATAATCACTCTGCATGCCTCACCAACCACCCACAACTCGAAATTCATGAGCTAATCGAGTTTATCACACTTAGTTAACTATTACAAGTGATAATGAGATAAGATTACATTTTATTGTCCAATTTAATTAAGGAACGCGTTGACAATGTTCCATTGCATGTGATTATTACTGAAAGATTTTTTACAATTTAAATTAGACACACATTTCTTGTTGACTTTTCAACAAGGAGTTTGGAAAAAAAGAAGAAGAAGGAAACTCCATCATGTGCCTTTTTCATAAGTCATCTCTCGAATCCCAAAAGGTAGAAAACAATATCTGAGAGAACCTCTTGACCATATTCGATCAAGGCATTCCTTTTTCGTAAATAGTAAATCTCAGCCCGAAAAAGGGGTAAACGTATATTGAGATCACGTCAATTCATTCATTTTAATGAGTTCAAAATGACAATTACTCGACAATCTTTTCATTTTTCGAGTCAGAAAAGAGCTGAAAGTTGAATGCAGGGGGGTTCCTTTTTCGTAAATGTTTCATGAACCCAAAAAAGAGATAAAATGCAGCTCGTTTGCATCGGAAATTATCATTAGTAGTGCGGAAGTCCTGTACTACACATAAACAATAAACATCACGGATATCGAGGAAAAATAATAAAATATTGGTGAAATTTTTTAAAAATTATATACATAGACCAAAAAACAAATTCATTTTCACCTTTCTATTTTGAGAAGAGAATTTTGTCCATTTTCCCTCTGAATTTCAAATCAGTGGTGCGGCCAATCCAGGACACCATTCGTCGATCCGTAAGCATCATGTAAGAGCTCTAAAACTCCTTTTCATTTTGATTCCATTCATTTGCCATTAAATTTCATAAATAGGGAGATTAAGGGGAGAATTTCAAATATTAAAATCACCTGTGACCAACGCGATTTCAAGATATTGGGGTCGTGTCTAGCTCATTAGGGCAGCACACCACTAGCACCAAATTAATTTGGATAGTCACACTGGCTGCAGGAAGGATTTTAAAACATGAAATCCACCCAAATCCACCATTAATTTCTAAAAATACTCCAATGAAAACTCCTAAAAAGCCAATTGGACATGTTTTGTAAGTGCTTTTGTCGAATATGTTGGTTGAATGGAAAGAACGAGGTCATGAGGTAGAAGACCACCAAGCTTTGCAGGATCAAAATTGCGTTAATGCTTTGTGCAATTGTGGGTTGTTGAAATTCTTCCAAACATCTGGTCTAAGAGCTCAACTAGAGCTACTCCAATATTTGATCAGTATATGGGACGTGGACCGACAATTGTTTGTCATCGGGGACCAAGAGTTAGAGTTAGATGTGATGGAAATCTATTTCATCACTGGACTATCTAGGAGAGGGGAGATTGCACAGTGGGTGAGAGTACCAAAATGCTCATTTAGAGATACTGTCCTGGGGCTCAGAAAACAGAGAGCAGGAAGGTAGACATTTACTCCATAAGAGTGCTTCCTTTGTGCATGATACTACATTGCATCACGAGAGTGGCAGGAGCCCAGGCATTGCATGAGGCAACGAAATATCAGTTCCAATACTCGGTGGACTACTTGGCCCCAACGATGTTCAACTGGTGTGAGGGGTTACTGGCTAGCATGAAGAGCCAACTAACCAAGTGCAAGATAGGGAGACTAAAACAGTTCGAGTATGGGTCAATTTTGGTGACCTTCTTTCTAGAGAGAGTACCCCTGTTCTAGTATCAGTGGCTAGAGATCCATGATCCATCCCCGAGGGATCCGAGGCTTATGAGATGGTGCGACATTATGCCCCGACAGGGAGGGGGCCAACAGATGCGTTTCCCCACAGCCTTTTCAGTTGGTTGCAGTGTCAACTTATAGTAGTTGAGCACTACGCATATGTTAGCATCGAATTTAGAGTAGATCTTAATCTTCCAATTCCACCAGGCACACAGTGGACCGATGCGGGTAAAAAATGTTTTATTTTTAACATTTTTACTTTTTTAAATGTTTTTTTTTTATGTATTCTGAAACGCAAACTTATGATGTGTTTACAGATATGGGTCCTCAGAGACCTCTAGGCATGTCACCTATTGCGCAGACGGTAGCCCATCCAGTGGAGGATGCTCCTTATGAGGAGGGAGAAGATACACTAACTAAGCTAGAGCAGAACCTGGTTGGCCTCATGAGAGGCATTCCAGAGTATGCTACATTTGATGAGATTCCTCTATGCCTTCATAGACATACAGTCGGAGTCCCAGGCATATTGCGTCGATTACTCTGACGAGTAATTCGAGTAGTCACCTACTACCATGAGCACCATGTGGGCAGATAGCAACCCTATTTTACATTTTTGTATTGATGTAGGCTCGGAGAGCTATTTTTGTAACGTAACACGTATTTTTTTGAGATTTTGGATGTAACACACTTGACATGCCGATATATATATATATATATATATATATATATATATATATATATATGTTTCTACGACTACTTGTGTATCATGATGATGTCTTGATTTTACATATTGCACAAATGTCTATCTAATACATGGTTTGCTAATGTATTCTTTAATGTATTTAAACGTCTTGGAATATGTTGATATGTGATAAAATCAACATGTCTTTCCAATAATCTAACACACAAATACGTACACAAAATTTGACGATTGCGCACATAATAATGCGCATTCAATTGTAACACAACGAATTGTGAGTCTAACTTAACAACCAAATCTCTAATCCCAAGATCAATGGCATCCGGTAATAGTTTGATCACCACACTATACTCGACAATATTATTAGTTGTTTGACCCAAACAAATACCTTGTAAATTAATCAACTCGCCATCAAGAGCAAAAAGTGCCCATGTTGAGGAAGACAGGTTCCGTGTGCTACGATAAGCATCATCAGCAAAACCAACGTAATGATTCGAAGACATCTGCAAACCAAGTGGAACACAGGGCGAGCAAAGGAAACATATCTGCAAGGAAAAAAATCACACCAAAAATCAACTCAAAGCAGACTAATGACTAAAACACTAATGTACAAAGTATCACACTTATGATTAAGCATAATATTTTTTTAGATAGAGCCCATTTTGGGGCTCAGCCAAAGGATTTCCTTCGTAATCAGCTAGCTCATAGGCTCCTCGCTCCAATACACGTTGAATGATATGGGTCCCATGCCACATTGGCTCGAGATTTCCTACTCCCAACTTATCATGGACTAGGTCAAAAAGCAGGACCAAGTCACCTTCAGAGAAAATGCCGGGGGTGACGGATTTTTCATATTGAACCTTAACTCATCATTTTTGCGCTTCAAGAACTAAATCAGAAAGCCTTTGGGTCTCGTCGAGATGCTTGAGGTAGAATAGACGTTCCTCTTCTGGCGAAGTACTAGGAAGTAGTTCGATAGCTAGCTTCAGGGAAGGAATCTCACACTCGATCGGGAGTGTGGCCTCTAGACCGTACACCAATTGGAATGGTATGAATCTAGTGGTAGTATTCGCAGAGGTTCAACATGCCCACAGAGATGAGAAAAGCATGAGGTTCCAGTCTCGTTTATGCTTACCAATGGTGTGTTGAAGCATAGTCACCAAGACTTTGTTGACAACCTCAACCTGGCCATTGGCATATGGATAGTAAGGGGTGGAGTTATTGTGATGTAACCCCAACTGAGCAGAGAGTCTGTCATCACATGATTATGAAAATGAGTGCCATAATTAGTGACAATCGCTTTCGAGACACCAAACCGAGCTATGACATGATTAAACAAGAATTGTGTCACAGTTAGACCTTCATTATTGTTTGTAGGCATCGCTTCAGCCCATTTAGTGAAATATTCAACAACAATGATGATATAACTGTGCCCCCCGGCCGAGCAAGGGTTACAGGTCTGTTGAGGCCTTGAAATTCGCTACAAAAACGTGGGGGGTGACCACCCGGTCTGGACCTTAAAGCATCTCCTTTTCCGTTTGGGGATGGTGGTTTTGACTGGTTTAACTAGGTCCAGTTACCTTCTCTCAATCTCCAATGGCTTAAAATATAACTTTTTTTTACCAATGGGAAAGAGACATCAGGTCGTTTTTCTTGTTGATCATGCAAGAGAGTGGTCCTTAAGCTAATTTGGGGCTCAGCCAAACCACAACTAAAGTTTTTCCTCTTTGAGAAGAGGACTTCTAGTAATATAGAATTAAATCTAAATGCAAAAATATTCTAAAATGCAAACAAACAGAAATTTATCCTAATCCTATCTCAATCAGGCAGATATAGATCTAACTTAATCGAGAGCAAGATATTTTAAATAATTGGGATTTAAATATGTTTGGCTTATAATGAATATCAAGCTAACAAATTAGTTTAATTAACTAACATTATGAATACCAAAACACATTCTATTCAAAGACCATTCAACTAAGATAATCAACCAACAACATTTAGGAAATAGTTCACAAAAATGATATTGCTTGTTAAATCAGTATTTTGAATAATTAAACAATAATATGCGGAAAAAGTTCATAACATAACATTGTTTATTTAATCAATATTAAAAGACAGATTTCTGAGTAAATAGTTACTCGGAAATCTGAATTCAACCCATAAGAGCATAGATAAATGACAACATGTAATTGAAGAAAATTACTCATACCGACAAAGTGCAAAAATATGAATAAAATGACACATTTCTGCTATCATAAAATGAAACCAGTATTTAAAACAATAGTATTTATAAATACCAATTTATTTAAACCATTTCTCTGACTCTGGTCTCCAATCAATCCTTTACAAAGCTTTAATTTATGCTTTTAAAACAAGAGTTGTAGAAGTACAAACTCTGCCCCTCATGCACGATTCAGGATGCAAAGAAAAAATCTTCAATAATACCCCAAATCTGAGTTTTCTCTCCTCTACCCTACAACTCTAAATCCTCTAGAACATAGTGTCATCAAGAATCCCAGAATTGCAAAGAAGAGGAGCCTCTATTAAATTCTACAATCTGCTATTTTTAATATTTACAAAAAGGTTTCTTAATATGAAAGTGTTGAAGAGTGAATCTTCTCAATCAATTTTCATTGGCTCAAAATCATATTCTTCAATTTCTAGAGCATTTTCATTGATTTGATATCTTATTTTCCTTATCTCTTCAATTGTTTTCCTACAAAAACAAATAAAAAACAAAATTAAAATGCAAAAATAAAATCAAAATGCCAAATATGGAAATAAAGTAAATCCAATCAAATCTTAATTAAATAAATAATTGAAAAGAAAATATAAGATTTCTATTGATTCTTGTGGTGATCTAATTGGTCAAGGATTCATTGACGAATGGATATGCATTCAGAAGAAGCTTTGGGAAAATTAAAATGCAGAAAATAAAACTCAGAAAATTAGTTTTATTTAAAAAATCGGATTTTGATCTTCTGCTGAATTTTAGACCCAATAAATGATCAAATATGAAAATAAAACCACTTCAGAAATAATCTCCATGATTTTATCTATCTAACGAGCCATCTTGAGCCTCATTTGGCCAAGTAAAACTCCATTTATGAACCTCCAAATTTGGTATATTAACATTGCCAAAATTTTGGAATTTTTGTTGCTTAGGCTAAAATTCAGAATTTTTAAATTAAAAATATAATCTTAAATTAAGTTATAATTATCTATTAATTAATACTAATTAATTATAATTACATTATTTATTTTAATTAATAAAAAACTAATTGAAAATAAAATTAAACTAATTAAAAATTAATTTAATGATTGATTAAAATATTATTATATTAATATTATATTTTTTTTTTCTAAGTTGGTTTAATCTATTAATATGGAACATAATATACAGAGTGAGATTCACCTCCAAGGTTGCAAAACTATCCAACTCCAGAGGGAAGCATAGTAAAAAAAACATAGTATAGGCCGCCCAGAACTGGGAAACGGACTCAAAAAGTGTTGCCCTTGAATGGGAAACTAGCATATAGAAAGTGTTCCAAAAAATTGAAATTGTAGAAGAAACTGTTACTGCTAAGATTAATACATTCAACGTGTCCTAATTTGCAGCAATTCATTGACAAAAATCCCAAAAAAAGAGGAATAAGACTTGTCATCAGGCTAGCTGTCAATGTGGGGAGGAATCTCTTTCACAATTGGGCAACTATAGTCATCCTCCATGTCGTCCTCATCTTTTTTGGAATGCTGGGCTGAGTTCTCAGAAGAGGAGGGAGAGCTTGTATTCTTCAAATCCTTATCCATGCACACTGAGCTGCCGCTGCCTGTGCCTGCGCTGCTAGAAGTCTGCAAGCGAGATTTAACTGGGAGAGCTGCAGATTTTTTGGTAACCGGAGGAGGCATAATAGAGGCGAAGTCACCAAACTGCTCCTCCTAAAAAACTACCGAAATTTTCGCTTTGACTCGCGGCTTATCCATGGTGCTATTGAAGAGGAAGCGAGCTTCATTGCTGGCCAAAGGCTGGTAGGTGCAGTCGTCATGGATAGAATGGGGTGGACGAGAGCCACCTCCACCCCTTCCACCACCCCCCCGTCCACTGCCACCCCTTCTGCACCTCATACGGTGTCGACGCGACATTATTTTCTTTCTGAAGGCAGAGAGAGAGCGCCAGAGTCTGAGCTAGGATATAGAGACGCAGAGTGAGATGAGAGGGAAGCAGAGCAGGTGGACGAAGAGGGTTGAGCAAAGAGCTTAGACGAATTCCGAGTGGTGATGACTGGCGAAGATAGAGAATGGAAGCTATGAAGAGCCGAAGGACCAGCTTCGCTGCGAGGAGATGGAGTGCTTGCTACTCTGGTGGACTGGGAGGAAAAATAGAGACATAAGTGAAGCGGCAGACTGGAGCTTAGAAGCTGAGGCAGATTGAAGGCTAAGGCAAAGGAATGATGAACAGGGGGACGCGTCTCCATTGAATGCGTCGAGCAAGCAAAGTAAATGCTAAGCGAGTGAATGTGGAGTGCAGAACGCGTTACCTCGAGGGCCTTTAAGGTGGAGGTACTGCGATTAGGTGCAGGCAGGTGGCCTGGCCAGATGTCGCCATCGAGGCCAGCCACCATCAAACCATTAACAATCACCCGCATCCGGGCTATATTAATATTATATTTATATTATATAAAAATTATAATTAATACATAATACTATAATATTAATACAATATTAAATATTTAAATTACAAAACTTATTTATGATTCATGTATTATGTGTGAGTGAAGAATATGGAGTGGTCGGGAGGGATAAGGTGGAGGGTGAGTGAGGTGGAGGTATGACGAAACAAAATTTTCCGAAAACTAAAAACCCCTCGCATTTTCCTAATCACAAATTTGTTTGCGAAATGATTTTTTTATGAATTAAAAAATTGCAATATGCGCAAAACTTTTTTTTTATCCTTATCTATATATATATATATATATATATATATATATATATATATATATATATATATATATATATATATATATATATATATATATAATTAATTTTTTTTTTTTTTTTTTCAAAAGACCCATAGTAATCTCGCAATTTTTTGGAAGGAGGAGAAGGGATGTGAAGTGGGGTCTACGTGGAATTAACAATCATACAAATTGGACTATAGCCATTTTGCAATTTTGAGATTTTGGTTTTGGTAATTTATTTTAAAATAATACATTGGAGAAAATTACCAAGATTCCAAAACGTGTTTTCATCTATTGTACAATTTAGCGGGGTCATTTTGTAGGACAGTTAGTGAAAAATGAAAAATTAGTAAAATTCACTAAAAATTAATATTTACAATGAATGAATATTTTAACTACGAAAATTGAAATATCATACACTATATATTTTTTAACCCAAGCGAGAAAATGATCAAACTTCAAAGGAGTGTCATTTACAAATCGGTTGACCAAATGGAGTGAAACAAGTATCGTTGAAAAGCTTGTGAAAAATCGAATTCAACAAAGCAATCAAAACAAAATTTCGAGGAAGATAAAAAAATGACAAAAACATAGGATAATTAACTTAATGAAAATCCTAACAGGTGTTTAGCTAAAATTTTTGTAGAAAGGGTCCCCATTATTTGAAGTACATAAGTAAAAAATGGGGGGGGGGTTGTGTTTTACCACAACAAGGTCATAAAATCTATGCCCCATTTCGCAAAAGGTTCAATGCTCACAACTGGGTGGAAGGGTGAGGGTGCCGCGCACTCTTTTCGAGAGTAGATCTGGAAATCATGGCATTTTCGTATTGCGATAATGCAACCTTTAAAAATAGACGGTCATAAATAACTTGCGCGAAGGATCTTTTGAGCGGTAGCGTAACTAGACATGTGACCACCACAAGCCCCAAAGTGGCAGTCATTGAGAGCTTTCTCAGCTTCCTCGAGAGTCAAACATCGACGGAGGACATAGTCAATACTAGTACAATAGAGGGTGTATCCAACGATACGGTAAGGTTGGGACTGGTAGTGAATCCATCATTGCTTAGAGTGGGATAACTCTAGCCAAAAAGTTTGGGTTTGGAGATAGACAATGATGTCTCCATACCATGGATCAAGAGTACTAATGAGAAAGAGAGTTTCATTGAGGATGGACTCATCGAGAGGAATGTGATCATCCGTGGTGGGAAGATCACAGATCAACTCAGAAAATACCAGGGATTTCTTAGACTTAGCAACAGTGAATTCTAAGTCGAACTCTTAAAGGATAATGATCCATTTCGAGTACTTTCCCCCAAGAAACTAACGCGTGAGAATGTAAGTCATGGGGTTGCAATAAAAAATCACCAAGGTTTTGCGTATGTGAATGTAGTGACAGAAACATTGAACAACATGGATAGCAGCCAATGCGAGTTTCTCTAAATGCGCGTAACGGGTCTCAGTATCAAAGAGATTGCGACTTAAGTAGTACACTACATGCTCTTGACCATCATCATCGTCTTGAACCAACACCATACCAATAGTGTTGTCGACTGCGGCCAAATACAGGCAGTAATCGCGATGATAATTGGGAGGATGCAGAAGCGGAGCCGTAATTAGGGCTCGTTTCAATGCATCGAAAGAGCTCTAAGCAATTTCATCCCATAAGAACAGGATTCCATTTTTCAATAAGCGTGTAAAACCTTCGGCAAACTCAACGTAATTCAGTATGAAACAATGGAGGAAATTGGCTTTCTCCTGCAAACTCTACAGTTAATGAACCTAAGAGGGAGGAGGCAAATTGACGATTGCCTCGAATTTTAGAGGATCGATGTGGATTCCTTCTTTGGACACCACGAAACCCATGAGTCGACCGTATTTGATGTAGAAGACACACTTATGAGGATTCAACCTTAGTGTCGACAACGAAGGAAGATAGCTCTAAGGTGTTCCAGGTGATCTCGACGTTTCGTAGAACGAGCAGGAAGGTCATCGAGATATGGATGAACTATATGATTGATGTCATTAAAATCATAAGAGATAGCTCGTTGGAAAGTGGCACCGACATTCTTTAGGCCAAAATGGAGCTTTTTATAGGCAAAAGTCCCCCATGGACAAATAAATGTGGTTTTGTGTTGATCAACTGGAGCAATGTTAATATGGTTATAGCGAGAGAAATTGTCCATAAAGGAAAAAATCTCACTCCCGACACATTCATCAATGATCTGGTCGATAAAAGGAGTGGGGTAATTGTCCTTAGAACAGGCTCGATTGATGTCACAGTAATCAATGCAAATCCGAATGGTCCCTTGCTTCTTATTAACAGGAACAATATTCGAGACCCAATCTGCGAATGGTATGGGGTAAATAAAACTAGCTTTAAGAAGTTTTTCAACTTCACCCTTTATGGCGGCAACCTTTTTCGGGTTCACAAGACGAAGTCGTTGATGAGCGGACTTCGAATCCGAATAGGGGGGAATTTCGTGCACAAAAATACTCGGATAAATGTCGGGCATTTCTTCATATGACCACGTGAATACATTGCGAAATTATTGAAAAAGTGCAGTATAGATCTTGATCTCATCGGGAGAACAAGATGCACCGATATGCACATTCTCGACAATCCCTGGTTTGACAGAGATGTCGATCGGAATGGTCGAAGTGATATTTCCCATGTTCCCTTTGGACAACACTTTATGTATCAATGCCAGACTCTAAATTGGGTCATTCGGTACTGGCGAAGCATGGGATTCCAAACAGGCTTAGATGTCACCTAGGATTGGGAGAAATGAGGAACGATGATGTCCATCATCCCACGGAGTTTCTTCGAGAGACATTACCTCCACGATACTCTCGTCGGTGGGGAAAGTCTCATTCAAGGGATAATCAGAGTCCCAAGAACCAAACCAAGGATACTGTGCATAAGTGTCCAGAGAGGAAACCAAATGAGTGTTGGTTTCAGATGTAACCTCAAAAGTTGCGAGAATACTTTGATACATTTGCTCAGCTAGGCTTAGAGGCATAACGTCACCAACACTCTCGAGCTGGTCGGGATTGGGAATAATCCATGGATCGTGACCAGATGAAATCATATTGATGGAGGCGAAATTCGAAGGCAGAAGCGGAAAAATTCCCATAAGGGACGAGTCTTTGAACAGACCCGACCCAATGTTCTCATAAGGAGTAGCAATATTCCCAACATACAGAATGTTACCCACTGGAGAATTAGAGGGGAAGAAAGACAACTAATCGATAGTCACTATATTCCCTTGATGAGGGAAACAGAGGAAGCTAAAGAGGGTGGAGACCATGCAAACCATAGAGTTTGTCCAACTACGTCCAAGAAGGATATTATAGTTCAAGTTGGATTCTACCACTTCAACTTCCATGGTTACCGTTTTCACCTCCAACAGGATGGGAAGTGCCTTGAGAATACCGTAGGGCTAAGAACCTCTACCATCGAAATATTCTTAGGTATTCGGGCACTAAATCAATTGGGGAGAGCTAATGGCTTTCCAGCATGGGACATACATGATGCAGGTCGAAGCACCTTCATAAATGACAGTCCGATGAATATTCTTTCCCATAATGGTAACTTGGATCAAAAAAGAAACTTGAGATGGGAGGCGAGGAAAGAAATTTTCGAGATCGAAAGTAATTAGATTAGAATCTAGAGGATCAATCCCTCCAATAGCGAAGAGTAGTGCCTTCCATTGTGATGGGCACGATTGAAGGACCTCCAAAGCCAACATCGTCGAAGGTGCTTGAGCCAGATCTTCTACAATATTCTAGTGTTGTGCTGCTCTCGCATTCAGATTGTAAGACGATTTCCGAAGAAAACCTTTTGTGGGCGGTCAGATGCTGGAGTCACTACACGGTCTCTCAATATAGAGAGGACTAGAGGTAAGAGGTGTGGTAGAGGAAGGGTGATCTTTAAATATTTATGGATATAGAAAACGAATCCAATTATTCAATTAAAAAATCCAAATACTTCAACCAGATCGATGAGGCCTTTGGTATTCTATTGTTGACAATATATCCAACATTGCATTTCCATGTGGACACATGCATCACACTGAATCAAGTATGGACAACCTTGGAGAATTTATTTGGAAAGCATGATGAGATATAAGCCCATCTTCTCGAAAATGAGCTAATTTCTTAGGTTCGAGCAACTTTGAGAACATTCAAGATTTCTTTATGAAATTCAAATCATTGCTTGTTCAATTATCGAATTGTGGGATCTATAAATCCAAATAGGAAATTTAATTGATCATTTCCATTTTTTCTAAATTAGGTCCTGAATATGCTATTTTTTGTTTCTACATTTCATATAGTTAGACTTACAATTGGAGATATATGGAAAATTCCCAAACTTGATGCATTTGTTGAGTCTCTCATTCATGAACAAGATAAGATCATCAATATTGGTTCATTAAAGTCTTCAAATAAACATGTTCTTTTCATGCATGAAAAATGAAGTCCAACTTGAAACCAAATTAACAATCCAAAGGAAAAGGAAAGACAAAAGATCTAGATCCAAGAAACGAAGGAATTCCAAAACCTCCAAGTGAATCTTCTAGCTCCAAGGGTAAGAAGGGAAGGAAAGGAAACTCCAATTGTCCTTATTGTAATAGAGGTTATCATGCTTAATCCTCTTGCATGCAAAATAATATTGATCTGATGGAAAAATATTCAACAAAATAATCTTGGACATCACATTCCAGATAGTTCCAAGAAAAAGGTGGAAGAAAAACCTTCATAAACAAGGGGTATTGGTCATGCTTTGATTTCCCTTCATTCTACGCTGCAAGAATGGATCATCAATTCATAATTTTCGCAACATATGGATTTTTAAAAGGAATACGTTTCTTCTCTACAACCATACTCAAGACCTCCTATTCTCATGGGAGACAATTTTGCAATTGAAGCAACTACACAAGGAAGAGTGCAATTTGAAGATGGAAGTTTTGAGAATGTTTTGCATATTTTAAGGCTTTTTGTGAATATTCTTTTAGTGTATTAGAATACACACCGTAACTGGAAGGAAAGTGGAGTTTAACACGGATTCCATGAGAATTTTGTATATGCTAACCATATTTAAGATTGCATTTGGAAAGGTACATGATAAATCTCGTATGTATACCTTTTCTCATTGTTTTCCTCACTCATTTGATTTTTCTACTATTGCATGCCAAATGAAGAAAGTAGGATTTTGCACAAGAGATTTGGCCACTTGAATTTCAAATATATGTAACAACTCAGCAAGCAAGGGATGGTCAAAGGACTATAATCCATTGAATTTTCAAAGAGTGTTTGAAATGGATGTGCTCTTGGAAAGCATCCAAATGAAAAGTTTGAGAAGGGGCATGCATGGAGAACCTCTTCACCTTTGGAGCTTATACACAATGATCTCATGGGTCCATTTACAAAAACATTTATGAGAAAAGAAATATATGTGTTGTCATGTATAGATGATTACACAAGATTCACATGGATATACTTTCTAAAACTCGAGTATGAAGTTTTTTGTTATCTAAATATTTTCAAAGTGCATGTGGAAAATTAGTCTAGAAAACGCATCAAGACCCTCTGCACAAAAAATGGGAAGGAATATGTCAAAAAAGATACCAAAACCTTTGTGATAAAGCAAGAATACAGTTGCAACGTACCATTCCTTACACTCTACAAAAAAACAGGATGGCCGAAAGGAAGAACAGATCTTTAAAAAATATGGCCAATTCCATGTTGCATGTAAGATCTATTCCATCAAAATTGTGGGCTAAAGCTATCAATTGTGCTCCATATATCAATAATAGTTCTCTTCATAAAAATGTTACTAGAAAAACATCTTTTGAGGATTGAACTTGCATGCAAACTGAAGTCATTCATTTTTTCATTTTAAGATCTTTAGCATGGGTCCACATTCCTATAGAAAAGAGAAAGTCCTTAAAGCCTTAGAGAAAGGAATGCATGTTTGTTGGATATTCCAATGAAGTGAGGAGGTACAAATTGCTTGATATCAACAATGAAGAGCTCTTTATCGAAATGAGTGTAAATTTTATAGAAGATCCTTTGCATGCACCACCAGATGAACTCGTTACAAAGTTTCCCTCACCACCAATTGATGAGTATGCAGATGATACTTTGGATCAGATATATGATCTAGATGAACCTTTTCCTGCGACGCATGTTGGACCACTAGTTGTTGAAAATCGAGATAATACCTCCCCATGTAGTTCAAAATATTCTCGACCACCTTTAACACAAAAATGGCACATCATGAGTGATCTCTTAGATGATCGTGTCATTAGACCTCAATTTGAGGAAGATCCATAAGCACTTTCAGTTATGGAGCCTTGCATGCCCATGCCTGCTTATATAATGCATGCAATTAATCCACAAACTTATGCATAATCATATGGGCATCCTGCATGGGAAGAAACTATGGATGAGGAATACAACTCTCGTTGAGAAACAAACTTGAAACCTAGTTCCGCTACCTTCCAATCGTAAAATTTTCAGGTGCAAGTTGGTTTATCAAACCAAGAAATAAACAAATGGACAAGTTAGTTGATATAAAGCATGATTCCTGGCCCAAGGTTTTCAACAAGTACATGGTGTTGGCTATGATGAGACTTTTGCTCCATTGGAAAAAATGGATTCTATTAACCTAGCTCTCTCCATTGTAGCAACAAGAAGGTTGGAGGTGCAACATATGGATGTGAATAATGACTTTCTTCAATGGTGATCTCGAGGAGGAAATGTGCATGGAGTAGCCATAAAGATACATTCAAAGTTCATCCATAGTATGCAAACTAAAGAAATCTCTCTATGGCCTCAAGCAGACACCTAGAGGCTGGTATGCAAAGATGGATTCTTATTTGTTGGCTCAAAATTTTATATACTGCAAATCTAATTCCAACATTTATTTTCTGAACAAAACTGACTCCTTGTTGATAATAACACTCCATGCAGATGATTTTTTGATAAAGGTAGTTCTATTTTTTCCATTGTTGAGATTAAAATTGCATTGCATAAGTGGTTTTCTATGACAGACATGGATCTGCTTAATTTATTCCTTAGACTAGAGATTGTCCAGAATAGTTTTGGGATTACTATTTCTCAACTGAATTATGCTATATATATTTTGGCACAATTTCACATTAGTGACTACAAGCTAGCAACCATAACTTTATTGTCATGGATAAAGATTGAGGATGGAAAAGACACACCATTAGTTGATTGCACATTGTACTATTTGCTTGTGGGGAGTCTTCTTTATGTCACTCACTCTCGTCCTGATCCCTCATATGTTGTAGGAGGAATTTCTAGATACATGCATGAGCCACATGAGTTACACTAGAATGCTGCAAAGCACACCCTTCGATATGTCCAGGGGACAATCACCTCTAGAATTCATTATGTAGCAATTTTTTCTTTGGATCTCATTGGGTTCACATATTCAAATTAGGCTAGAAATAGCCTAATTGCAAGTCCACCTCTGGCTACGTGCTTAGTTTGGGATCTGACCCATTTTGTTAGTCATGCAAGAAGTGGGTTGTCATTGCTTTACCATTAGTAGAGGCCAAGCACAAATGAGTTAGTCAATGATGCCATTCAGGCCATTTGGCTACAAAATTTCCTTTCTAGGCTTGGAATTATTTTCCATCGTCTAATGGTCATATGGTGTGACAATCAGAGTACATTGATGTTTTGTAGAGATGCAATGTAGCGACAATTAACCAAACATATCCAAATCCACATGCACTACATCAGGGAATTGATTCATGATGACATCATCAATCTATAGTACTATCTTAGTTCTGAGCATATTTCTGACATCTTCACCAAAGCTTTCATTGAGAAGAGGCTTCACTTTTTGCGAGATTGTCTCAGGATAAAGGACACAACTGCTTAGCAATTGTCTTTTCTTTTAGTTTTGCATTGTATTTTGAGGGATTTTTCTTCCGGGGCTAGTTTTCCCCTCTTTCCTCTTTCATGAATGGTACCTAAAATTGCCTTGTTGTTGAGACTGATTCATCTTGTATCATACTCACCTAAGTTATGCTTAGGGGTAGTGTTGGTGTACATGCACATTAAATAGCTTTAATTAGCATTAGTGCTCGCATGTGGTGTAGATGCACATTAAAATAAGATAAAGCACATTTAACTTTAGCTAGTTTTAGTGCTTGCATGTGGTGTACATGCACATTAACATAGCATAAATCATACTCAACTTTAGTTAGCTTTAGATAGTCTTAGTGCTTCCATAGAATTAAGTTTAACTTAGTTGCTTTATGTATTGATTCTCTCACTAATAATCAAATATTGAGTTCATTTTTTTTTTTACACTTAGAACTAGAAGCAACAATCACAACCACTTAATTTTTTTATAAAATTCTGGCCTTATATCGATACAAACAAACCTAACACTGTTACCGATGACATAGGTAACCTGACCTCAAAACGGGAACTCTAGCCCAAAAAGACTCAAAAAACATGAAAAAACACCCCAAAAACAAAAAAAGTGTATTCCAGAACGCACTTGGTTTTTTTTGAAGGTCAAATTTCAACATTTTATAAAATTATGCTAAAAACAAAATTGTTTGTTGAAAAGAGGATTAAAAAAACACCCTCAAAACAAAACCAGTTGATGCTGGAATAACAAAAAAAAAAATTGTGTCATATTTTTGGCATTTTAAAAAATAGAAATAACATTTTTTAATTTTAAAAATTCAAACATTAAAAAAAACCTAAAATTTAAGAAAAAAAAAAAATTTTAAAAATAAAAACATTTTAAAGCTTAAAATTTAAAAATATATAGGAATAAAAAAATAAAAATAAAAACAAAATAAAAATTTTAATTCAAACATAAAAAAAAACCTAAAAAAAAAAATAAAATAAATAAATTTAAAGATTAAAATTTCAAAATATATAGAAAATATATATATATATATATATATATTAAATTAAAAAGAAAAACAAGTTAAAAAAAAAAAGAAATTATAAAAAATAAAATATAGAAATTAAATTTAAAAAAGAAAAAGAAAATGTTTATTAAAAACATTTTTTTTTAAAGAAATATATTTAAAAAAAAAAAAAAAAAACATTATTGAAATTAAAAGTAAAAAAATGAAAAATTAATTAAAAATAAAAAATGAAAAATAAAATACAATAAAAATATTAAATTTAAAAAAATATATATTAAAAAAACAAATTGATTTAAAATTAAATTTAAATTATAAAAAATAAAATATATATATATGAACTTAAATTAAAAATATATATATTAGATTTTATTAAATTAAAAAAAAAATGTTAATATTGAAATAACAAATTAAATTTAAAAAAAAAATTAATTTTTAATAAATAAATGAATAAACAAATAAATTTTGAAATAAAAAATAAATTTTAAATATGAAAAAAAAAAAAATATTGTTAAAATAAAAACTTCAAAAACTTCAAAAATTAATTAAAATTGAAAAATTAAAAAAAAAAAAATTATTAAATAAAAAATAAAATAAAAAACAAATTAATTTGAAAATATTAAGTTTAATTAAAAAAAAAAAATCTAATTTTAAATACACAATTTTAATTGAAATAAAAAAAATATAAAAATTTTATGTAATTAAAAAATAATAATAAAAGAATAAAAAAAAAAAATATTAAATTCAAATAAATTATTAAAAAAAAAAAAATTTACTAAATTTTAAAAAATTAAATGAAAAAACTAAACATAAAATTTAATAATAAAAAAAAATTATATGAAAAAAAATCAATTAAAAAAAAAAAAATACACAATTTAATAAAAATTATTAACAAAATTTAGAAAAAAAAGAAAAAAAGAATAAAATTAAAAAATTAAAAAAAAAACAAAACAAAACAAAACAAATTAAATTTCAAATATATTAAAAAAAAGAATATTTTGATCGTGGTGGCACCGCTAATCGGCCTCCCACCCAGGTGGCTGCGGAGGCCAACCGCTGGGTGGGAGGCCGATTCCGAGAATCAACCTCACGCTGCGGGAGGCCAATTCCGGGAATCGCCCTCCCGCGGCGAGAGGCCGATTCCGGGAATCGCCCTGAGGCCGATTTCGGGAATCGCCCTCCCGTGATGCGGGAGGGCGATTCCCGGAATCGGCCTCCCGCGGCAGGAGGGTGATTCCCAGAATTGGCCTCTCGTGGCAGAATTGGCCTCCCGCGGTGGGAGGGCGATTCCCAGAATCAGCCTCCTGCCACGAGGCGACGATTCCCAGAATCGGCCTCCCGCCCAGGTGGCGGCGAAGGCCGGCCGCTGGGGTGGCTGCATGTAGCCTCCCCGCCCGCCCAGCGGCCAGCCTCCACCGCCACCTGGGCGAGAGGCCAATTAGCGGCGTCATCACGATCAACAAATTATTTCTTCTTTTATATATATATTTAATTTGATTTTTTTTATTTTTTTATTTTTTTTTTATTTTTTTTTTTAAATTCAAATTTTTTATTTTAAATTTAATTTGTTTTAATTTTTTTTGTTTTTTTGTTTTTTTTTTTTAAATTTAATATTTTAGATTAATTATTTTTTAAAATTTAAAATTTATTTATTAAATTTACTAAATTTTAATTTAATTTAATTTTTATTTTTATTTTTTTTAGTTTATTTAGTTTTTCATTTTTAAAATTTATAAATTGTTTCATTTAAAAAAAAAAAGTAAATTTATGGATATTTGTTTTTTAATTATTTGCACGTGGTTTTTTTCATTTTTTTTGCTTTTTAATGATAGTTTTTTTTTTTTTTTTTTTAAATTCTTTTATTTTAAATTTCTTTTTCAATTTTAAATTTTGTTTTGTTTTTTTTTTTTTTTAATTTGTTTTTTTTGTTAATTTTAAAATTTGTATTTTTGTTTTCTTATTATTATTATTATTTTTAATTTAAATTTTTAAATTTAATTTTTTCTTTTTTTATTTTATTTTTTATCTAAGAATTTAATTTTGTATTTAAATTATTTTTAAATTTTCTATTTTTAATTTTTTTAATTATATGGTTTTTTTTAATAACTTAGAAAAAAATGTTTTTGATGTTTTTTGTTTTGTTTTTTGTTTTTGTTTTTTTTTTTTTTTAATTTTTTTTTTTTTTTTTCTTTAAATTATGTGTTTTTTTTTTTCTTTTCAAATTTTGTCATTTATTTTGATATAATTTTTGAATATTTTTGTTTTTATTTGTTTATTTTTTGTTTAAATTTTTTATTTTTACGAGTTAATTTTGTTTTTTTTACATTTTTATTGTTTTTATATATATATTTTTTATCTAATTTTTGTGTTTTATTACCAACATGAAAATCACCACTCTAAAAAAAAAAAGGTTGATCTTTTGCATCAATACGTTTCAAGAGTCGCAGAGAAAATGTCAATACAACTCTAAAAAAAAAAAAAATTGATGTTACATCAATACGTTTCAAATTAGCATAGAAAATCACTAACATTTTTAAAACAAATGTTCATACTTCATAAATAAAAATATTAGAGTGTCAAAAATGTGCTAAAAAAAAAGGTGATTATCACACTTTTCAAAATGCGGGTACTTTTTATGCTACGAAAAAAGTAAGGAAGGTATAGTTGCCTGTTACTATTTCATCGATATGATTCTTTTACCTATAGGCTTGATGTTTTCCATACAATTAAGTTTGACTTAGTTGCTTTATGTATTGTTACTCTCACTAATATTCAGATATTGAATTCATTTTTTCTTCTAAATTTCTTTTTAATTTTTAGTTTATGTATTTATTCTTTAGCTAAATCCTTACGTGTGCTCTAATAATTTTAAACTTGGAACTAAAAGCAACAACCACAACCGCTTAAAAACTTTATAAAATTCCGGCCTTATATCGATATAAACAAACCTATGGAAGTAAAGGTCATACCATTAAAAATAAATGTACAAACAATACCAAATGTTGATGCAAAGATATATTAACTATATTACATCAGAAACCCAAACTTTAATAATTAAAAATCCATTTACACGTCACATCCATTCCATAGAAATACACACATGGAAACTAGCCACCATACAAGCTTGCAACTTACATTACATTTCCGTTTCCATCTCACTAAAGAAACTCAATAGTCTTGCAGATATTATGTACATCAATAACAATGGCTTCCTATATGCATATAACACTCGCAAATGACAATTTGATAACTAGAAATTGCACCATATGTTGCAAAGGAAACGTTGTAAAGCAGTAACATAGGAAAGAGTAGTATAGAAGAAATGCTCTCACATGAATCATGCAAAGAGTAGTATAGAGGAAATGCTCTCACATGAATCATGTAGGATAACTACAATTATAGAGAGTGAAGAACAAGATTGGGCTATTGACATTCTTAATAATGGTTGAGTCCATGTCATTAATGTATTTGTCATGGTTATACCCCAATATTCAAAGGAGATGGATTGAAGTACATGATAGAGTGTACCAATTCTTGATAGTGCTTTTATTCAAATCTCTATAGTCTATGAAGTACATGATAGAGTGTACCAATTCTTGACAGTGCTTTTATTCAAATCTCTATAGTCTATATACACACGGTGTAAGTCTCTTCCTTCCAAGGCACTATGGTAAAGGTGACCCATAAGGTGAGGTACTTGGTAGAAGTACTCTTTACTCCAACAATGGTCCTAAGATGAAATATGAAAAGTACTCTCTACTCCAACAATGGTCCTAAGATGAAATATGAAAATGAGGTGATTGATTAGTATAACCATTTCTTCTCTAAGAATCATAAGTATCAAAAGAGATTAGAAGAAAGAGATTAGATCAAAACCACAAAGAATAACAACTCATCTATGGTATAACTTAGTTATTTAATGATATAACTTACAAAATCTCTTCATAAACACATAAATAATTTGATCATTTTTCCTCTTGAGTAATCATAAATTTTTTATTTTTCATAAATTTCAACCAAAATATTATAATTTAGTTAGCTTTTATGATTTTTAAAATTTTTGCAATGCTATATGTATTATGAAGTAAGTGTTTTAACATTTATTATGCATAGAACTCTATTGTCATTTACTAGTCATTTAATTTATATGGGCCAGTTGCTAGTAATTATCAAGTGGATTGTAGGGATATGAAATATTAGTAGTCATAAATCAAAGATTGATATTTATTTCAAAAGTAGTTGTCTTTTTCTATCTTTTTAATTAAATTGATACATTAGAATAAAAAAGAAAAAGAAAAATAAAACTATATCAACATGTGTCATCTCAACATGAGTTAAGACTTTTTTAACCTATGGTATTTGTAAGTCTTGACATTAGCCCATAATATTGTAAAAATACCTATTTACAAATTGAAAATCTCAATGATAAAAAAAGTAAATCTCTATAATTAAAAATCTTACTACATTTTTATATTATTTTTTATAATTAATTATAACACTAATAATAATTATTTAAAATAAAATTATAATATTTTTTTTTTATTAATTTTTAAAATTTATCACTTATTTAATTTTGACGAATGTAAAAAATTATATGGATTATTATTAATTATTATTATGAATTTTGATTAATTGTTTCATTCCTCTCCCTTTTGCCGTCATGACTTTCAAAGGATCTATCAAGTACGTTCGATGATGGAAAAATCGTTTAGGCTGACCTATCAAATGCGTTCAACAATGGAAAACATGTTCCATTTTACCTCTATTTCCAACCTCACCTCTGCCACGCGTTCAACAATGGAAAACATGTTCCATTTTACCTCTATTTCCAACCTCACCTCTGCCACTCTGTCCAACCCTAACCTCTTTTAACCTCTATGTGATTGCCCGTGTAACCTTACTTTATTATGATTGAATGACTGATTTGTCGTATTAAAGATTCAAAAGTTTATTAATTTATGTTTTTGAGATACAAAATTCAGAATACCCATAGTTTTTATTTTTAGTCAACATTTTTCTAATATTGTATTTCAAAATCTACACCACAAAAATCTCATGTGTTTATTATTTTTATTTTTATTTATTGCGTATAAGAATTCGACATTCGTTTCTAAATTTCTCATGCACGTGGTCGAGCGTTTTGAATAGGAGCAGCCTAATAAGCGGATAAGTCCATTTTTGTGGGAATTTCATTGTATGTTCCACACTATGAAAAGGAAATTTTGGGATGAAACGTTGACACTATTCATATCTTCAAAATGCTCCCACAGTTATTGAATCCCCTAATTTTTTTCAACATGTTCGTTAAATAATTATGCCCTAATTTTTTTCAACATGGTCGTTAAATAATTATGCAGATAAGTGTGGTCTTTTTAAGAATAGGACTTTCAAATTTTCATTCTTTGAAAAAATTCCATGAATTGCGTGAATGGTCTATAATATCACAACCTATAATTTGAGAATATTCCTAATTAAATCAAGGATTTCTAAAACGAATAATTCAAGGATTTCTAAAACGTTTTGTTGACTTAATTGTGTTTGTTACATCTACTAACATACACATATAAATAAATATAATTGCTTATATTATATCTACTAACACAACCATAACCTTATTTTTCTATAGTATATCAAAATATTTATTAATTAAATTCAGTTTTAATTTACAGTTTTAAATGTTTTTAGTTTTTTTTTTGAAGTTACTTCTTTTGTGATAGTATTAATAATAATAAAAGTATTCCATGTTTATCCGATTCTTATATTATTTTCTACATTCTTCTTGCTCGTTCACGCAGCCATGGAAGGTATTGAACGAAGATTGTACACAGTAACGATGCTCTTCTTAGCCTTCAATCACTTCAATGCTATCCTCAAGCTCTCAAGATTGTTGGAATTTTACTTCCAACCACCATCATGAATAAGCAGTGGCGCAAGCCACATTTCATCAAATTTTTATTGCAGAGAAAGACAACAGCAGATCCAAGAGTCAGACGCGTTTTCACGCAACACAACAAACAAAGTACAAAGCCTTTAACTCTGCATTTATTCCCAACCATCGCATTGACTTACCTTTTTGCCAACACAACACATTTCGCAACTTTTAGGTTTTACCCGTAAGCCTTTCCATTGTTAAGTTAAGTCTTCGCCGATGCGATATCAGCGGGACCCACCAAACCTTTATCGCATTTGCAAACCACCGCAATCCTTTGTATTTTGCATTTTGCACTTACCGCACTTACCAACCTTTACCACCGCCCGCACATTGCAAATTTTATCGTTTAAACTCTTAAGCCCGCATGTTATGTTAAGTTTCCCCCGATGCGATATCAACGGGACCCACAACCTCATCGCACTCCGCAAGTCTTAAGTCTTACCTCAAGCCTTACCGCATGTTATGTTATTTCTTTGCTGATGCGATATCAGCGGGACCCACCTTTTAAGCCGCCCGCAGAGCGCAAGTCGCAAGTTTTACCAGTTACCTTTTTCCGCAGCCGCAAGCTATGTTATTTGATTTGCGATGTGATATCGCTATCGCATATCGCAATCACAAAGATTTAAGTTTACTGTTTGAGCGCCCGCATACTAAGTTATTTTGGTTAAGATGCGATAAGTGCCACGTCACTATCGCACGTCGCAGCCTGCAAAGTTTAATGGATAGTGCCATGAGTTAAAAGTTAAAATCGCTGATCTACGCGGATGCGATGTGGACCAGAGCCGCATTGCATAAGATTTGAAGTCCACCAGTTTGTATTTTTGGACGCGTTTTTGTGTGTTTTTGTGTATAAGCAGGAATATGCCATGCGTGCTGATTAATGAAGAAATGGGTCTTTTTGACGGCCCAAGGACAAATGTTGTTGAACGTCCGTTCAAGCATTGAAGCAACATTGATTAGATTAGGTTTTACAGGCATCAACCATTTGATATAAGCTATGTAATTTTCATTATGTTAGAGAGAGAGAGTTGAATAGAAAACTGAAGTTTTGTTCCGCACTTGCATTTTTACGCTGTCTGTGTGTTGACTATTAATTCCGCATTTTTGCTAGAAGTCTATGTGTTGTGGGGGAGCATCCCTCTGTTATTGATTTCGTTCAATATTTCCAACAAAGATTGCTCGCGACGAGAGGTGTAACAGTTATCTGTGTTACCCTCCCTTCAAACCGTCAAATTCTCCTCCCACAGGTGCAACGATGGGGTGATCTGCCTCTCTATTTCCAGGATTTATCGGTTTGAGATTCTCCTCTGCCGTCAGACCGACAGATTGTCAATAATATCTCCGGTGATGAACTGCCCATGATATTCGATATCATACACAAAATGAGGGAGCTGCTGAAGGGTTTCATGGTGGAGCTCAATAGCCGTAAATATTACGAATTCCGGGAGTTACAACCTCCTGCAATTTTTGGCATTTCTGTTCATTTTCTTTGCTCGAATTCGTCTCCAAATATCGACTTCCTTAATACCAATGAATAATGGTGCACGCGACACATACAGAGGAGACGTAGTTCCTTTGGTTGTGAAGCTCCAAGCCAGGACGTAATGGTCTTCCAAGAACGTTCCAATGGCAACTAAAAATCTAACTAACATTTATTCGCCATCCAGAGGAGACGCAGTTTCTTTGGTTGTGAAGCTCCAAGCCAAGATGTAATGGTCTTCCAAGAACGTTCCAATGGCAATTGAAAATCTAACTAACATTTATTCGATTATTTCTGTAACTTATTAATGACTGTATTTAATCTAAAGGTAGAAACTCTTTCAATCGTCTAACATCAAAATCAATGGTGCACAATGGTACAAGTGGCATTTTGGGGAGTTGTTTTCAAATAGTGATGCTTTACAGTGTAAATATGTATTTCTGATATGTTTTTAATAAGATTTTTTGGAGTTTCTGGTGGATTTTTTTGGCTCGATAATATGTACTTATGATTTGTTTTTAATAAAAAAAATTGGAGTTTTGGTGGATTTTCGAGCTGGAATCGGACATAAAATTTTGAAGTGAAATTGTGTTATTTAAACTGTTTTTTTATTTTACTTTATTAGGAATTTGGCGGTAAAAATCACATTAGATTGTATACATGGATTCAATACCTTGAAAAAAAACCCATGGCACTTAAATTGTGCAGAATTTACCATCAAACTTGTAATTTCAATGAATTCTTACGAGATTTTAGACAAATTAAATTAAAAATATTAAAAATAAAAAACTTTTCAAAAAATCACATTAAAAACAATTCTTCATGTAATTAAATTAAACCAGCCCTTCCTAGGAATCAGGAAACATTTTTTTGTTCACGCTCCTGGACAGGAATTTCATGCAGATAGGCGGATTGACATTAGCCAGAGCCAGAATGGCCTCAGGAAGAGTCCATATGCCATCTCCAGATAAGAGACCAGCAGCCACTGCAGGAACCATTATGTCAGCTTCTTTGCGGTTGATCTTCTGCCAAATGAATACAACGGCTGTTCCCACGCACATATCGATGGTAAAGAAAGCTCCATAGTAGAAAGGTATAGCCATGGCCATCGGCAGGGGGATATACTGAGACACTTTTTTGGGTACACGGTCTCTTATCAAATTGACCACAATGGCTCCTGCGAAGAAACAATAACAGAGAGTGAGGCAGTGCTTAGGAAGGGCACCAAATCCTTCCACTGCAAGGATGGCGATGTTTCTGAAAAGTATTCCATTCGGCGATGCATATAGCCCCTTTGGATCTCCAACGTGGAAGGCCTTCCAGAATAGCCAGAAGGTACAGGGTGCTATTATGCATCCCATGGCGGTCCCAATCACAACATAGATCTTGGGGATGATAGGGTCAGGTATCCAGTCTTGAAATCCTGCATCAGATCTGCAGCAGTAGAGACTATTGCCATCATTACCCCACAAGTAGCTAACCCTGCCAGTACACCGCCATGGTCCTTTCCTGCCCATGCTCCAAAGATGAAGATGGCTAGTTTCCCATAGGTTGTGACCAAGCTCCAATCTGTAAGCCCACATCCATATGCGTTGCAGAATGCAAACACAGGTGCCATGATGTATGCCACCAGAACAAAGTACCATTTCACAGGATGAAAAATCCGTGGGATGACTCCCATGGATATAGAAGCAAGGGCCACATATCCAGCTCCAGCCACCCATAGGGGTATGCTGTCTTTCATAAACATCTCGTTCCTCCGCTGCTCATCATAGGGTATTGCTGCATCCACTGGTGCCTCATTCCCATCCCTGTTTACCACTGGAAGACCATTTCGAGCCCTCTTTTCCTTGCTTTGACTATAGAAATTGGTCCCACTGATGACCATGATTTTGACAAAATTGTAGAGTCCATCGCCCAATATGAGAGAAATAGCCACAAAGACCTTGTAACCTTTGAGGCCCTGCATACTCCCATCTGCAGCAGTGTACCAGTGTCCCCTCTGGTTATGTATGAGAGGCCACATTAGACCCCAAGAGATAACTGCTCCGAACAACATGGACAAGTTTACCAAGTGTGGACAGAGCATCCCAGCTCCTATATAAGGCAAGCTGAAGTCAAAGTAAAATCTGCAAAACACGTAACATTCAAATGATAATAGAGAACATTAAAATGGTAAGTAATAAAAATAACATTTTTTTTCAAAATATTTATGTAATTTGTGATCAACAAAAGTGGTTTATGAGACCTTAAAAGAGGAAAAAGAATCTAAGTTTGATTCTTCAAAATATTGTTTCTATGGTCAAAGAGAAGGGAAATAAGTGTTCTAATATCGCTATAGGTGGCTTGGCTTAATAAGTCAAGAAGATTAGAAGTGTGGCAATGGTAGGAAATTGAGAGCTAATGTGAGTAAGAGAAGGGCAGTCTAAAAATAAGTGTTTTTCATCTTCCACCTGCTTAGAATTGCTGACAGATTCTATTCTATCATTCCAAGAAATTTTGGGAATAGACCACCATCCAGTCTCACTCCAGAGCTCATAGAAATATAAAACCATTATTATCTAAATTGTCAAATTCCTCCAAAAATAAAACAAACAGGTTAATTTTTTTGTCCACAATTCTGTGTGCCCAATTCCAAAATATTCAGGCCAAATTAAGTCAAATTAAGCTAAACAAAAGACTTTATAACAGTTTAAGCAATTTCCATCTGGAACAAATAAGCTTTCAATGAAAATTGAAGTTATATAGTTTTCCTAGCTAATTAAATTGGGTAACAAAACAAAAACAACGAAAGACATATCCAACCCAAATACATACTCCTGATCCCTAGCTGCCAATCCAAAAGTAGGAAACTGCGTAAAGCCACAATCATCACCAGCTGTGAAAAACCACTGGAAAAAACTCCAGAGGAAACTCAAGGTAAAGAATTTTCCAAGAGCTCTGATTTGTTTCCTGCAATATTTGAGGGAAATGCACTGTAAGATGAAAAAACCAGTGATACTTAAAAGTGGGGATGAACTAGACGGTGATTATATCCATTTGATCAAGTTCAAACATTTGTTATCTTTCATCAGTTATACATATCCTGCCATTACTTTAGCATTACCTTGCCTGCTTGTCTCCCTGAGGAGTGTGGAATCCATTAATGAGAGTAGCTGTTGCTGTGCCACTTGGATAGGTGAGCTTATAGTCTATCACCATTATCTAATAAGCAGACAAGAAGAAAACCCGGTAAAATTCCACATTCACTGCAAAGAAGCCCAAAATAAATAAAATAAAAACATGGAAATCCTAAATCAGAACTACACTCTAAAAGATTCCAAATTTCCTTACCTTCCGCAGCGGTACCACAGATAATAGTCCTAGAAAGGCCACGGTGAAAAGAAAACCAATAATCCAACTCAGACTTGGATTTTTGATACTGTCTGCAGTATTCCCAGCACTACCTGTGTCTGACTGTTCATATATCGTTTGGGTCATAGCCAATAAATATGATCCAAATCCCCCTGCCATTATACCCAATTCAGAAATCCAAAATCACATAAGAATTCATGACAAAAAGTTTCAGACTGACTCATACATACCGCTGAATGCAAGCCCATAACAAGCCACCACACAGGTTTGAATCACCGTATTCTCTTGTCTGGTGAACGGAGTCTTCAACAACCCAAACTTGTCGAGAAATTTGGTCCACATGTTGATGAAAAAGAATCCCAACAAGCCCGCAGCAATATTGAGAGAAGGGATGACTCCGGTGGTGAGGCTGAATTTCATGACAATTATACAGAACATGATACCCAGTAGCATGCTCACAAACATTGCTCTGAATGTGATCTGTTCCGACCAGGGAGGCACCTGCTTGTCCCCAAAGATCTGCTCTATGCTCACCTCTTTCTCTTCATTAATCATGTTTTCCGTGTTACCATCACCGGAGCTTAATTCTTCTCCATTCTTCACATGATCAACTCGTTTTACAAGCCCTTCTCGACCATGAACATGACCATCCTCATAACTGTGTTGATCCATTTGGGCATCACAGAAATCAGAATAGGAATTGGATCAGCCAGAGCTAACAAAGTTATATATGTATATATAACCTCAACTAGCAAGTCATGAATTTTATTTATATTCCAATCCTCTGGTCAAACTACCACAAAATATTATGCAGCATTCACTATTCAAAATAGCCCAGTGACCCCCTTAGCTCACTGTGGGAAACAATCCCTTGACTTTTTAAGTGGCCTGCCATATATGTCACAAGATACCCAAAATATCAATTCGTAAAGTAGAATCAATAAAAACGTTGAATAGGTATAAAAAATAAAAGAATCTCTTAGCCTTATCCCCACACCTCTCTTTTACTCCAAGTTGCCTGGACTTGGAAATCTCAATCCTATTATTATTATGTCTTCTGGTCAAACTACCACAAAATATTATGCAGCATTCGCTATTAGTAAAGTAGAATCAATAAAAACGTTGAATAGATATAAAAAATAAAAGAACCTTTAGCCTTATCCCCACACCTCTCTTTTACTTCAAGTTGCGTGGAACTTGGAAATCTCAATCCTATATTATTCTGTCTTATTATAAACTGTGAACCTGGATATACGTGGATAGAGGGAAAAGAGTACGCAATTTGAATTCACGGTGAACTACATAGCCTCTCATTATCTATTTACAAAACTTTATTTATTTGATTTGAATTATGTAATTGAATTTAGCATGAACCTCATATTTAGTTTTGGATCATTATCTATTTAGAAATCTTTATTTATTTGTAATATTAAAATTCAAATTACTGTTGTACATAAGTGATTGAGGGTATTTAAATTATTTGATTTGAATTATGTAATTTGAATTCATCGTGAACCTCATACTTTGCTTTGGCTCATTATCTATTTATAAATTTTTATTTATTTTTAATATTAAAATTCAAAGTACTGTAATACATATTATTTATTTTTAATATTAAAATTTAAAGTACGGTAATACATAAGTGATTGAAGGTACTTAAATTATTTGATTTGAATTATGTAATTTGAATTCACTATAAATCTCATACTTAGCTTTAGCTTATTATCTACTTAAAATTTTTATTTATTTTTAATATTAAAATTCAAAGTACTATAGTACAAGCTTGAGGGTACTTAAATTATTTGATTTGAATTATGCAATTTGAATTCACAGTGAACCTCATACTTAGCTTTGGCTCATTATTTACTTAGAAATCTTTATTTATTTTAATATTAAAATTCAAAACACTGTAGTACATAGGAGATTGAGGGTACTTAAATTATTTAATTTGAATTCACAGTGAACTCCATACTTAGCTTTGGCTCATTATCTACTTAGAAATTTTATTTATTTTTAATATTAAAATTCAAAGTATTGTAGTACATAGGTGATTGAGGGTACTTAAATTATTTGATTTGTATTTGATTTGAATTATTAATGACATAATTGATTGAGGGTATTTAACTTATTTGATATGAATTATTATTAATTAATTACATTGAAAAGTGTTTTTCCAAATTTTCTTGCCACCTTGAATGCCTCTTCTAATGAATTAGGTTCCAAAATGAAAACCTCGTGTTTGTTGCTATTCTTTAAAGTCCCTATGAATACATCAATCCTATGCTCCTCTAGAATATCATTTATCTTGATATTCAATCTTTGGAAGTCCTCAATTTTGTTTGGCACTGAAACATTTTGTTTTAGATTTATATATTGGCTAAAAAAAGTATTGCTCTTGTCGTAGTCTAACTAGACTGCTTTTTTACCCTGAAAATCATAGAAATTCCGATAAGATTTTAAGAAAATCCGGCAGTGATTTTTGTAAATCAAGGTTATAGCTATCAAGCTTCAATATTTTGGGTGCATTGGAGGTTTTTGATGGTGCTGAATCCATTTCAACCATCAAAAACATGATTCAAACACTGCTACTGCAATATTTCTTAAAAAAAATTGTCCGGATTCCGACCACTTTTGACTGTCTGCACAATACCTCCGCCCCCATAGACAACTTCATTGTTCTTTGTATCCTCATAATGTGCTGCCAATTATTCTGTAAAAATTATCCCAAGTGACAATTGATTTATGAGAATAAAGCCATCGATATTACAAAAAATGTTTTTATTTATATTTTTTTAATTTTTTATCTAAAAAATAAGGATGCAATGCATACCTTTTGTGTGTGCAACACATCATGTAGATAAAAGAATTGCTCCATCTGTAGTATCCATGTTACTAGATCCTTGCCATCAAAATTCCTCATATCTATCTTTAGAATGTGGTGGGTCTTAAACAAAACATTGGAGTCTCTAAAATCATAATTCATATTTCTTTTTTCCTCATCATGATTTTCATGGATTACCTTGTCACCATTAGGAAGCCTTTCTTACAACAAATTTTCCAAACATTCCTTCAACCCTTCCATCTTGACATTCATCATTAATTCCACATCTGATTTTAAACCATTCTTCAAACCTTCCACGTCCCTTTTTTTTTTACTTCCAAACCATCCATCTTATGATTAATCATTTATTCCAAGTCATTTTTGGTTACTCATTGAGAGAACGAAATTTGTTGCATTTGGTATTGTCATTTTGATATATCATGATTCATTTCTTCCTCTTCTTCATGTGTCATAGTAGAAATTTCTGGTTTCTTACTAGGTATATCTATTTTTTTGTTTCGAGGAATTTTGGAATCAAACAATAATATCTATGCTTCACTATGCCCTTTTAAACACTTCAAACTGATTTTTCAAACAAAATTTATGCAAAATTTTAAAAAATACTCACTTTTTTATTTCTTTTAGGAACTCAATCTTGAAATTATTGTATCTCTGTAATTTCAGCCTCCCAGGGTCTGAAATTCCATCATGTGGTAGCCCTTTGAGTCTTCTTTCTAATGACATAAGTCCGACCAAGATTGGATTCTTCAAGACAAAGTCATGTCAAATCTCCCATGATGAGCTGATTATGGACTGGTTTAATGGACTGAACTTGTACGGGATGCCACATGCCAGTGTTTCAGATTTAGGCCCTGAAATTACTACACAAGAAAATACAATTCGTGAAATTTTGGTCACCTTTTACGAAATTCAATCCGAAGCTCAAAGAGAAAGTTATGATGATTTTCCCTAGGTCATATGTTTGACACTGAATTCTGGAGCATGCGGAAACCCTAACTTCTTTGGACCATATTTCAGAAAACATAGTTGTTGAAATGAAACAAGAAATTCCTAATATATTTTTTCCTTTAATTAAATTAGGATAAAATTGAAATTCCACATCAACATACAACTTGAATAAGTTAACTGAGTTATTATCACTCAATTAGCTTAATTAATTCGAGTTGGTGGACGAACTTGAGTTGTGTACAATGATTCCTAAATTTTAGGAGCATAGGTTGAGTTAATTGAAGTTACAACAATTTAATTTAGTTAAATTGAGTTAAGTTCAGTTAAACTAGTTCCAAGTATTGGAGGAACTAGTGGGAGGTCTAGCAGTGGGGTGCATCTTCATTGTTTAACCAGTTAACTGATTAATCAACCTAAATTAACTCATGCATGCATGAAATTCGAGTTACCTAGTTGAGATTGGAGCTAAAGGGAATTGTACTAGCATTCGTAGAATATTCCAAGTTGTACAGGTCATGCATGCAGTCAAAGGAAGGCCTAAAGGAATTGTGCAATTCTCAATGAGGAATTTTCCTAATTAATAAGGGCCTAATTCCTTAAGGAAAAATGTAAGGAAATAGGAGCTTGGAGGCCTTGAAAATTGGCTAAGTGTTGGCCAAAGTCAGTCAGTCAGGAAAAGAATAGAAGATACTTGTGCAGGTTGAGCTCAAGGTTGAGGAGAGCACATTGTATTCATCAAGATTCCTTAATTAATGCAATACAGATAGTAAGGGGTTTTGAGCAGTTTCTTTCCCCTAGATATATCTATGTGTATGTGTGTTGAATCTTGATGCATGTTAATGATTTGTTTTCTCGATTGTGAATTTAATTCCGCAGATTGTTATATTAGATTCTAGTCTTGTGATTTAGTAAATTTCATGAGAATTTAGGATCTACACATTAAAATTCTACATGGTATCAGAGCTAGATTCACAATAGAGAAGAGAATTCGAAGATTTCATTGCAGGAGGTTCGAGGTTGCAGATTAGGTTGCGGGATATATTCAACATTAAGAAGATGACTTTCAATGGAATAAGGCTTGAATATTCCCTTGAGGGAAGGTCAAATTATGTTTCATGGAGGGACCAGATGGAGGTGCTACTGGAAGATAATGGGTTGAAGGTGTTGGGCAGGGTACCCCTCAATTAAAGATTTTGAGAAAGACTCTGCAGTTCGAGGAGAGGAGCGCGCAATGCAGAGGTATGTTAGAGTCTTAGGGGCTTTGGGGTGGGTCAAATCCCCTTATTTTGTAAAGGAATGGGAATTTTTTGGGTATGTTGAGCTCTACCCATGGTTTTCGGACCATAGTATTGTAAATGTAAAGACTATATAAGGAGTTTAGGATAGACCTTGAGAAGTAGATAATTTAAGTCATAGAATGAATTTGGATGTAAGGCTATTTTGAGTTTGTATTCTTTGGTTTGGGTTAGAGAAAATGCATCTGTAGCTGAGTGCGTGGAGACCTTAGAAAGTCTGCAGCTAAGTGCATAGATCCTTGCAGCTGAGTGTGCAGGGCGGAAAGGGTTGTATTGAGAAGGTCTGAGCATTAATGAAAGTCTTTTGAAGACATATCTATGTTATTTGCTCAAGTGTTTGCTTGATCTTTACTTTGATATTATTTGCATTGAGTTATGATTTTACATATAATTGCATTGCGAAGTCCTGTTCATGGTTATTTATGTTGTTTTATTCTTATGGAGGTAAAATAACATAGTCTGAAATACAGTTCAATAGAAGTTTTGAACAACGACTGTATAATTAGTATATCTGCTCTGCGAAGCTCTGTTAAGTATTGAAAGGAAGATAAGCCCTAAAGCCACTTTCAATTGTCCCTCTAGATGCAGAAACCTAGTTCTATCATCCCCTTATATTGCCTCAGGTGAGACTTTAGTCTGTGCAGCAAAACGTCACCAAAAGGGCCAGTAATAACGGTTTTTGTTGGTTCGTGTAGCCATATCTGAACCAGGGTCTAATCCCCATAAAGCCAACAAATGGTTCTGTTTCCAGGACCGGGATCTGCCTGAGAGATATGTGGATGTGGCATCCGTCTAAGAAATAGATTCAAGATTGGGTAGATCTAGAAGAAAGTGAATTTGTAGCACAAGAATATAGAAATATGCACCTATCTCCTGAAAAGTGGTTGCAAATGTATATCTTCACAGATGAACACGAGATATTTTTCTCATCATTTTCTAGTGAGCTATACGATTGGTTATCAAGACTAGATGAGAAAACTACCCATTTCAACAATAGGCCTACTGCATGGACTCCAGAGCTGATCAAGCAACTAAAGGGAGCTGATAAAGAGATTGAAAGGGTCGTTGATTATTGAATCGATAGTATCCTTAGAGGCTTTATTACTGAGTTCACGATCGATACATCTGTATCCTATATCGAAGCTGAGCACAGATTTTTCAAAGGCCCACGAGGTAATTACTTGAAATCATTGAAGCTTTGGATTAAGATGCTATTGTTTGAAAAGGGTGTATTACGGATGCAATCAGATTGATGTCTGGAGGAAAGAAAACTGGAACTAAGTGACATGGTAAGAGATATAGGGTAGACCCTAATAATTACGTTGAGTCTGAGTACAGTCCACTGTTTGGGTCTGGAAGCAAAGAAGGATAAAGCAATCTGTGACCCCTAGAATTGTGGCAATAAAATTTGAAGATCATCATGGCGCTTCTGGAATTCCCCAACCTTCCACTCCCATCCCCACCTATCCTTATATTGTTCCTCCACCTCCACCTCCCCTGTTTACCATGGCTCACTCACCCAAGATAATTTTTTTCAAAGGATTAGATGATCCCGAGCATTTTTGGTTTGTTTCAAAAGCGATATGGAGATCGCAGAACCTTACTCATGATAATATGAAGAAAGCGCAGTTATTCACAGTGCTGCAGGATAGAGCATTATCCCGGTATATGAAATACTCCTTGACAAACCAAAATTCCACGTTGGCCTAGACAGAGGTTGCGCTGAATTCTAAATTTAAGAAGCTGAAGTCACAGTCCCAGTTTATTATGGAGATCAAAGAGATCAAGCAATTGTTCACTGAAATTGTGTGGGAAGTAGATCAAAGGTTTAATACCCTGCTAAGTCAAGTCAGCTTCAAGATCCCTGACGAGCAGCATAAGGAATGGTTTAGATCTGCGCTATTTCCACATCTTAGGTTGTCATTGTCTAGGCAGAAGATTTTAATCCAAGTGGAAGCCTCAGAGATTGCGATGAAGCTAGAAGCTTCGTTGTAGTGGATACCAACATAGGGGTTTAGTAGATCCAAACCCAGTTGGAAAGCTTACACATGGAAATCCAAGATTTGAAGAAGGGAAAATAGATTCAGTCTGACATGCGCTCAGAAGTTTGGTGCATAAAGTGCAAAGTGAAGGGCCGCCATAAGGATCAGTCTCATGTTTATAGAGATTACTTGGGCACTGGGATGTCAAGTTCGTTGAATCCTGGGTAAAGTATTGGACCAAATGTGAGACCAAATTTATGGTGTAGCTTATGTACAGTTGCAGGCCAACACTCCATAAACTACTTTCATTTGCTACAAAAGTACATCCGGTTGCCGAATCAATTGTTTTGTAATTTTTGTAGTTCGGTAGGGCATGATGACAAGCATTGTCAAAGCTATGATCTAATGATGCAGAGTCCTAGAGCATACTGAGACCAAGTTGAAGGTCGCAAAGATCTAGGTTCGCTAACAACACCCGGAGGGTTCCAAGGTCGAGGGCGTGGCCGAGGAGGAGGCACTGGACGAGGTTGAAGATAGATCATATGTTATAATTGTGGCCAGCCTGGACATTTCACCAGGGATTGTCAGAATCTCACTGTCGTATCTTGTAGGTATTATGGCACATTTAATCATGAAATAGAGGATTGTCCTACATTTTTAAAAATGTAGGACAAGCACAATTAGCAGCCTGCCATGAACATACAAATGATGAGAGTTGAGCCACACGAGGAAGATCCAAGTGTCAACATAGAGACATTCAACAGTGTAAATACCGGGGAAAATCATGCGGAAGGAAAGAGACCTATGGAGGATACATGGGTCTAGAGAGTTGGATACAAGAATGTTGGGTTCAATGTATAACACGAATGAGAAACCTTCATGGAAGCAAAGAATAATTTTATGGATTTTGGAGCTTCGACATCAAAGACACGGTTACAAATAGTTCCGTAGAAGACCAATCGCAATGAGATTACTGAAACGAAGGAATTTGATGAATCCATTCTGAAGTCCTTCTTGCAGACATGCATGAAGTTGCTAAGGGATTAAAATTTTTTGGAGGGATTGCAGGAGTTGATTAACAACTACGCTGGAAAAGAAGAGCTCCAACAGGAGCAACGCACAATAAACAAGGTCTACAAAAATAAGAAAAGAATTGGTAGAGAAATTCGGTTAACTACGCAGATCGACGATTATGAAATGGACGAAGTCATCATTGACCTGAGATCAGATGCAAATTTTTTTCCTAAACATACATGGGAATGGATGGGGAGACTAAATCTAAAATGGTCATCGATTCAGCTAAGAATGGAAAATCAATAGATAATCATTCCTATGGGTCGCTTACATGACATTAGCATAGATATTGATGGTGCAAGTGTATTGTCTGATTTTGAAGTTACTGAGATTGTTTATGATAGAAATCTGTATCATGCGTTGCTTGGGTTTGATTGGGCTTATGACATGGATTTTATAATCAATCTAAAGAATAGAAAGATGGTGTTTGAAAACAATGGTACAAGGTTAGCTGTGCCTTTAGACCCCTCTAAAGGAATGCGATACATAGAACCAGTCCAACATGAATATGGTGATGCTGATATTGATAAGATCTATAAGATCGTTGCGCAAGATGAGGATTGGATTAATCCTACCGCTGATGGCAAAATAAGTTGTGAGTGCGATAGTTCTTGTGTTTCAAACTATGACGAAGATTTGGAGCATTGGCAAAACTACTTGCATGAAGTATCTACTAAGTGGTATAACATAGTTACTAAAATGCTTCGTTGCGTCACATCGGAGGTACGTGACTTGCCATTTTATGATGGAAATGGTAATGTTCTTTTATTTCTGGAAGTGTTTGAGCAAAATGTGCCTGAAGAACAACGATATGAAACTTTGGACTTCGTCTTGAAGTCCACTCCAGCCCGATGGTTGGGTGCGCACAGAGAAAACTTAGGGGGATGGAAGGAATTTTGCAGACTGATAAGGCTCATGATTGGTCACTTAAACACAAGGATCACAAAGAAGTAAAATGGTAGGTATAATCCTCACGAGGATTTGTCTCATTGGACCGCAACCTGGGGCGAAGAACCTCAACTTGAATGGGTGCATATAATCTTTGATACCTTGGATGTGATACCTCAAAAATGGTATCTTGAAATAGAGCTGTACCATGGCACCATAGATTGGTATGAGATAACGAAAGGTTTCTTATTGACATATAAATTTACAGATGGATGGGATTGTCTTAATGATTCTCTTCAGGAAGTCCAAACAGTAATATTCTGAATTGCTTCTGAGCTAAGTGCTTCAAAACAACCTGACTGGGTTGCGCAGTTGGAACAAGCACGAGAATGTTACAATCTAACAACGGAAGAAGGTGAGGAGGATCTACGTAATGTCAATATTTCTGAGTCAGAATGACAATGCGAGGTTGCAGGTCTTGAAGTAGAGATGTCAGACATAGCACAACATGTAAGAAATCAACAATTAAACATAGGATCAGAAGCGGAGCCTAAGTTCGCGAAGATTGGGGACTATTGGGATGATGACATGGTGAGAAAGGTCATTGAATTATTGCATGGGTATCAAGATCTGTTCCCAACGAAGTTCTCTGAGCTGAAAGGCATTGTAGGAGATTTGGGAGTTATGTACATCACTTTGAAGCCTGGTGCAAAGCCGTTCAAGCAGCGCCCCTATCAGTTGAACCCAAAATGTAAATAGAAATTAAGGGAAGAAGTCAACAAGATGCTCGCTAATGAAACTATTGAACCAATAGAGGAGTCTCAGTGGGTTAGCCCTATGGTTTTCCAGGAGAAGAAAACCAAGGGAGAAATAAGGATTTGTGTTGATCTTAGAAAGTTGAATGATGCATGCATTCATGATCTGTTTCTGACACCATTCACTGACGAAGTTTTGGATAATGTTGGAGGGCAGGAAGATTACTACTTTACCGATGGATTCTCAGGATACCACCAGATCAATATCACGCTAGAAGATCAGAGCAAGACCACTTTCGCTACTGAATGGGGATCCTTTCAGTACACATTCATGCCGTTTGGATGGAAGAAAGCTCCAACAATATTTTCCATAGCCGTAGTCGCTGCATTTAAAGAATATATCCACAAATGTTTGGAGGTGTATTTCGATGACTAGACAGTCTTCAGAATATTAAGAAGCATGTTTCTAGTCTACGCTTGATGTTGGATACCTGCAGGAAATATCAAATCTCCTTGAACTTGGAGAAATGTATTTTTTTGTGCCATATGGTATATTGTTGGGGCACATTATTTGCAAGTAGGGATTGATGGTAGATCCTGCGAAGATCGCTATGATTATAAACTTGGAGCAACCAAAGAATGTGAAGTAGCTACGCACGATGCTCGACCATACAGGTTATTATAGAAAGTTTTCCAAAGCCTGTGTCCAGATCACTGCACCGATGGAAAACATATTGAAGAAAGATGTCAAGTTCTTTTGGAATGATGATTGTTAGAAGAGCCTCAATGTGCTGAAGGAGAAGATGGTGACTGCGCCGATTCTCATGTTTCCCAGTTGGAAGAAGGAGTTCCATGTGCATGTCGATGCATCCTGCATAGCTTTGAGAGTTGTCTTAGCGCAACCAGGATAATGTGATCTAGATAACCCTGTTGATTTTGCAAGCCGAAAGTTGTCTAAAGCATAATGGAATTAATCCACCACAGAGCGCGAAGGGTTAGTGATGGTCTATGCGCTGCAAAAATTTCTACATTATCTATTAGGTGTGCATTTCAAAATGTTCACCGATCATTCTACGTTGAAATACCTGGTGAATAAATCTATGTTGGGGGGGGGGTATTTTTAGGTGGCTATTGCTATTTCAGGAGTATGATTTCGAAGTGATAGTCAAGCCACGACGTTTGAATGTTGGGCCTGATCATTTTTATAGGATCGAGACAGGCGAAGAACCGACAAATATTGAAGAAGGATTACCTAATGCACAGTTGTTCACTATTCGGGTTGCAGGTGAACATTTAGGCTAGATATCATTCATTTTGTGACTTCGAGAGTTGCACCTGCGGAGTGTACTACATAGCAGAAGAAAGAGTTGGTAGTAAAGGAAATAGATTTTACTATGATTGCAGGACATTTATATAAAGTAGTGGTTGATGAGATTTTGCAAAGATATGTTCCTAATCACGAAAAAAATAATATTTTGGTTGAAGCACATGGCAGAGTTGCTGGAGGTCACTACGTAGGAAAGGCCATTGCGCAAAAGATTCTACGAGTTAGAATTTGGTGGCCTACGGTGCATAAGGATTCGAAGGAATAATGTAGTGCTTGCGATGTTTGTGAGAGGATTGGTCGACCTTTGTGTAGGAATTAAATGGCACTACATCCTCAACTCACTTTGTAGGCATTTGATAAATGGGCGATTGAATTTGTGGGACCGATTGATCCATCTGGGAAGAAAACAAGTGCATGGTACATTATTACTGCGACATATTACCTCAGTAGATGGCATGAGGCACAACCGGTAAAGAATTGTAGTGCATACATAGCAAAAAATGTTCTTTTTGAAAATATTTTGTCAAGATTTGGTTTCCTGAAGATCTTGATGAGTGACATGGGTACACATTTCCTGAATAGCACTATTGAAGCATTGACCACGAATTTCAGAATGCATCACCAGAAGAGTACACCATATCACCCATAGTTAAATGGGACGGTTGATGCATTTAACAAAATTCGGGAGAATGCTCTGACTAAGGTGTGCAATGTCAACAGGGACGACTCGGATCTGCGCATCCCTGCAATTTTATGGGCCTACATGACTACTTGTAAGAAGCTTGTTAGTGCTGGAATCAGCACTAGGACTGATTCAAGTGCTTGACCAATCACATCCTAAGCTCTAGGGCAATTTAATGATTTGAATTATATAATTGGTAGGTGGCTAAAGTTATCAATCACTGAAAAGAGTTCTAGATAAATTAACTGTCACACCAATGAGGGTATTTAGACCTGATATGGTAGAAAAATATAAGTTTGTAGCCTATGCCAGGAATAAAGTATGAAATAATAGAAGGGACAGTTGGTATGGAAGGTAGAAATCCACTGTTTTGACAAAAAACAACACAAGAACCAGTTTGATAATATATCAATAAGAGAAGGCTATCACAAGACTTACAATAATCTCATTGAATATCATTAAAAGTCACTTTCATAAACAATGTTTCTTTAACCAATTATTATGCATATCTCATCAAGAAAGCTTACTAAGTAAGACTGATAAAAGTTGATAAGGTACATAAACACATCAAGTGGCTCATAAAAACATATAACAACATTTGAAATTCCAAACTAGAACTGAAGAGATTTAGGTATGGAAACACATAAGAAGGATCAACAATACACATATCAATATAGTAATAAGTCCTCAAAATTTTTCTTTAATATCATTATCTGAAAGAGTACACTGATCACATGAGTATAAGGTTCACAAAACACGAACCTTTTCTCCATTTATTTTCATCATATATATACAAGAGATATTATGCTGATATTTCCACAAAAAGTGTGAATCTGTTCTAGAGGATTTATCATATTCCTACACACATAAGGTGAAGCTTATCCTTAACCATAATACAAAGTAGTGCAACATAATAAAAATAAACAACATGATGGCATATAATTTGAAGTGGTTGGAGTGATGTGGCAAACTGTTTGCAAACTACTCTTGTTTTCTAGGATAACCACTTCATCAAAAATTGCAACTAACAGCTAAAGATGACATCTGGCTCTTTCCCCCAAAAGTGAAAAAATTTTCAACTGAATCTAACATCTAGAAGAGAAATTGATCAATTGACACTTGGAAACAACTTCTTCTATTGATATTGCATGCATGTAATTGATCAGGAGCTCAAATCTGAGCTTGGGAAAAAGCTCAAAAATTTATTTGCTCAAAATTGGTTGGAACCTGAGCGACGGGATAGGCCTCGGCGATACAATCCCAACACCATGAACGACACTGAAAACCGATATCGTATGAGAAAGATATTCAAGTTTGAAATTTATCAATTTCAGGTAAAAGTCAGTTTGACTTGGTTTGACATTGATTAAAAAGAATATTAAAAAAAGAATATTCCTTGGAATATTCTTTAAAATATTCCCTGAAATATTCTAGATGGGCCAATCGAATGGCGCCAAGTGTCATTCATTGATTTGATGTTAAATTGACTTTTGTATTAACGGGCCAATAGGAGGCCGCCATGTGGCCCTAAATTCAGAAATTTTGGCATACCAAAATGTTATTGAAATTCCGTGGTTTGAACACGGGACCTCATCCCCACAAGCGCAAAGCCTTACCATTGCCCCACGGCTTTTGGTTTTGATATATGAACCTTAAAAAGTATATTTGAATTTCAAATTTAAATTGGGCAGGCCCGTAAGGGGGCCATCTCCCAATGCAATGTGACTACAGGCGGAGATCCAAAGGCTACGGAAGATGGTGGTTATATATAACAGTGTGGTTTATTAAATATATTCACATGTTTTGGTGGCGGAAGCTTCGTTTAAACCTTTATGTCACGGTTTTTAAAACTGTTAATTCAAAAATTTTCTCCGGTGGTTAGGGGTCTATGTGACCACATCCAGATACCATTAAATGCTATAGTTAAATTACCACCATTTTTGGGGCGGAGCCACCAGATTTGGCGCACGTTACCAAATTTAACTCTAGTCTACTGCAGTTGGCCCACAATTAGTGGGATTTTTGCCTAATATTGGGCAAAAACTTTAGTTGGTCATATCTTTCACATAGGAGAAGCCAAATGGAGCGAATTGTTTTTTGATTTTGGGTCTCTTCGACCTTTCAAACTCATTGGCATAGGTTTCACAGCCAACAGAGGTCGTTTGCAGGTGTTTTTGCTTCGGTAAAGTTCCATAAGCCACTAGGGCCATATCAGTTTGGGAGCTGCATTGGGATGTGTGCAGCCATTAAATGTGAAACAAAGGTCATTTCTGACTGTATTCTGTGCTCTGAGTCCATTTATACAACTCTTTTTGCTTGTTGAGGCATTCTTCACCTCGAATTTCTTAAGGGAAGTTTTCAAGGCCACTAGGGCCATTCCAATGCTTGAGCTGTTTGGGGGCTGTATTCATCTGTTTTCGGTGATTCAATAGCCTACTTCTGCTGTCTTCGACATTATGAGTTCATTGGTAGAGGTTTCAAAACCATTGGAGGTCATATTCACCTCGAATTTATTCATATAATTTTAAAGGTCCATCAGGGCCATTTGAAGAAAGTACTGTTTAAGGTACAATTTCACTGTTTAGTGCTTGGGGAAGAGTATTCTTAGCTGTTTCCTATCTTCTGATTCTATTTCTACAGTCAGATTTGCCTTTAGAGGCACTTATTTACTTGTATTAGGCTTTTCAACTTTCTTAATACAAGAGGACAAGCCCATTTTGGGAGGCTTGGTCCAGCAGATGTAGCCCAGGAGGGGTGAACTGCTTCATCATATTTGTGTCATTATTTTCTGAAGATATCATGTTACAAAAATCTGATATAATGTGTTAAACAACAAATTTAAGTAACTTGCCTTCACACATAAACACCTAAACAACTGCTCAAACTTATTTGTTTTATTCCGCAAGACATCAAGCTTCAAGCATGATTATTTTAATGACATCTGAGTGTTTACTTCATAGTTAACCTTGGAGTTGTTTTCACATTTAAAATTATTGAAAATGGATACCTTGCACCCTTTATTCAAGTACATTCCATTTTCAGATCAGATGGTATCAAAGCGGGTTTTTGCTGTTTATATGCTCTAGGAAAAGTTATATCAACTAAAGACAAAGTCTGAAGCAAGCCAGGAAGCCTTCAAACTGCTTTTGTTATACAATTGCGTAGTAGATAAATGCTACTTCAATCAACCTCTGGTTTAGTTTATATTTTGAGCATTTTTTCAATCAACCTTAACTGTTTTATTGTGTGCATGAGTTTGCTTGAGCTCATTTTGGGATAGCTGGTGTTAACCCTCTCCAAGAGTTGAAGGCATTTGGTCAACAGTTTGTCATTATTGAAAGCTTTGAGAACTTTTTTTGAAGTTCCTTTTGTTATTTGACCATTTACATGATGTCAATTTCTTCTACAAGTGAAGTTTCCTCCTTCACAAGGTTCTTCGATGAAGATATGAAGCGTGAATTCATTATATTGAAGGATATGGTGCAGATCCTGTTTGAGGATAGAAGAGAAAGCATGGAGCTTCGTGAGAAATTGTTGTCCATGAAGCAGGAGAAAGAAGAAATTCTTCAAATATTGCATGATATGGAGTTGTAGCTTCATCAAGCCCAAGAGGCTTTGACCAAGAACATGCGTGAGGAAGAGGTAATCCATTCTAATGTGTCTTCAGTTTCCTCTTTAGAAAGACATTTTGGTTCTTTCGAAAAGCATACAAGAGGAGTAGGATCCAAGTTATTTTTTAAAATGGGTTATGAAGGCAAAGGGTTAGGAAAGCATGCACAAGGCATGGTTGAACCCCTTTCTGTTGAGGAACGACCCAAGAGCCTTGGTCTTGGTTATATACAATCTAATGGCGAAGACTCCAAAGCCATGAAGGCATGCGAGGCTAATGCAAAGAGAACTTTTGTTCCAAGTTCGATGAAGCAGATATGTCAAATTTGTTTCAAAGATGAATGCCATTGTTTTAAGCCTTTGTTGCAACAATAAGATGGTAGACATGCAACTTATGGCAAGCATGCAATTTTAGGTAGTTTTCAAGACAAGAACGATGATGTTAGTCTACAATTGAAAGCTGGAGCCTCTACTAGTTCATCTCCTCATGGAGGCAAAAAGGATGAACATGCAAAGCAGCATAAGAGGTATAAATCTTCTCATGATAATTTTGATTGTGTTTTTGCAAGGCATGATAATTTTACATACTTTAATGGAAGAAAGAATTCTTGTACATATTGTGGTCCATTTAACCATCATGTTTTGAGATGCTGGATGAGGAAGAAAGCACACAGGAAGCAGATGAAGCAAAGACTACCTTGAAAGAAGGTGCATAAGATTTGCACTTTTTGCCAAAAGAAGGGACATGTTGTCTCTCATTGTTGGACTTTGCATCCAACCCATCTTCCAAAGCATATGCGACTCAGGGACAAACAATTTGGCACAAGTGGATCTATAGATTCCATTATTGATGTGGAAAGGGAAGTTTCACATGAGGAAAAGTTGCAGCAGCAAAAATCACCATGGAAGTGGCTTGGTGAGAAGTGGATGGAATTTTTGACACAGTAAGATGTACTCCTTTTGTACATATGAAAATTTCAGATGTATGCATGTATTTAATGTTGTAATATCTTGTTCGTTTTGACCCACCTTAGATCATTGATCAAGATAGCGTTGTACAGTTTCATTCTGTAAATTTCTCGCCAGAAATTTTTGTGTGAGAGTAAGAAAGACAGTAGTGGACAGTTGTGGACAAGCGCATTCAGGAAGGGAAATGTCAAATTCTTTCCATTTGTGGTTCAATTTCATTTGATTTTCAAGGCAAAAATTTTTGAAGGGCTGAACAGAAGAGGATTTTTATTCTCTCATTTTCTATAATATAGTTTAGTTCTTCATTTCAGTAAGCTTTTGGGGACCAAAAGCCTCTCATTTGGGAGGTGTGATCAGGAGCTCAAATCTGAGCTTGGGAAAAAGCTCAAAAATTTATTTGCTCAAAATTGGTTGCAACCTAAGTGAAGGGATAGGCCTCAGCGATACGATCCCAACGCCGTGAACGTCACTGAAAACCGATACCATATGAGAAAGATATTCAAGTTTGAAATTTCTCAATTTCAGGTAAAAATCAATTTGACTTGGTTTGACCTTGATTAAAAAGAATATTAAAAAAATAATATTCCTTGGAATATTCTTCAAAATATTCCCTGGAATATTCTAGATGGGCCAATCGAATGGCGCCAAGTGTCATTCATTGATTTGATGTTAAATTGACTTTTGTATTGGCGGGCCAATAGGAGGCCGCCACGTGGCCCTAAATTCAAAAATTTTGGCGTATCAAAATGTTATTGCAATTCCGTGGTTTGAACACAGGACCTCATCCCCACAAGCGCTAAGCCTTACCATTGCCCCATGGCTTTTGGTTTTGATATATGAACCTCAAAAAGTATATTTGAATTTCAAATTTAAATTAGGCGGGCCGGTAAGGGGCCAGCCCCCTATACAACGTGACTATAGGCAGAGATCCAAAGGCTAAGGCAGATGGCGAATATATATAACAGTGTGGTTTATTTAATGTATTCACATGTTTTGGTGGCGGAAGCTTCGTTTAAACCTTTATGTCACGGTTGTTAAAACCGTTAATTCAAACATTTTCGCCGGTGGTTAGGGGTCTATGTGATCACATCAAGATACCATTAAATGCTATAGTTAACTTACCGCCATTTTTGGGGCAGAGCCACCAGATTTGGCGCACGTTACCAAATTTAGCTCCAGTATACTGCAGTTGCCCCACAATTAGTGGGATTTTTGCCTAATATTGGGCAAAAACTTTAGTTGGTCATATCTTTCACATAGGAGAAGCCAAATGGAGCGAATTTTTTTTTTTTGATTTTGGGTCTCTTCAACCTTTCAGACTCATTGGCACAGGTTTCACAGCCAACAGAGTTCGTTTGCAGGTGTTTTTGCTTTGGGAAAGTTCCATAAGCCACTAGGGCCATATCAGTTTGGGAGCTGCATTGGGATGTGTGCAGCCATTGAATGTGAAACGAAGGTCATTTCTGATTGTATTCTATGCTCTGAGTCCATTTATACAACTTTTTTTTCCTGTTGAGGCATTCTTCACCTCCAATTTCTTAAGGGAAGTTTTCAAGGCCACTAGGGCCATTCCAGTGCTTGAGTTGTTTGGGGGCTGTATTCATCTGTTTTCGGTGATTCAATAGCCTACTTCTGCTATCTTCGACATTATGAGTTCATTGGCAAAGGTTTTAGAACCATTGGAGGTCATATTCACCTTGAATTTCTTCATAGAAGTTTAAAGGGCCATTAGGGCCATTTGAAGAAAGTACTGTTTAAGGTACAATTTCACTGTTTAGTGCTTGGGGAAGAGCATTCTTAGCTGTTTCCTATCTTCTGATTCTATTTCTACAGTCATATTTTCCTTTAGAGGCACTTATTTACTTGTATTAGCCTTTGCAGCTTTCTTAATACAAGAGGACAAGCCCATTTTGGGAGGCTTGGTCCAGCGGATGTAGCCCAGGAGGGGTGAACTGCTTCATCATCTTTGTGTCATTATTTGCTGAAGATATCATGTTAAAAAAATCTGATATAATGTGTTAAACAACAAATTTAAGTAACTTGCCTTCACACATAAACACCTAAACAACTGCTGAAACTTATTTGTTTTATTCTGCAAGACATCAAGCTTCAAGCACGAGTATTTTAATGACATCTGAGTGTTTACTTCATAGTTAACCTTGGAGTTGTTTGCACATTTAAAATTATTGAAAATGGATACCTTGCACCCTTTATTTAAGTACATTCCATTTTCAGATCAGTAATTGCCTCTCAGTATCATCCTTCGAGATTTGAACAAAAACTGCCTCTACTTCCTTTATACGAAAATTTAGGAAATAATAGCTACATTTCAGAAACATGTAGCTATTATTGGAAACCCTATAAATAGCTGCATTTAAGCCAAAAATGTGTCCTTATTCTTCTTTTATTTGCCTTAAATATTTAAATAAAATCAAGTATAAAAGCAAATGGTTTATAAATTCTTCCTTAAAGTGTTGAGTATTTTGGCTTTTTCTTCGCAAACGTCGTTTGTAGCCTGTTCCTCTATTTTCTTGGGCTTTCATCAACATTTATAATTTCATATTTCAGTCTAGGATTAGCAATGAGTTTGATGTTCAGTCTTAGCTTGTTTTTAGGCCTAGTGTGAGGTCTTTTGAGGTATGGGTTAGGAATATAAGAAACCCCTCTTCTTCTCTGCATCATATTGCTAGACTAACCTACCTGATACTTTGTCTCTGAGAAATCCTCTTCAGTACTGTCTTCTTTGAAATATCAATAGGAGTGAATGATGTTCTTGTCCTTTATTCTAATAGATGTCTTAGATGTCTTAAGAGAAGAAAAAAAATGAGCTAATGTTGGTTCTCCTTTTGAAGGGATGTCACTGTTTTCTTCTTACTCTCCTGCAACTTCTGGAATAGAGTGTTGAACTCGTAATTCAGGGCTGACTTCCTCTGAAATTTCTTCTGCTAGGATCAATTTCCTTTTGCCTTGATTTCTTGAGGAAGAGGATATGTTTTCCTCAACTATAGATTTAACCTCCTTATTAGGCTAAGTTTTACCTTGGTTGAATCTAATTGCATGTTCTCTTCTGAATGCTGCTAATGTTTGGGGTTCCTTTGAAATTTCCTTGTTTAAACCTATTCTGCTGGCTGTGCCATTAGTACGAGAGTGAAAGATTCAGTTCTGGCTCTCTTAGCTGAACTTCTAGTTTGTCTACTCGTTGATGGAATAGAATAAGTTGCTTGTGAACTATTTGGCATAGGTGTTGAGCCAGTTTTTTCTTGGACATTTTGCTTCTTAGGTCTCCCTACCCTCCTCCTAGAATTGATACTACCAAACCCTCCATATGTTAGAAAATTTTCCTAGGTAGTTCTCTTTTTCTTAAGGTGATAGACCACCAAAATTTTGATTAAGCCTCTATGATAGAGGTTATGCAGGGAACAATTAGGGATCTTTTGTAACTTAAAAGGAATTTTTAGCAAGGATTTGTAGAGAAAGAAAGGCAAATTCATAGGTCTGACACTTGAGATGTGAGAGAGAAATATCACTTGATATTGATGAACAGTTGAGAATCTACCCTCACAAGTGATATAGAGTTGCACAGTAGTTATAACATGTTGCCATTCTGGCCTAAAACAGGAAATATGCACAATTGGAGTCCAATTGACATTTACATGATCAAGTTTAAGGAAAGAACTTACATTTTCTTGCAGCATTTTCTTTTTGAACCAACATTCTCTAGTATCTTAAGTTCAAGTAGCCCTGGCTATAATGGTCTCAGTGATTTTGAAGGTTTTTCTTCCGAGCTTAAATTTCTCCCCATCAAAACTTTCAACGAATGCCTGTGCAACAACTACATTTTCCTTTGAGAATTTCTGTAGAAACCTATACCAGCCAGCTGTTTGAAATTTTGGCTTTACTTTGGCATCGAAAAATCTGGTATTTGCTGGCTCAGAGCGGTTAACCTTTCCACCTTTACCCATCCTGCTCAACACCTAAGCTGCTGTTATGCACAACTGTTCAAACTAGAGACAAAAACCCTACACACATCCCTAATTTCTTGCTTGAGATGACAAGATGTTTGCTAGAAGGCGTAACCCTATCAACTGTAATCTCCTTGGGAAACTCTGTCATGAAAGCAACAAACACAATCTTTTGGAGTCTGCACGCCTTTAATCATAGTGTGGTTTAATTGACATGATTTGAAATGATTCAAATCTGAGTGCCAAGTCACCCCATCACATATATCACTCCTTTGTATCATTAATAAATTGATACCTTGTACCTCATTTTCCGCCTCAGCTATAATGAGTAGCTATAGGTTAGCTCCACCAATAATATAATCACTCCTTTATAATATTACTTCTAATTTATAAATAATTACCCTTTAAAAAAAAGAATAATAACTCATAACATAGAATAGCTTCATCTAATTTCAAAGGAGAATAATGTTTTCTCTGAAAAATGTTCTTTGCAACTCCTTATGAAGTTTCGTGGAAATAACTACTTTTATCTCTGTGTCACCAATGAAACTAAAACCAAACTCCTGAAGAAATATCTGCCTTTTCAAAAGAGTAGCTGTTATTTCAGAAAGAGCAGTTATTATTTTATTACTGAAATGTCCAATAACTTTTGACTCTAACGTATGTTAAAACAATGGTTTTAACTTTTTTTATGAATCTAAGAAACATTACCACCTATAAATCTTGAAAATATTTTTCGTTTTGAGACTCTTTTTGGATTTTTTTGAAAATGATTAGAACTTTGACATAGGCTAGGGAACAAGCAAAAGTTTAAAAACAATAATACAATGATGGTGATACTATTAACATTTATAGTGCTAGCAGTGGCTCCTATTGGGGATGAAGTCCACCCTGTGAGGCTTCAAGGACTGTAGGCTCAGTGCCTTAAAACTTTCAGGACTCAGAAAACTTTAGGAACTTATGACTAGAACTGACCTTTCATTGACTGGACTCAAGGCTGACCATATTTACAGACACAAGTAACATTGGGCATGGAGTTTTATTGACATATCACTCCGGATATTTATAATGGAATGACTAACTAACTTATCAAACATGGAAATTTTTAAGAAAATGACCATTAATTGGACCTCCAGTCAGCTGATCATCATCTAGATGGTTGAGCAGAAATGTGTTGTTTTCCAAAACTTGAGAAATTCAAAATGGCCCAAACCATAAATTATCGAAATTACCATGCTTTCCATGGTCTTCCCTTCTGACATCCTAGTGAAACACCAAATCATTTTCCTGGAATAACTGTTGATTTTCTCTTTTGTCAAAATTTGGTCTGGTATTTATGTACTTTTTCCATCATTGATTCTCTGATTTGACGAGTTTCTATTAGCTGCAACATTCTCCTTTGAATTGGGTTTGCATCATCAATTTAATTTTGAAAAAACTTCATAATAGGAAGGGTTAATTGTAATGGCATGAACTAGCTAAGTGTCCCAATTTCTCTTATTTTCAGGCAACATCTTCTTAATGATTCTCACCAATATTTTATTGGATGACTCAGATAACCCATTACCTTGAGGGTAATAAGGTGTAGAATGAGTCAAATCAATACCATATTTCAGACAAATACTATTCATCTTAGTAGATTTAAAAGCCATTGCATTGTTAGTCACCAATTTCTGAGGACAACCAAATCTAGAAATAATATTTTCCAAAATAAATTTGATTATTACTGTGTCAGTGGAATTCTTGGTTGGAACAACTTCAATCCACTTATAAAATAGTTTGTAGGTATAAGAATCCATATATGCTGTCTTGATGAAGGCAGATGAATTTCACCGATGAAGTCTAACCCCCACTGCTGGAAAGGAACATCTGCTGAGATAGGAATAAGTGGTAATGGAAGTAGCTTCTACTTACCAGAAAAAATTTGACATTCAACATAAGTCCTGACTTTGGAAAAAACGTTAGAGAAAAGAGTTGGCCAATAATAGTCAACTCTTAAATTTTTTTTTGCAGTAGCTTTCCAATATAAATGTCCACCACACACCCCTGCATGTATCTCTGACATAATTTTCTGTGACTCAGCTTCATCTACACATCTTAATAAGACTCCCACAGGGTCTTTCCAATAAATATGATCTTCCATTATGTAATACTTTACAGATTTCAATTTAAAATTCCTTCTTTTTGACTTCTCCATTTATGGGGGACAACTGAAGTTTAACAAAAAGTACACTATGTCCTTATACCAATTTGAATGAAAGATTCCAGGATAATCAGACATACCTTCTCCATATTTTTCTTCAACTACCTCCATGTTCAGATCTAGAGCTTTGCAATTAGATTCAACCATAAAGCGAGATAAGCCTTCTCCTTCTATCAATTTAGTAGGTCTGATCTCAATATCAAATTCTAGAATCTTGGTTAACCATCTTCTCCTGCCATCTGTGCCTGGCTGCAACAATACATCTTTGATAGTAATATTTGGTACAAAAACAACAATTTTTGAATGTAACACATAAACTCGAAAAGACTTTAAAGCCTTAACTAGTGCATATGCTTGTTTTTCAATCAAGATGTACTTTAACTCAACATCACTTAAAGCACGACTGAAAAAGGAAATAGGTTGTTCGAAGCCTTCCTTGTTCTTTTGTAACAAAACAACTGCAATTTTTTCTTTAGAAGCATATGAAAAAATCATAAAATATTTTTCAAAATCAGGGCTGATTAAAACTGGTGCTTCTGTCAAGGCAGACTTGATTGTTAAAAAATATTTTTTTGCTTCATCTTGCCACTTAAATTCTGCATCTTTCTTCAACAAGACATTTATGTGTTTGATTAGATTTGCAAAATTTGGGACAAAATGCCTCAAAAAATTAATTTTCCCCAAAAATTACCGTAATTCTTTCTTATTCCTTGGTAAACAAATCTTCTGAATAGCCTCAACTCTCCCTGGATCAATACAGATACCACTTTATGTCACAATGTGTACTAATAATTTTTCTTCTTGAACATCGAAGCATGAATTCTTTGGGTTCAAGGACAAACCAAATTTTCTGCATTTGTCAAAAACTTGTTTCCAATGATCTTCATTAGATTTAGAAAAGACTGTATTGTCATCCAAGTAAATGACTACAAATTTGTCTTTTTCTCCTGCAAAGGAAATATCCATTGCTCGTTGAAATGTTGCGCTTGCATTCATTAGACCAAATGGAATCTTTTTGTACATGAATGTTCCTGAGGGTGTAGTAAATGATGTCTTCTCTCTATCTTGTTTATCAACTGAGATTTGATTATATCTTGAAAAGCCATCTATCATTGATAATCTCTTAGAACCTACAACTTTCTGCAAAATATAATCCATATTGGGTAATGGATAGTTATCCTTCAGTGAACACCGGCTCAAATTGTGAAAATCAACAAAATTTCTAATTTCGCCATTCTTCTTTCGAACCAGAACTATATTAGCTACCCAATTGGAAAATATTAAAGGAAAAATTATTTTTGCTTCCCATAATTTTCTTATCTCTTTTACAATAATAGGGAGCAACATAGGATTGATATGCCTTATCTTCTGTGCTACAGGCTTTGCTTTTGCTTTCAGAGGAATTTTATGTTCCATTATACCTCTATCACAGGTCTTCAAATCACTATAGGACCATGCAAAAATGTCTGCATATTGTTTTAGCAGCTTGACATATTAAGTTCTAGTTTTTAGAGAAAGAAATTTAGAAACTTTAACTAATTTAGGCTGATCTTCTGTACCAATATTGCAGTCAATTGTACTCTCTCCATCTGCTTTACTTTCAAGCTTTAAAAAGACATCATTATTCTCAAACAACCTCTTTAAAGGAACTAGGCCTTTAGGAATGTAGTTAGTTTTCAGATCAATCATGTCTTTCCCAGCCATGGTATTTTTAAATGACTTATTGTTTTGATTGTCAAAAATATCCTGCTCATTATCAATTTCGATATCCGAAAACTCTTCCACACATTCCAAAAATTTCTGAATTTCTTTGTCATTTTCAAATACTTGCCAGTATTTGATATTGTCGGAAATGGAAGGCCTGTTTTTTATTTGAACATCATATGTTGCCTTGACATCAAGAGGAACTTTAAAATTACTAGTGTTAGGATATTTCGACACATAGGAAATAGTTAAGAATAACTTAGTCTACTATAGAGTTAGGTAAAGTATGTTTCTTTACTATGTAAATTTGTAACTTATAATCCAACGGTCACGATTTGTAGTGATCCGACGGTTCACTCTCTCCTTAGTATTAAATACACTTGATCCGTGGCTTAAAACCTGATAGGTCCATGATATCTATTTAAAGAGCATGGAGGGTCATTTTTCCAGTAACTGTTTATGAGAGAAACATATGTAATCTTTCTTTTTATAAAAATAAATTGCCTGAAGTGGCTGTGTTGGCTCAGGCCGTGGACTGTTTCCCTCTTCGAAGGTTTTAACCACATGATATATTGGTGTACTGATTTGTGATCTTTTTGTGAGCGGTGACCTTTGGTTTTTGATCTAAGGAACTTACCCTGTAAATTCGTACATGGTATCAGAGCTATTTTGAGGGCCGCATCCGTTGTTGATCCAAATCTGAAGCCGGTTTGACTGCATGCGACTGCAGTTTTCTAGATCTACTATTTATGAAAATTTTCAGGCATGTAGAATTGCTCTGTTGTGTCTGGAGCATTTGTTACAGTGAGGAATGTCTTTCGTTTCATGCGAAAATGTTTCCGGTTGCCCAAGTTATGTCAGTTTAGATCTGGAGGTATAAAGTATTTGTTTTACAGTTATATTTGTTAATACTTATGCTTATTTTGGTTCCCTCTGTTTATTTCGGTTTTTAGGTTTTATTTATTTGCTGGATATATACCCTCTTCTTTGTGTATGCTCTTTGCTCTGCATTGTGTGTGATCTCAGAAAATCAGAAACAGGAAGAAGGGATTTTTTTTGCTACGTATGCTCTTTCCCCGTGTCTTTGTGCAATCTCGGGAAATCAGAAATAGTGAAAAAATAGATAGTTGCTAGTAAGGCTAACCGAAAATCTAACGTTCTGCCGTAAGGTTTGCATTTCATTTTTTCTTTCTCAGTTTTTTGTGTTTTTTGTGCAGGAAAAAACACGCACACTGAAGACAAGAAAAAAAAAACCCCACTCTTCCTCCTTTCAAACAATTACATAATCCTTTTACTATCTCACTCGGTGAGAAGTTAGTTTATGAGAATAGAGGTCTTGGGTTCAAGTATCTTTCTCAAGCTTATTTTGTAAAAAGTTTTTTGTTAAAGGGGTGGGATTTTTTTATAAATTTGAACTTCGTCATCAAATTTCAAACTGTTCCCGTAACTATTCGGCATCTACAACTCAGTTTTTTCAAAAAGGCATAACTTCTTCATATGGAAGTCGTTTTTCGAGCCTTTTTTTCTAATCGGCCTAATTTTTCAAGATCTTTCCATTGGAGCATTTAGTTTTAGCCTTTTTCAGCTTCAATTTAAAAAAAAAAATGGTAATTGCATGCCCGATTATTCTTAACAACACCAATTTCCAATGGCTACCTCACATGCTAGATGTACTTGGAAGTAAAGGGCTTTATAGAATAGCCACATGACAAGAAAATAAACCTTCTGATGATGATAAAGTCTCTAAATGGGAAAATAAATAAGATCAAGCACGAGGGTTTATAGGAATGTCCATTGCTCAAGATCTTCGACTTCATATCCTTGAAATTGACACCCCTGAAAAAGCCAAACACTGTTTTTGGCATTCAAAATCAAATTAGGGCCCACCAGCTTGAAAATGAGTTGCTTACTTTCGACCCCAATAATTTCTCCTTTATTGAAGATTTTTAGTCCAAATTCAAGACCCTTAGACTTCTTTTAGAAGGTTGTAAGGTCAAAAAGGATGATGGTAGCCTCATCTATTCCATTATTGCTAAGCTTGGCCATGCATAGTCTCTATTTGTTTTGTTAGAAATTTGTGGCAGAAATAATAAACAATTTACTGAGAGAAATAAACATAAAAGGGCAGCAAAAAATCATAAACATAAACACAAATGTTTATCGGGGAAAACCCCAAATCCGGGGCAAAATTCAACCAATGAAATTTCATTAAGCATTGGCCAAAACCCTGGCCAATCCGGCCAAGTGAGCCTTCACCGCTCACCTTGAGGCCTACCTTACAATGAAGTCTTCCCAGCCTTTTATAGCCTCCATTACATGCAATACCATGGGCTGAAAAACCATGGGTGCACAATTTTGAGATTCAACAAGATGATGAGCTTAGTGAAAAAAGTCGCCTTCACTAAGTGGGCCCGCAGGCTATTTTTGGCGCAAAGTCTATTTATAGACATGTCAATCATATTCTATGAATTTTAGGATGCTATTTGTGGATGGTTGGTCAAGTTGGAAAAATATATGGACTTATATTTTTAGACATATTGGGCGGAGTCTATTTTTAGATTGCCAGTCTAAAAATAGATATGTCGAATATTATCTAATAATATTTGGACTCTAAACATTATCTTATTCTCTTGGAGTACTTGAGTTAAGTGCACAGATGTGGAACAACGGTGACGGAAGATTACGCTATTCTGAGGGGTTCTTGGAGCTATTGCATGGAGGACTTCAGTTAGAACTCATGTGACAGAGTTTGGTGGAGTTGGAGAAGTAGTTGGTGGAGTTGTATTTAGTTTAACTCAGTTAGACTCACTTGAGCTAGTTGTATCTAGTCTAACTGATTGATACAATAGTGAGAGTGGAGTGAATTAATTAGTTAATTAATTAAAAAATAATAACTCATTAATCAACTGAACAATACATCAGTTAACTACAGTGCATGGAAGTTTCAGTGGAGATCAGTGGAGAGATAGGTGAAAGAGCAAGTGTGACTATCAGTTGTGACTATAGTGATGCATTGATTGCATCCAACACTCAATGGAGATGCCAATGAGGATTGCGTGAGCAAGGCTAGAGTAATTCGAACTCATTCAGAGCCATTCTTTAACAGGGATTGCGCAGTAGAGGCAGGCTAGCAGGTGGCAAAGATCGGTGCATGGATTTGTAAGATCGGGCCTGATTAGTGTGTAGCGATTGTATTGTACTGAGAGCTTGATATGATCAGCTTTGTATGAGGATTGTTACATGATATCTATGACATATATTATATGCAGATAGTTGGGGTTTTCAGCTTCAGGCTTTCCCGTTAAACAACTTTGTTAATGTGTGTGAATTTTTATTGTTTCATGTGTGCATTGCAATCTTGATTTAATCTATGCAAATGATCAATGGTGGAATAGATTTTGTATTTTGCCTGAAGTTAAAATAGTGTGAGATCAGGAGAATCTTGGACATATAACACATAAGTTATATAATTTCTACATGGTATCAGAGCAGTTGATCATTGGAGGAGATTACAATTATTGAAGCGGTTGAGTTTTGTGCTGGTGGAATTCGAATTTGCTGCAGTGTTTTCTTGGTGTCGAAGTTGAGCATTCATTGAAATGTCTTTCAACGGATTCTGATTGGAGTATGTCCTTGATGGGAGCTCGAATTACATAGCATGGAAGGATAGGATGGAGGCGGTGCCAGATGATAATGGGCTGAAGGAGTTCATCGATAGCGATGTTCCTAAGCCGGGTTCTAGCGATGCAGTCGCCCTTGACGCATGGCAAAAGAAGGTAGCAAAGTGTCGAAGGATTCTGTTGGAAGGTGTGAAGGACCACATTGTGTCCAAACTTCACGGTAAAGCCACTCCATTATTAATGTGGAAGGCTTTGATAGAATTGTTCCAAAGCAGAAGCGACCAGAGGAAGTTGGCGCTTAAAGACAAGCTTAGAAAAATAAAAAATGGAGAAAGGCGACAGTATACAAAAATACCTCACGAAGTTTGTCCACTGCAAGGATGAGCTGGGAAGTGTAGGGGTTATAGTTGATGAAGAAGACTTGGTGAGCTTGGCTCTCCTTGGGCTTCTGAAGAGTTGGCATAGCTACGAAGACTCTGTCAATGGACGGGAGAAACCGCTAGGATGGGAGCGACTTTGGTCGGATCTTGTGTAGGAGCAGATAAGGCGGGGTACCAGGGATGGATCTTCATCGAAGACTGAAGATGAAGAAAATTGTGCTTTGGATACCAAAGCTTGGAAAGGAAAAGGGAATAAATCTTCCAAATCCGAAGCTAAAGGCAAGAAGCAAGATTTGTCCAAGGTGAAGTGTTTTCACTGTCACCAGCATGGGCATTTCGCCACTAATTGTCCACAGAAGAAGAAGAGTAAGCAGGTTGCTGGATCTGTAGCTGGAGAGGCCTTAGCCTCATAGTTTGAGCTGGATTTTTCTTTGATCGCATGCTTGGTTTCAAGTATGATGGGATCGGTGTGGTTTCTTGACAGTGGTGCGTCTTTCCATATGGCCAGAGACAAATATTTGTTTAATGATCTGGAGGAAAAGGATCTTGGAGTGCACATCGAGATGGCGATGATGGTAGATATAGTGCTACTGGTATCAGGACCATTTCCTTTAAGAGGGAGTCCGATAAACCTTTCATCTTGAAGGATGTCATGCATGTTCCAGGATTGAAGAAGAATCTGATCTCTGTGGCGATGTTGGAAGACAAGGGTTATGATGTTGTTTTCAATGAGGAAAAAGCTTTCCTTCGGCATAAAAAAACTGGTCAAACCAGGAGGATAGGGATTCGAGTTAAGAATATTTATCAATTGCAGGTAGATGGTTGCGCAACAATGGCAGGCAAAGCAAAAGGAGTGGTGAGCCGGGATGATGGCGGGTATGGCCTGAAAAGAGATTGGGCCATCTTCACCATGGCGCTTTGAAAATTTTGTAGCAGATTTCTACAAGGCTTCCCAAAGGTACACTTGCGCAGTTAGATCAGTGCAAGGGATGTACTTTGGGAAAAATTGTGAAGACCACTTTTCATGAGAAGGATAGTCGCACCTCGACGATCCTTGAGAGAATTCACACAAACGTGTGTGGACCTTTCTCGATTGCTTGAACAGCAAAGCACAGGTATTATGTGATATTTTTTGATGAATTTTCTCGTAAGTATTGGATCTTCTTCATGTCGAAGAAGAGCGAGACATACTCAATGTTCTGTGAGTTCAAGGCGTTGGTTGAGAAATATTCGGGGAAGCAGGTGAAAGCTCTCTGGAGCGATAATGGTGGTGAATACATCTCTAGTGAATTCAAAGACTTCTGTAGCAAAGAAGGAATTCAAAGAGACCTCATAGCGCCTCATAACCCACAGCAGAATGGGGTCGCGGAGAGGAAGAACATAACAATCGTGGGTGTTGCACGGACGATGTTGCGTGATTAGGGGCCTTCCCATACACTTGTGGGCTGAGGCATGCAACACTACAGTTTATGTACAAAACCATTGTCCTCATAGAGTACCTAGAATGAGTACACCCGAAGAGGCGTTTTCTGGTAAGAAGCCTGATATTTCTCATTTGAAGATTTTTGGCTCACTTGTTTACATTCATGTGACGAAGGATGCCAGGAAGAAGCTGGAGCCGACCGCAGAGGTTGGGATATTTTTGGGGTACACAAAAACACCCCACAATTATCATGTGTATTTTCCAGACAATCGGATGACTATTGTGCGATGGGATATCAAATTTCATGAGGAGAAAGCCATGAAGTTGTCGCTTGAGAGGGAGCTACACTTGCATGCAGATGAGGAGCTACTTGTTCCTAAAGATGAGCCTCAAGATGTGGATCAGCCAAGAACGAGGTTCATAAGTGGAAAAGGCTTTCCTCATGCGGTGCGAAACATCGAGAGCGAAGCGCACTACAGAAGATGAGAGACTGAATCTTGATGCAGCGCAGAATGTAGGAGCACCTACATCAGAGTGGAGATAGAGACAGTCACCTGAACGATTTACTAGATACATGGCTCTGATGAGAAAGTGTATCGTGACGAAGCCATCCTCTTTCGAGGAAGTTGTGGAGGATCCCACATGGGTAGATTCCATGGTGGAAGAGTATGATTTGATTGTTAGAAACAGTTCATGGGAGTTTGTCCCAAGGCCGGAAGGGAAATTAGTGGTAGGTTCGAGATGGATCTACAAAGTGAAGCAAGCTGCTGACAGGAGCGAGGAGAAGTACAAGGCAAGATTTTTTTCCCGGGGCTTCTCACAGATCGAGGGGATAGACTATGAAGAAACCTTTGCACTTGTCGCAATGTATTCTTCCATACAAACCATCCTTTCTCTCTCATCGCAGATGGGTTGGCACATTCATCAGATGGATGTGAAGACTACGTTCCTCAACGGAGTCATCGAGGAGGAGGTGTACATAGAGCAGCCTGAAGGATTCGAAATATTCAGCAGTGATTTGCATGTGTGCAGGCTCAAAAGAGCGATGTATGGGCTGAAACAAGCACCTCGTGCTTGGTACACACGGATAGACAGTTATTTCACCGGACTTGGTTTCGCCAAGAGTGAGGCAGATCCAAACCTATACCAGATTGTGGTGGAGGGTAAGCTTTTGATCATTGTGCTTTATGTAGATGATTTAATACTAACGGGTGATGAACTATTGATACACTCATGCAAGGTAGATCTTGCAAAGGAGTTTGAGATGAAGGACTTGGGACTCCTTCATTATTTCTTGAGATTGGAAATTTGGCAGTGGAAAGGTGAACTATTTGTGTCTCAAGGCAAGTATGCCCGGGAGATACTGGAGAATTTTCACATGCAAGGCTGCAAGCCTATCGACACTCCTCTTCTTGGTGGTTGGAGGAAATAGGATGCTACATTGACAGAGGTAATGGATGCCACTGTTTATCGACAGTTGGTTGGTTCGCTCATGTATTTAGTCAATACACGACCAGAAATATGCTATGCTATGAACCAGCTTTCACAAGCGATGGTTAAGCCTACCAAGCTCTTTTGGAAGGCAGGAAAGCATGTCCTGAGGTATCTCAGGGGCACATCTGGGTATGGATTGTGGTACAGAAAATTGGTTGAGGTGAAGCTACATGGCTTCATGGATGCAGATTGGGCAGGAAGCCCAACAGACAGAAAGAGCACATCTGGAGGGATTTTCAGTATTGGATCTACAACAGTTTCTTGGTACAGCAGGAAACAAAGATCCGTGACACTTAGTTCAGCGGAGGCCGAGTACATGGCAGCAATTTTGGCTGCATGCGAGGCTATGTGGATGAGGAAGATCCTGGCCGGTTTGTTCGGTTCTCATTTAGATCCTACTGTGATATATTGTGATAATAAGAGTTGCATTAAAATCTCAGTTAATCCAGTATTTCATGATAGATCTAAACACATTGACATCCGGTACCATCATATCAGATATTGGGTGTTGCAGAAGATCATGTTGCTTTCTTATATTCCTATGGAGGATCAAGATGCAGATATTCGGACGAAGGCGCTCACTAGGAGAAAATTCGAATACCATAGAGACAGGATCGGGGTGGAAGATAATCCCTATCTTGTTTAGAGGGAGTGTTGAGATTCAACAATATGATGAGCTTAGTGAAAAGAGTCGCCTTCACTAAGTGGGCCCGCAGGCTATTTTTGGCGCAAGTCTATTTTTAGACTATGTCTATTTTTAGACATGTCGATCATATTCTATGAGTTGCAGGATGCTATTTGTGGATGGTTGGTTAAGTTGGAAAAATAGATGGACTTCTATTTTTAGACATATTGGGTGGAATCTATTTTTAGATTGCCAGTCTAAAAATAGATATGTCGAATATTATTAGCTCTTAATAATATTTGGACTCTAAACATTATCTTATTCTCTTGGAGCACTTCAGTTAAGTGCACATATGTGGCACAGCAGTTGACAAAAGGAATTACGGTATTCCTGAGGGTTTACTGGAGCTAATGCATGGAGGACTTCAGTTAGAACTCATGTGACAGAGTTTGGTGGAGTTGGAGAAGTATTTGGTGGAGTTGTATTTAGTTTAACTCAGTTAGACTCAGTTGAGCTAGTTGTATCTAGTATAACTGATTGATACACTAGTGAGAGTGGTGTGAATTAATTAGTTAATTAATTCACTAAATAATAACTCATTAATCAACTGAAGAATACATCAGTTAACTACAGTGCATGGCAGTTTCAGTGGAGACCAGTGGAGAGATAGGTGAAAGAGAAAGTGTGACTATCAGTTGTGACTATAGTGATGCATTGATTGCATCCAACACTCAGTGGAGATGCCAATGAGGATTGCACAGTGCAAGCTTGGTGAATTCGAACTCATTTAGAGCCATTCTTCAGCAGGGATTGCGCAGTAGAGGCAGGCTAGCAGGTGGCAAAGATCGGTGCATGGATTTGCAAGATTGGGCTTGATTAGTGTGTAGCGATTGTATTGTACTGAGAGCTTGATATGATCAGCTTTGTATGAGGATTTTTACATGATCTCTATGACATATATTATATACAGATAGTTGGGGTTTTTAGCTTCAGGCTTTCCTGTTAAACAATTGTGTTAATGTGTGTGAATTTTTATTGTTTCATGTGTGCATTGCAATCTTGATTTAATTTCCGCAAATGATCAATGGTGGAATAGATTCTGTATTTTGCCTGAAGTTAAAATAGTGTGAGATCAGGAGAATCTTGGACATATAACACATAAGTTATATAATTTATACACACAATACCATGTGCCCCAAAACCACTACTATTTACTCTAGTCAACATTGACTCTATCCCGAGTCAAGTTTACCTAACAATTCCCCCCTTAAATTTGACTTGGGGTTTCTTGACTAAATCCAACCAAAATTTCTAAGTGAGACAACCCCGCTCACTCTAGCCCTTCCCCCCTCAAATTTTTACCCAGAGTAGTTGTTTACATGGCATCCCCCCTATCACCTAGGTCTAACCCATACTTTACCATTGATTACTTAGGGGTACGCATGCCATACCAGGTCTTACACCAGTATGCCCATTCACATGCAAAAATTAACACCATTACAATATTTTTTTTTTTGGCTTCATTGTTGCTATTCTTTATATGACCATTCTCTACATTCATGATGTCCTCTCCAAAGAGGATATCATAATTGTACATGAATCTGCCCTCTACGCTTTTGCTGGTCCATTCTGATTATCTGCTTGGTGGAGCTGCCCTTCTCCACCATCAACCATGATTTTCCTCTTCGACATGGCCCTCACAAAACCAAGTGTTTCATGTTCCTCCTGTTCGCTCTGTGAAGAATTATCGATCCAAATCCATATTTTTAGATTTGCGCCTGCTCACATCCATGCCCCGCATCTTCCTTTTACGCACGTACTTGCGCCACCTCTATCGTTGATCACAACATAATAGTCTATAGAATACATAATTTCTCTCATATTCGGATCAATCGATTCCAACAACTCACCATGGGTGTACTGATCCCCATTTCATTGTTGTTATGGATGTGAATTGAACTTTTGGTTCTCCCTACCGCTCACCAAGAAATATCCCAGCTTCACACACATCAAGTGTGCCACAGATCCGACGTCCCACACGCTCGTCTCTCTGGCTATTCAGCGAATGCATTGACGCTTCTCTTGGAACCACATGTGTCATGATTCCTTCCAATTTAGGGGCTACCATGTGTTTAGCACTCCATCCAAATTAGTTAGTGTGGATGACACATCTACCCTTAATTATGCTCAAGGCGGTAGCCACTGTCGATGGTTATGCTTGGGCCTACCTACGTGCCTCCACAATGGCCCCAGGGTTGGGATCTCTTAGATCCTCTGCTACCACAACTCCAACGCTTCAAGAAGAGAATCAGACCATGCCATCAACGTCAACATGCCTTTGATCCAGATCTATACATTGCACCGATCCACCTCTTCACGTTCTAGGCTGAATCTCAACCATAGATCTACAATGTCAATATTTCTTAACACATCTCATTTCATTATCTCGGCCACAAGGATGCATTCCACTCTAAATTTTCCTATGTCGTCAAGTGCCCATGCCTCTGCCTACGTTGTCTATTGGAATGTCTGATCTCCATAGTGTCATTTCGAACTCGGGAGTGCATCCGATCTTATTCTAGATCATCTATTGGCATCTCATATCGCCATACCGAGCAAGAAGAATGCAATCATCGTGATACATATGGTTACAGTGCATCAAATTTGCATATTTCCCCAGTTTGAACTCATCATTACACACCGCGCACTTCCCTACCGCATCCACTACTCCACTGTGAAGAAACCATCAATCTCCTTCGCTACTCCACTGTGAAGAAACCGTCAATCTTCTTGTGCGTTGATTGTGCAGAATCCTCCTTCGTCTCCTTCTTCGTAGCCTCAACAAATGATTGCGCAAAACTGGAGGATTTCTGCCCATGCTTTGCTAGAATCCTAGAAATATCCTCTTGGAGATTCTTTGAATTTCTTTGACACTTTCACCTTTTATAGGCTACGATCAACACATACCATGATTTTTGGAGAACTGTGGAAGTGTTCTTGGCCACATCATATAAATCTTCGATTCCTGATTTTCATTTAGAAGTAGATCCACACTTCATCACGACGTTCAGGGCTCTCAGTGATCGCAGGGTCCTCCTGAGCCACACAACGACAACGTCCACCTCGACTTCTTCCATGTCAGGCATATCGCTCTCCATGATCTGTGCTCAGATCTCTCTATCCACCTGGCCATAAAACCCTTGGCCACAGAAGTGTCTCTCTGAAGGCAATATTTAGCTCAGATACCATTTGTTAGAAATTTGTGGCAGAAATAATAAACAATTTACTGAGAGAAATAAACAAAAAGGCTAGGAACAAATCATAAACATAAACACAAATGTTTATCCGGTAAAACCCCAAATCTGGGGCAAAACCCAACCAATGAAATTTCATTAAGCATTGGCCAAAACCCTGGCCAATCCGACCAAGTGAGGCTTCACCACTCACCTCGAGGCCTACCTTAAAATGAAGTCTTCCCAACCTTTTATAGGCTCCATTACATGCAATACCATGGGCTGAAAAACCATGGGTGCAAAATACCATGTGCCATAAAACCACTACTATTTACCCTAGTCAACATTGACTCTATCCCAATTCAAGTTTACGTAGCATGTTTCCACCTTCCATTCCACTAGAGAAGCCATCATTTCTTCAGGAACCACCTACAAGAACCCCTCTTTTGATGCCTTTTGCGATTCTGTTATAAGAGAACAAGAAAAAATATTATACCTTGGTCTTATCACTTCTGGAAACGCTTCTAAGAAAGCCTTAGCAGCCCAACAACAACCATATCAAAAGAATCCCACGAAGCAGTATCCTAAAAAGTATGGTACGAAACAAAACAAGGGTCCTAATAAAATTCAGCCGCAAACTGAAAAATCAACTCACCAAAATGATAAGGCAAATAAAAACAAAGGGAAGAAGACATATATACATTACAGATTTTGTAATCGTGATGGCCATATAGAGTCCAAATGTTTTAAGAAGATGGAACCCTTAGAAGCAGCAATGAAGAAGCACAACATCAATTTGGAGCACTCTTCACTTTCATCCTTAGGAATGGCACTTTCTTCTTGTGGTTGTCAAGCATTAAGATCTGGTTATGCATTAAATGTATCTTCTTCTTCTCATTCTCATGAGTGGCTCATTGATTCTGGAGCTTCTTACCACATGGAAAAAAATAAAGCCATGTTTTCTTCTTTAAATGATTGTAACGCCAAACATATTTATGTCAGTGATGATAGATCTCTTAGTGTTGTAGGATCTAGCACCATTCATCTAGATAATGGCCAGTTTAATGATGTACTATGTGTTCCTACCTTGTCATACAACCTTCTATCTGTTCATCAGATAACTCATTCAGGTGAATGGAAAATAGTAGAATTCTCACCTCATGATGTTGTAATCAAGGACCTCAAAGATCCTAGACATATTTTAGCTACTGACATTGCTGATGATTCCACAAGGTTGTATAAGTTTAAAAAATTTGGGTCTTCATGTCTTCCCTCCGTTTTTTTTGCTCATAATGATGAAGTGTGCAAACTTTGGCATGAGCAATTTGGTCCTTAAAACTATTGCTCTCTTCAAACTCTATGTAAGGAAAATATGGTGACGGGTCTTCCTATGGTATCTTGTCGAGATGGTGTTTGCTCCGGATGTGTACTCGGAAAAAATCATCCGGATAGTTCTAACAAACGTGCCTCTTAGCATGCTTCAGCCCCTTTGCAGCTTGTGCAAATCGATTTATGCGGTCCAATTCCTGTTGTTTCTTTCTCTGGTTGCAAGTATTTCTTTACTTTCATTGATGATTTTTCCAGACGCACTTGGGTATACTTCTTAAAACTCAAGAGTGAAATTTTTAACATGTTCTTGTCCTTTAAGGCCTTTGCTAAGAAAGAATCTGGACATCCAATTCTCAAGTTAAGATCAGACAATGGAGGAGAATATGTTAACAACAAATTTATCAAATTTTGCACTGAGCATGGCATTCAATTGCAACATATTGTTCCATATACGCCACAACAAAATGGCGTAGCTGAAAGGAAGAATCACACCTTAAAAGAAATGGCTAATTGTATGCTTCAATCTAAGGGACTTGGTCTCAATTTTTTGGTAGAAGTAATTAACTATGAAAATTACATAGTAAATCGAACCCTACTAAGGTTTTAAAGAATATAACTCTAGAAGAATCTTGAAGCTCAATCAAACCAGATGTAAGTCACTTTCGTTTTTTTTGAAGTGATTCTTGGGTCCATATTCCAGATGCGAAACATAAATCCTTAGAACCTAAGAGTGAAAAATGCATTTTTGTTGGATATTTTGAAGATGTCAAAGGATATAGACTTCTTCAAAAAAATCCAAAAATATAATCATTAGAAGAGATGTGAAATTTGATGAAAATATATCGGCCTGTGAGCCGAGTTCGGCGGGTGTGCCACCTTTGGCCTGCGAGCCTGATTCGGCATAGGTGCCACCTCTCTCTATCTCATCTATTTTTGAAAAGATTCCTTCTAGTTCAGATGATGACAACGAGGATGAAAATGCTCCTTCACCTCTTGAAGATGTTCCTTCAGTTCCGCAGCTTCCAATATGGGTCCGCTCTACTCGGGATGCAACAGGTTCTCTTGCAGGTGACCCTGCAGATCAACGACGTACACGTTCTCAGTTCCAAAGAGCCTCTTCCTTATTGGCTCAAGTTCTAGAAAATCCTAATCCAGACACCTTTGAAGAAGCTTCCGATCATCCAGATTGGGATGAAGCTATGAATGAATAATATCGTTCCTTATTGGCAAACGATACTTGGGATCTTGTTCCTCTTCCAAAAGGAATAAAACTTGTCAGATGCAGATGAGTTTACAAAACAAAGTTTGGACCAGATGGAAAAGTGGATAGACATAAAACTCATCTTGTTGGTAAAGGGTTCTCACAAGTTTAAGGCATTGAATATGCTGAAACCTTCTCCCCTATTGCCAAAATGAATTCTATTCGGATTGTTCTTTCCCTTGCTGCCTCCTTTAAATGGGAAATCCATCAGATGGATGTTAAATCCGCCTTCTTACATGGATATTTGCATGAATAAATCTACATGGAACAACCCCCTGGCTTTATCCAAAATGACTCTAGCCTTGTTTGTCACCTTAGGAAGTCTCTCTATGGTCTCAAACAAACTCCTTGAGTTTGGTATGCCAAAATGGATAGATTTCTATTAGATAATGGCTTTTCTAGGTGTCATTCTGACAACAATGTCTACACCAAGAAAGTGGGTAAGTCCTTCACCATCCTTGTTATTTATCTTGATGATCTTATCCTTACTAGTAGTGATCCCAACCGTATAAACCATGTGAAGTCTAGTCTCAAAAAGAAGTTTGAAATGACAGACTTAGGACACTTGCAATATTTCCTTGGTCTTCAAGTCTTGCAATCCAAAGAAGGTATTACCCTCTCTCAGTAAGTATTCATGTGATCTTCTACACCACGTTCACATGGAAGACTATAAGCTAGCCCCTTCTCCCTTTCAGTCTAGAGTCAAGCTTTCAGTCAGTTGTACTACCCCTGAAGTTGATGCTACCTTATACTGTCAACTTGTTGGTAAACTTCTGTATCTAAACCATACCCGTCCTGAGATTTCCATTGTCATTGGTCTTGTTTCTTGGTTTATGCACAAACCTCATGAAAGTCACTGGAAAGAAGCTAAAAGAATACTTCGATATATTCGAGGTATAGTTCAGTTTTGGATTCATTACAGTGCAAGAGCATCTCCATTGTTGATTGGTTTCACTGATTCTGATTGGGCTGGTGACCCTGATGATCGAAAGTCTAATGTAGGATATGTATTCACTCTTGGTTCAGGACCTATTACATGGTATTGTAAGAAACAAAGTGCCATCTCTCTTTCTTCAGCAGAAGCAGAGTATCATGGTGTAGTTGAAGCCAACAAGGAAGCCATGTGGCTTCGTAAGATCTTGTCTAAATTTGGTATTCATCAGCAACATCCAACTACACTTTGGTGTGATAATCAGAGTGCCATTCAACTATGTAAAGATCTAATTCAACATCAGTGTATGAAACACATTGAGCTCCACATACACTTCATCAGAAAGCTCATTCATGATCGTGTTCTTGAAGTGCAGTATTGTCCAACCAATGATCAAGTAGCCGATGTCTTTACAAAGGCTCTCACAGAAGTGAAGTTTACCAAACTTCGATCCATGCTTGGAGTTCAGGAAAGCTATCATTAAGGGGGGATAGGATCTAATGCCTTCTTCCTTATCCTATTGTGTCACCTTAGTAAATCCTTCAATCCTATCCCAAGTTGTTCTTAAGGTGGGATGTTAGGTTATTTTGACACATAGGAAATAGGCACCTTTTGTGTCACCTTTGTAAATCCTTCAATCCTATCCCAAGTTGTTCTTAAGGGGGGATGTTATGATATTCCAACACATAGGAAATAGTTAAGAATAACTTAGTCTAGTGTAGAGTTAGGTAAAGTGTGTTTCTTTACTATGTACATTTGTAACTTATAATCTGACTGTCATGATTTGTAGTGATCCGACTGCTATCTCTCTCCTCAGTATTAATGACACTTGATCCATGGCTTAACACCCGATTGGTCCATGATCTCTATTTAAAGAGCATGGAGGGTCATTTTTCCGGTAACCGTTTATGAGAGAAACATATGTAATCTTTCTTTTTATATTAATAAATTTCCTGGAGTGGCCGGATTGGCTCAGGCCGTGGACTGTTTCCCTCTTCGAGGGTTTTAACCACGTGATATATTGGTGTACTAATTTGTGATCTGTTTGTGAGTGGTGACCTTTGGTTTTTGATCTAAGGAACTTACCCTGTAAATTCGTACAACTAGCAGCTATAGCTAGTGAATCAGCCTTTTGATTTTCCTCTCTAGTGATAGAATTGAAATTGAATGCTGAAAAATAATGCTCAATCAAGTACCAAACTTCATTCCTATCATTTTGCAATTTGGAATTTTTCACTTGATAGTTATTTCTCACTCGCCTTATCACCAATTCTGAATCACCAAAAGGAATTAGCTATTCAGCTCCCAAATATTTTGCTGCCTTCATACCCAAAACAAGTGCCTCATATTCAGCAGTGTTATTAGTGGTAGCAAAGGGTAGTTTATATGGTAAATTTACCATTTTTTGAGTGGGAGAAATGAGAACTACACCGACTCCCGATCCTTCTCTTGATGAGGCTCCATAAAATTACAATTTTCAGATCCGTCCTCCTTTTAAATGTTGCTCATTTGTATCTTTCAAACACTGTTTTTCACTGATTTTAGGCTGGAAATTGGTGTCATCAGCAACAAGGTGTAATATGGATGACCCTAATTCCTTCTCCTCTACATATATAGGATGATTTGAGGGATTATGATGATCACTTATGATATAGGCCATTTTGGTTTCCCTATACAACCTCCTGAATTCTCCTCCAAACACTGGGATTTTGGCATATGACATATCCATTTGAAGAGTGCCTCACAATTTTTTGGACCAGGATTTGGAAAGAAGCACCCCAAATCTAGAAGGTATGTCTGCAACTACTATGTCCATCACTAAACTTTTCATAGGAAGTTGGGTAAGAGAAACAACCAAGTCTTTAATCACTCCTAAACACTTGAATTTTTATAATCAAAAGTGTATAGGTCATGGTATTGCTTAGTGATTTCTAATCCTAATTCATCCATCACTTTCTTTGGCATTAGATTGTGAGAGGCCCCATAATCTAATAAACAGTAATGCAGCAATTTGTCATGTATATTGAGTGAAAGATATAAAGGTGGTGAATTATCATCATTTTGGTCTTGGAAATGGCTGTCTAAGTAGATAGTAGGATGTCTATCTTCAAGATTGACTGAATCAGGAGCGAGAGGTGGTTGTAACAGACTTTTAAATGACATTTTGTATGCTGGATTTTTCAACAATTCAAGAAGTGGAACTGGGATCTTGATTTTATCTCAGCTCTGACTTGAAACTGAAATAAAGGGGAGTCAATTCTTTATTTTCTGTAGAAATTTTGATGATTGGGGCAGAATTAGGAGGGGGAGGGACATCATTGACCTTTGCCTTTTGTTTAGCAGCTTGTTTATCAGAATCCGATTTTTGTTGAGGTTGTGGGATGGGACCTTTTGACCTTAGAGGATAATTTTTGGTTTGAGTTTCTTACTGTTTTTTCTCATTCCCCACATGAATTGAGCATTCTCATCACCTGAAAAGAGATTTATCCTTGACTAATCTTCATATTTTTGCAAAGTCAAACAAGTTGACTATGATGTTTCTCCTACAAGATTTATGTCTTCATTTTCTTCCTCATGTTCTTGCTGCTATTATTCAGCAAAATTATTCAATGGAGGCTGAACATTTTGATCATCAACATTCCTCCCCGGGCACTGTAATATCGTTGAGGCTGAAAAGGTCTTCTGAAGGGAGAATGATTACTATTGGCTTCATTTTGATTGGCTCTAGCAGCAGGTTTGTTTTCTAACTCCAGCTTCATCATCTTAGAAGAAAGTTCTTTAATCAAATTAGACATTTGATCGATCTTTTCTTTTGCTTTGAAAGTTTTGGAGGAAGAAGGTTTTTCTTCTTTCATTTTCTTCTTGTCTTTTGCTGCTTTCTCTTCTTCCATTTTCAATTTATTTGGAGGACATAATATTAGAATGCACTCCAATTGCAGTCTCTTGCATATCCATCAATGTTTGTGCTTTCTCATCTATTAACCACAAAGCAAACTCAAAATCTAAGGCATTGGAAAAAGTTATCATAGTTGTTGTTTTAGGAGGTTTGATTTATTCAGGAATTTTTTGATAAATTTTATTAAATATCTTTGTAAAATCTGTGAATAACTCATCAATATTCTTTTTTAGAGTTCCAAACTCTGCAAGGTAGTATACATAATCTTTTCTATCACCCCATTTCTTCACAAATACTTCCTCCAATTCATCTATCCCTATTATTGAGTTTGGTGGCAGAATTCTAAACCATTTATGAGCTTCTCCATCCAAGCTCTAAACAAAGAGTCTTGACCAGACATCTTCATGTTCAATGTTTTGGTTACCAGCATAACTATATAAAGAAACCCAATGTTCCTCATCAGAAACTCATTCTCCCTCTCCTATGTATTTTGGTAGATATTTTAGATAATCACCTTGAGGAAGAGGATGCAAAGGTTGAGGAAGAGCAACTAGTGCATATCTTGCATCAAGTATCTGCCGCATCCTTGTAAGGGTAGGCTGATCCATGGCTTGCTGATGTACAATTTATGGATGAATAGTTGATGTAGTTGTTTGGGAACTAGGAATTACAATCTTTGAAATTTGAATCTGTTTTTGAATAGCATAAGATTGGGATTCTTGGGTTGGTTCTTCAATTTTTGGGATTGAAAACAATGGATTTTCAAAGAGATGAACATAGGAGGTCTTTGTTTCACATTCTATAGAAGAATCATATTTAAATGTAGTCTCCTAAATGGATGAGGTAACCTTAAATTTTTTTTTTTCTAAGCTAAAAGGTTAGATAGATTGAAAGTCAGGCCTTCAGAAACATTCCCTTCTAATTGATGAAAATAAGATGAACCAATAGTTGGATTTAGAGACAAAGGAAAATACTCGTGCTGAGGGGTATAAGAGGACTGATATTCAGGATGAGTTTGAAGAAAATTTAGAATGGTTTTAAAATATTCTTCAGTTAAAATAACCCTACCTAGAAAAGATGCAAATTCCAATACTTGTTCTTATTCCCTTTCTGTTAGGACAAAGTCTTCTGATTCCTTATTTTTTGCACTGACACTTAAAACATCTATTTTTTATTCTTTCACTAGAATAGTACTTATCTCTAATTTACTAAATGATGATTGAGAGATAATTTCAACTAAACTTAGGTTAACATCATCTACATTATTTTTTAGGGAAGTAGTTTCAACTTGATATATTTCAGCAGAATCTTTTGAAACTAAAACTTCTTTTGATTCTAAAGTAGATGAGGGTACCTTTTTCTTTGGAACGTAATTTGTATGTACCTTCTTCATTGACTGAGATGAAACTTCAACTGATTTTTGTTTCCCTTTTGCATATTTTATGACCTTTTTTGGGTCAGAAATTGAGTCACAGTAGGAAATCTCTGATTTATTCTTGTAGTAGGAGATATTGAAACCCCTCATCCTCTTTGTGGAGTTTCTAGGTGAAATAATTTGCAGTCAATAAAAGAGACTAGTTTCTATCCACCATTAAAACTAGTACTAAGAATTCATGCAATAACTTTGGAAGAATACTGAGTTCAGAATCTTCGTCTCCCGGAAAACACAACAAAAGATGTTAGCATTGGAATCAACACTTGGATTGCTTCAAGTGCTTGACCAGTCACATCCTAAGCTCTAGCGAAATTTAATGATTTGAATTATATAATTGGTAGGTGGTTAAAGCTCTCAATCATTGAAAAGGGTTCCAAATAAATTCACAATGACACCAATGAGGGTATTTAGACCTGATATGGTAGCAAAATATAAGTTTGCAGCCTATGGAAGGAAGAAAATATGAAATAACATAAGGGACAATGGATCTAGAAGGCATAAAATCACTGTTTTGATGAAAAAAAACACAAGAACTAGTTTGATAATATATCAATAAGAGAAGGCTATCACAAGACTTACAATAATCTTATTGAACATCATTAAAAGTCACTGTCATAAGGAATGCTTCTTTAACCGGTTATTATGCATATCTCATTAAGAAAGCTTAATAAGTAAGACTGATAAAAGTTGATAAGGTACATAAACACATCAAGAGGCCGATAAAAACATATTAAAACATTTGAAATTACAACTGGAACTGAAGAGATTTAGGTATCGAAACACATAAGAAGGATCAACAATACACATATCAAGATAGTAATAAGTCCTCAAAAGTGTTCTTTAATATCATTATCTGAAAGAGTACACTGATCACATGAGTATAAGGTTCACAAACCATGAGCCTTTTCTCCATTGAGTTTCATCATATATATACAAGAGATATTATGCTGAAATTTCCACAAAAATTGTGAATATTTTCTAGAGGAGTTATCATATTCCTATAAATAAGGTGAAGCTTATCCTTAAAAAAAATAGAAAGTAGTGCAACATAATAAAAATAAACAACATGATGACATATAATTCGAAATGGCTGGAGTGATGTGGCAAATTGCTGGCAAAATGCTCCTGTTTTCTGGTATAACCACTTCCTCAAAAAGTGCAACTAACAACTGAAGATGACATCTGGCTCTTTCCCCCAAAAGTGCAAAAATTGTCAATTGAATCAAACATCTAGAAGAGAACTTGATCAATTGACACTTGGCAGCAAATTCTTCTATTGATATTGCATGCATGTAATTACCTCTTAGTATCATCCTTAAATATTTGATCAAAAACTGCCTGCACTTCCTTTATACAAAAATTTAGGAAATAATAGCTACATTTCATAAACATGTAGCTATTATTGGAAACCCTGTAAATAGCTACATTTAAGCCAAAAATGTGTGCTTCTTATTCTTTGATTTTCTTTAAATATTTAAATAAAATCAAGTATAAAAGCATTTTGAGGGAATCTGCCTTAGTGAGTCTTTTGGCTTCTCCTTTTCCTGCATGTTTCTGTTTCTGAGCTCTTGTCTTCTTGGCTTCCTTTCTTGGGCTTTCATCAACATTTATAATTTCATCTTTCAGTCTAGGATTAGCAATAAGTTTGTTGTTCAGTCTTTGCTTGTTTTTAGTCCTAGTGCGAGGTATTTTGAGGTATGGGTTTGGAATATAAGAAACCCCTCTTCTTCGCTGCATCATACTACTAGACTGACCTACCTCATACTCTGTCTCTGAGAAATCCTCTTCAGTACTGTCTTCTTCAAAAGATGAATAGGAGTGAATGATGTTCTTTTCCTTTCTTCTGGTAGATGTATTGGATGTCTTAAGAGAAGAAAACAATTTAGCTAATGTTGGTTCTCCTTTTGCAGGGGTGTCACTATTTTCTGCTTGCTCTCCTGCAACTTCTTGAACAGAGTGTTGAACTAGTACTTCAGGGTTGAATTCCTCTAAAGTTTCTTCTGCTAGGATCAATTTCATCTTTCCTTGATGCCTCAGGAAGAGGCTATGTTTTCCTCACCTGTAGATTTAACCTCCTTATTAGGTTGAGTTTTCCCTTGCTTGAATCTAATTGCATGTTCTCTTCTTAATGATGCTAAAGTTTGGGGTTCCTTTGAATTTTTCCTTGTGTAAACCTTTTCTGCTGACTGTACCATTGGTATGGAAGTGACAGATTTAGTTCTAGCTCTCTTAGTTGAACTTCTAGTTTGTCTACTCATTGATTGAATAGATTGAGTTGCTTGTGAACTATTTGGAATAGGTCTTGAGCTAGTTTGTTCTTGGACATTTTGCTTCTTAGGTCTCCCTACCCTCCTCCTAGAATTGATACTACCAAACCCTTCATCTGTTAGAAATTTTTCCCAGGTAGTTTTCTTTTTCTTAAGGTGATAGACCACCAACATCTTGATTAAGCCTCTATGATAGAGGCTATGCAGGGAATAATTAGTGATCTTCTGTAACTTCAAAGACATTTTTAGCAAGAATTTCAAGAGAAAGAAATGAAAATTCATAGGTCTGACACCTGAGATGTGAGAGAGAAATCCCACTTGATATTGATGAATAATTGAGAATCTACCCTCACAAGTGATATAACGTTTCTTAGTAGTTATAACATGCTGCCATTTTGGCCTAAAACATGAAATATGCACAGTTGGAGTCCAATTGACATTTACATGCTTCTGTGCTCGAGGGAAATAACTTACATGCTTGCAACATTTTCTTTGAACCAACATTCCTAGTAGCCGAAGTCCGAGTGAGGCCCGGCTATAATGGTCTTGGTGATTTGAAGGTTTTGCTTCCGAGCTTAACTTTATACCCATCAAAACTTTCAGTGAGTGCCCGTGTAACATCTACTTTTTATTTCTATAGAAACATGTACCAACCTGCTATTTGAAATTGGGGCTTTTCTTTGGCATCGAAAAATATGGTATTTGCTGGCTTAGAGCGGTTAACCTTTCCACCTTTACCCATTCTGCTCAACACCTAAGCTCCTGTTATGCACAATTGTTCAAACTAGAGACAACAACCCTACACACAACCTTAATTTATTGCTTGAGATGACAAGCTGTTTGCTGGAAAACGTAAACCTATTAGTTGTAATCTCCTTGGAGAACTCGATCATGAAAACAACAAACATAATATTCTGGAGTATGCGTGCCTTTAATCGTGTTGTATTTTATTTGACACGATTTGAAATGATTCAAATCCAAGTGCCAAGTCACCCCATCTCATATATCACTCCTCTATATCATTAATAAATTGATACCTTGTACCTCATTTTCCGCCTCAGCTATAATGAGTAGCTATAGATTAGCTCCAACAGTAATATAATCACTCCTTTATAATATTAATTATAATTTAGAAATAATTACCCCTTTTAAAAAAGAATAATATCTCATAACAGAGAAGATCTTCAACTAATTTCAAAGGAGAATGATCTTTTCTATGAAAAATTCTCTTTGCAGCTCCTTATGCAGTTTCGTGGAAATAACTACTTTTATCTCTGTGTCACTAATAAACCAAAACCAAACTCCTGAAGAAATGACTGCCTTTTCAAAATAGTAGCTATTATTTCAGAAAGAGCAGTTATTGTTTTATTACTAAAATGAACAATAACATTTAAGTTAAAACAGTGGTTTTAAATTTTTTTATGAATCTAAGACACAATACCACCTATAAAACTTGAAAATATTTTTGGTTTTGAGAATCTTTTTGGATTTTATTGAAAATTATTAGAACTTTTACATAGGCTAGGGAAAATTCAAAAGTTCAAAAACAGTAATACAATGATGGTGAGACTATTAACATTTATAGTGCTAACAAAGCTGACGGGTTAGACTCCATTCTGATTAGTGTATGGAAATGATGCATTTATGCCAATGGAATACATTGTGCCTACTCTTCGCATCACGGCAGTGATAGATATGGCGGACAACGATATTATGGAGCAAAGATTGGAGAAACTGCTCGCACTAGAGGAAGATAGGTTCATAGCTAGGTTTCACCAACAGGTGCAGAAGAGAGGGAAAATTTTTGGCATGAAAGGCATATAAAGAAGAAGAATTTTAAGAATGGGAACTTAGTTATTTTATATGATAGCAAGTTCACGAAGTTCTCGGGTAAGCTGCAAATGCACTGGTTGGGACATTACATTGTCAGGAATGTCTTAGTGGGGGGCATAGTTTAGCTCGAGAAGCTGAATGTCAAGTTGTTTCTTGGACGTATTAATGGCAGTAGGCTAAAGTTATACAGGGGCAGGTCTGCCCCTGGGAGTTTGCAATGACTATGTTGAAGATTGCAATCAGAAATAAGAAGGAGACATCCTGAAACATCTTTCATGATCCTAGTTGGAAAGTGATCACCTAAACTAGGTGGGGGCCACACAGGTGATTTTTGTCGCAAAGTCTATTTTTAGACTATGTCTATTTTTAGACATATGGAGCATATTCTATAAGTTGCGGGATGCTATTTGTGGATGGTTGGTCAAGTTGGAAAAATAGATGGATTTATATTTTTAGACATATTGGGCGGAATCTATTTTTAGATTGCCAGTCTAAAAATAGATATGTCGAATATTATTAGCTCTTAATAATATTTGGACTATAAACATTATCTTATCCTCTTGGAGCACTTCAGTTTGAGCTATGGATGTGGCACATGCAGCTGACAGAAGGAATTACGCTATTCCTAGGGGTTAGTTGAGCTATTGCATGGTTGACTTCAGTTAGAACTCATGTGGCATAGTTTGGTGGAGTTGATGAGACAGTTGGTGGAGTTGTGTTCGGTTTAACTTAGTTGAACTAGTTGTATTTAGTCTAACTGACAAATACACTAGTGATGAGTGGTGTGAATTAATTATTAATTAATTCACTAACTATTAACTCATAAATCAACTAAAGAACACATCAATTAACTGCAGTGCATGGACAGTTCAGTGGAGACCAGTGTTAGAGGTGGGTGAAAGGGTGAGTCTACTATCAGTTGTGACTATAGCTGTGCATGAGATTTGCACACACATTGATTGAGATTGCCAATGAGGATTGTGCAGTTCAAGCCAGTGGGATTTGAACTTGGATCTCATCATTACTCATCTTGGATTGCACAGTAGAGGCAGGCAGACTTGTGGAGGAGATTTGAACCTGTGACTTGTTCATCTTCCGTGCTAGTTTGTGTGTAGCATGTGAGATAGTGTTGAGAGCTGTGAGGAGCTTTGTGCTATGTATTGTTACATTTTCTCTATCATTATAATATACAGATAGTTGGGGGTTTTCAGCTGTAAGCTTTCCCCATTACATACTGTGTTATATGTGTGCTTGATTATGTTTTAATGTGCGCATGCGACTGCTTCTATTTTCGCAAATTGATGATCAATTGTAGAAGAGGTTATGTATTATGCATGAAGCTTAAATAATGTGTAATCAGGATAATCTCGGTGAATAATTCATCTATTATTCAAATTTCTACATGGTATCAGAGCGAAATTGATCATCGGATCTATTACAGTGATTACATTTTATTGCGTTACCCTGTCAGAAATAGGTTTAATTTAGGTCTTTGTACTTCTTCCGTATTTGTCTTTCCCTCTGCGATGAGAGTGTTTTGACCTGTAACACCAATGAGGATTGTGTAGTACAAGCCAAGGGGATTCGAACTTGGATCTCATTCATTCTCATCTTGGATTGCGTAGTAGAGGCAGGGAAACAGTGGAGGAGATTTGAACCTGTGACTTGTTCAGATCTGAGCTAGTTTGTGTGTAACAATTAGAGATAGTGCTGAGAGCTTGTGAGGAGTTTGTACTATGTATTGTTACATGTTCTCTATCATTATAATATACAGATAGTTGGGGGTTTTCAGCTGTAAGCTTTCCCCATTACATACTATGTTATATGTGTGCTTGATTATGTTTTAATGTGCGCATGCGACTGCTTCTATTTCTGCAAATTGATGATCAATTGTAGAAGAGGTTATGTATTATGCATGAAGCTTAAATAGTGTGTAATCGGGATAATCTCGATGAATAATTCAGCTATTGTTCAAATTTATACATGGTATCGGAGCGAAATTGATCATCGGATCTATTACAGTGATTACAATTTATTTCGGTAGACAGAGTCTGTAAGCGGGCCAGGTAGCCTCTGGATCCATCCTTTCTTTGAAAGGTGATATATCCATTAAATGCCCCTACAGTCGATCTCTGTGCTAGAAATAATTTTTTCTCACAGATCCAGAAGCAGTTGAGTTTTGAGCTTGGAATTCGAATTTTGCAGCAGTGTTTTCTTGGTGTTGAAGTCAAAATGTCTTATCAAGGATTGCGATTGGAGTATGCTCTTGAAGGCAGCTCGAATTATATTGCATGGAGAGATAGGATGGAGGCGGTGCTCGATGACAATGGGCTGAAGGAGTTCATAGATGTTGAAGTTCCAAAGCCTAGCGATGCAGCCTTGGTTGAGGCTTGGCAAAAGAAGACAGCAAGGTGTCGAAGGATTCTGTTGGAGGGCGTGAAGGATCACATAGTATCCAGCCTGCATGGAAAAGCTTCTCCATACTTGATGTGGAAAGCGTTGACAGAATTTTTCCAAAGCAAGAGCGACCAGAGGAAGTTGGCGCTCAAGGATAAACTCAGGAAAATAAAGATGGAGAAGAATGACACTATTCCGGTATACTTGACAAAGTTTTTCCACTGCAGGGATGAGCTTGGGAGTGTAGGAGTTAGTGTGGATGATGAGGACTTGGTGAGCTTGGCTCTCCTTGGTCTTCCAAAGAGTTGGCATTCCTATGAGGATTCTGTCAATGGTCGGGAGAAATTGCCAGGATGGGAGCGACTTTGGTCGGATCTTGTGCAAGAGGAGATAAGGCGGAGTACCAGGGATGGATCTTCATCAAAGGCATCTGATGAAGAGGATTGCGCTTTGGCTGCCAAATCAAGGAAGGGGAAGGGCAAGAAGAATGCTTCTCAATCTGGTGCGGATGGTAAAGAGCGTGACATGTCCAAAGTGAAGTGTTTTCACTGTCACGAGCATGGGCATTACGCCACAAATTTTCCACAGAAGAAGAAGAACAAGAAGGTTGCTGGAGCTGTAGCTGGTGAGGCTCTTGCCTCGCAGTTTGAGCTGGACTTCTCATTGATCGCATGCATGGTGTCTAGTGCATTTGGATCGGGGTGGTATTTTGATAGTGGCGCTTCCTTTCACATGACGAGAGATGTGAATCTTTTCAGTGACTTGGTGGAGAAAGATCTCCGGTTGCATGTTGAGTTGGGTGACAATGGATGATACAATGCGACCGGCATAGGTACCATAACCTTTCAGAGGGAGTCAGGTAAACTCATTCTTTTACAAGATGTAGTGCATGTTCCAGGTTTAAAGAAGAATTTGATCTCAGTTACAATGTTAGAGGATAAAGGGTATGGAGTTGTCTTCAGTGAAGGAAAATTTTTCCTTCAGCACAAGGCAACAGGACAAGTCAAGAAGGTTGGGATTTGAGCAAAGAATCTCTACAGACTTGAAGTAGATGGGATGTCTACGGAGCTTCCTATTGTTGGGAAGTGCAAGAAAGACATGCAATTGATGCTTGAGAGGGAGCAAGTTTTGCATGCAGGTAATAGTGAACCTCGGGATGTGGAGCAGCCACAAGATGAGGATCATGGAGTGGAAGAAACCACTCATGCAGAGAAATTTCGTGCCAGATGGGCAGAGGGAGTGCATGCATCTATACCACCAGGTGAGAGGTGGGGTGACATGCATGATTAATCCCAAGAGGAGATTTCTGGGCAGGATTCATGAGATGGTGTGGATATCATGAATTGAACCTGGCTACGAGGTGCCCATAGCGCAGTAGTAGCATGATCAGTTGGATTGATGTAGGCAGATCAAAGTGACACTGTCAGATACTGGAGCGCGGATCAGAGTTGACAGCAAGTGCAAGAGTACATTGGTGCAAGAGTTCAAAAATGCAGTGGTTCCTGATGACATGTGTAGTTGGTACTAGCAGAAGTCAAATACTTTGATGATAGATGCATCAGATTGATTGAGTTGTTTGGAGCCTATTTAGTTTCAGAGGAGTTGCAGAGCAAATGCATGGAGTTGCATGGCGCTTGTGAAGGTTGCAGGGCGAATGCATGGAGTTGCATGTCGCATGCAAAGATAGTCCTTTCTTGTTGAGAGGGAGTGTTGAAGATTGCAACAAGAAACAGTGAAGGAGGCATCTTGAAACATCTTTCCTGATCCTAGTTGGAAAGTGATCACCAAAACTAGGTGGAGGCCACACAGGTGATTTTTGTCGCAAAGTCTATTTTTAGACTATGTCTATTTTTAGACATATGGATCATGGTCTATGAGTTGCAGGATGCTATTTATGGATGATTGGTTGAGTTGGTAAAAATAGATGGACCTCTATTTTTAGACATTGGGCGGTTTCTATTTTTAGACTGCTGGGCTAAAAATAGAACAGTCAAATATTATTAACCCTTAATAATATTTAGACTATAAATATTATCTTATCCTCTTGGAGCACTTCAGTTTGATGCTTGGATGTGGCACATGCAGCTGACAGAAGGAATTACACTATTCCTGGGGGTTAGTTGAGCTATTGCATGGTTGACTTCAGTTAGAACTCATGTGGCAGAGTTTGGTGGAGTTGATGAGACAGTTGGTGGAGTTGTGTTCTGTTTAACTTAGTTGAACTAGTTGTATTTATTCTAACTAAAAAATACACTAGTGATGAGTGGTGTGAATTAATTATTAATTAATTCACTAATTATTAACTCATAAATCAACTAAAGAACACATCAGTTAACTGCAATGCATGGACAGTTCAGTGGAGACCGGTGTTAGAGGTGGGTGAAAGGGTGAGTCTACTATTAGTTGTGACTATACTTGTGCATGAGATTTGCACACACATTGATTGAGATTGCCAATGAGGATTTCGAAGTACAAGCCAATGGGATTCGAACTTGGATCTCATTCATTCTCATCTTGGATTGCATAGTAGAGGCAGGCAAATAGTGGAGGAGATTTGAACCTGTGACTTGTTCAGATCTGAGCTAGTTTCTGTGTAACTATTAGAGATAGTACTGAGTACTTGTGAGGAGTATTGTACTATGATTGTTACATGTTCTCTATCATTATAATATACAGATAGTTGGGGGTTTTTAGCTGTATGCTTTCCCCATTACATACTGTGTTATATGTGTGCTTGATTATGTTTTAATGCGCGCATGCGATTGCTTCTATTTCCGCATATTGATGATCAATTGTAGAAGAGGTTATGTATTATGCATGAAGCTTAAATAGTGTGTAATCAGGATAATCTCGGTTAATAATTCAACTATTATTCAAATTTCTCGCACACATCCAACATGAATTTCGCGTTTGGAACTGATTCATTAGAGAAGGCATTCGGGTTGGCAAGAAAATTTTAATGTAAAATTATGGTGACAAGGAAGCCTACCACTCACTTCTATAAAGAGGGAAGTGTTGCTACTCCTAGATTTCCACAACCTACAAGGTTGACACCACAACAATTGGAAGAAAAAAGAGCAAAAGGGCTTTGCTACGGTTGTGATAGAAAATACACTAAAGGTCATAAGTGTGCTGAGAAGAAATTATTTTACATAGATTGTGAAGAGGAAGAAGAAAATGAACAAGAAGAGGATATACACCAGGAACTAGCCCTAGAAGAGGAAGAAATGAATTCGACCATATCATGTAATGCACTGGCAGGAATTACCACTCCTCAAAATCTCAATATAGAAGGACATATCAAGAAGAAAAAGGTAATAGTGTTGATTGATTCAGGTAGCACCCATAATTTTATTCATTGTAAGGTAGCCAAGGAATTAAATTGTTTCCTATACCCAGCACCAGAATGTCAAGTGATGGTTGCAAATGGAGAACTATAAATTGCTCTGGAAAATGCCATAATATCAAGCTAACCATGGGGGAATATGTATTGACTAGTCCAATGCTTGCCATTCCTATGGGAGGTGCTGATCTTGTACTAGGAGTACAATGGTTACAATCTTTGGGGACGGTAGCTTTTAATTTTCAAGAACTTTTCTTGAAATTTTTTTCAGAAGGAAAGGAAGTCGAATTACGGGGTATTGCGGGGAAGCCAGGAAGGATAATAAGCTCTAATGTCATGACAAAGCTTCTAAAGAAAGAACAGCGAGGCGTAATTGCACAATTATGCTCACTAAAAGTTCCAACATCAAAATCATCTATTTCTGCAGATCTCCAACAAGTCTTGGACAATCATTCCAAGGTGTTTGAAACTCCCAAAGGACTCCCACCTATTCGTGATCATGATCATGCTATTCATTTGATTCGAGGAAGTGTTCCTCCAAACATCAGGCCTTATAGATATCCTTACTTCCAAAAGAGTGAAATTGAACGTATGATTGCAGAAATGTTAGAGGCAGGTATAATTCAACCTAGTCAAAGTTCTTTCTCTGCTCCTGTAGTATTGGTACACAAGAAGGATGGATCATGGCGAATGTGACCAGATTATAGGGAGCTCAATAAGCTCACCATTAAAGATAAATTTCCCATTCTTGTTATTGATGAATTATTGGATGAATTACATGGAGCAATTTATTTTACCAAGTTGGATCTTCGTTCAGGATATCATCAAATTAGAATGAAGACTGAAGATATTCCAAAAACAACATTTCGAACTCATGAGGGTCATTATGAATTTTTGGTCATGCTTTTGGCCTTACCAATGCACCTTCTACATTTCAAGGGTTGATGAATTCCATTTTCAAACCCTTCCTTAGAAAATTTGTGCTAGTATTTTTTGATGATATACTAATCTACAGCAGGTCTTGGAAGGATCATATTGAACATGTTGACAGGGTGCTCAAACTATTGCAGGAGAAACAATTATATGCAAAAAAGTCCAAATGTTTCTTTGGAGTACAAGAGGTGGAATATCTGGGTCATATTGTATCTCACGAGGGTGTTAAAGTGAACCCTAACAAAATTAAAGCCATTAAGGAATGGAAAGTTCCCACAACCATAAAGCAGTTGCGAGGATTTCTCGGGTTAACAGGGTATTATCGCAAGTTTGTTAAGAATTATGGGAGAATAGCAGCACCTCTAACAACATTATTGAAGAAAGATGCATTTTCATGGACTCCTGAAGCAACTAAGGCCTTTGAACATGTTAAAGAGGAAATGTGCCTAGCACCGGTCTTAGCTACGCCAGACTTCACAAAAACCTTTATTGTGGAATGTGATGCCTCAGGAAATGGAATTGGTGTTGTTTTAATGCAAGAAGGAAGACCCATTGCTTTTGAAATTTGTCCAATCAAAGGAAAGTATTTACAGAAACCTATTTATGAGAAGGAAATGTTAGCAATACTGCATGCACTAAAGAAATGGCGAACTTACCTAATGGGAAGACACTTCAAGGTAAAAAGTGATCATGATAGTCTTAAACACTTTTTGGAACAAAGACTATCTTCAGAAGAGCAGCAAAAATGGGTCACAAAGATGTTGGGTTATGACTTTGAAATAATCTACAAAAAAGGAAAGCTTAATGTTGTTGGAGATGCACTCTCAAGAAAGAATGAAGAGGTGGAAGCATTGCTTTGTGCCATTTCTATTATCCAACCAGATTGGATAACCGAAGCAAGAGATGAATGGAAGAAGGAAAAAGAAGTATGGACACTCATTCAAAAGTTGCAGCAAGATCCTAGTACATCTGATACATTTAGTTGGAAAAATGATTCCTTATGGTACAAAGATCGCATATATCTTTATAATAATTCCCAACTAAAACAAAAAATTCTTCTGGAATTGCACACTTCTCCTTTAGGAGGACACTCAGGATTTTTAAAAACTTACCACAGGGTGAAGAAAGAATTTTTTTGGGATGGCCTTAAATCTGATATTCAAAATTTTATGGCGGAATGTTTGGTTTGCCAGCAGAATAAAGTTGAGACAATTAAGACCCCGGGACTTCTACAACCTTTATCCATTCCAAGTCAACGTTGGGAGGAGATTTCAATGGATTTTATCACGGGTTTACCTAAGTCCGAAGGAAAGAGTGTCATCATGGTGGTAGTTGATAGACTTACCAAGTATGCACACTTTTGTGCATTATCTCATCCATTTAAAGCAAGTACAGTTGCTACTACATTTATGGACAGAATTCAAAAGCTACATGGAAGCCCAAGGGTTATTGTGAGTGAGAGAGATCCCATTTTTACTGGAAATTTTTGGACGGAGTTATTTTCTTGTTTGGGTACTCAATTAGCTCATAGCTCATCTTATCATCCTCAATCTGATGGTCAAACTGAGATAGTAAATAAATGTTTGGAAGGATATATTCTTTGTTTTGTATCTGATAAACAAACACAATGGGTCAAGTGGTTACCTCTCGCTGAATGGTGGTATAACACTTCCTTCCATACTGCAGCAAAAATGACCCCATTTATGGAACTTTATGGATATCATCCACCATCCATCACATCATATTTAAGGGAAAATTCGAAGGTTCAAGCGGTGGAAGATCACATCGAGCATCAGCAAGAAGTTCTCCAACTCTTAAAGGATAACCTGAATTTGGCACAAAATCGAATGAAACAACAGGCAGATCAACATCGCAGCGAGAGAAGTTTTGATGTAGGAGATTGGGTATTTTTACGGCTACAACCATATAAACAAATGTCCCTCGAGCAAGCTAAGAAGGATAATAAATTATCGCCAAAGTACTATGGTCCTTACAAGGTGTTGCAAAAGATTGGTACTATGGCATACAAATTGGAGCTTCCTGCTTCTTCGCGAGTACATCCAGTTTTCCATGTTTCATGCTTAAAGAAGGTCATAGGAGAAAATCTTCCAGTTCAAACAATATTGCCAGAACTTGATGAGGAAGGAAAAATCATATTGGAACCAGAAGCGGTCACGGAAGCAAGAACTTGACAGCTACAGAATTGATCAATTTCAGAGTATCTAATCAAGTGGAAGAACTTACCCCCTAAAGATTCTACATGGGAGGATGAGAATTTGATACAGAAGCACCCAGAGCTATGCAACAATTGAGGACAACACTTTTTTGAAGGAGGGGTATGTTAGGTCCCTATATTACTAGTATAGTCCCTTATTGTTGTTAGTGTAACTCCCTTATTGTTATTATTGTACCCCTGTAACCCCCATATTGTTATTATTGTGCCCTTAAATTATTATTGTTAGATTGGCTAGGATTACATTGTTGCCCCACTAGGATTACATTGTGGCCCCATGGACTCCTATATATAGAAAGGAGGTTTTGTAATTTGTATCATTGAAGAATTGTTCATTCATGTAATGTATTGGAGGTTTCCCCCTTGAAGTGGCTTATTTATAAGGTGTTGATATCTCTTTTCTTCTATTTTTTGAGCTGGCTTCACAACAGGATCAATAAGATGTTTAAAGTAGTTTTGGAAGTTGTTGAGCATGGAGGAGACCTTGTAGGGGTTTTCCCAATTAAGAAAACTTTGCGATGAATTGTGATAAACATGTGGTTCAGCTGCAGTTTTACTTCTTTATTCATGAATTTTTTTATTGTATTCTTCATTGTTGAATTCAGGGTGTATGTGAGGAGAAAACATAGCTCTCACCGGTGAAATAATGTCATACATGTAGGAGATATGTTGTGTTTGTGATATTGTGTATTATACCTAGGGGGAATAATATAGGGTACGAGAGGAGGTACCTAAGGTAGTAATATGATGTAATAATATAAGTATGATAAATAAATGGGCCATAGTTAATAAATAAAGTGGTTAACCCACATTATGCAAGGGACCACATGTATTTGTAATGGAGATAAAGTGATAAGCCCATTGTATTGGATGTGGTAGAGACTGATTATTGTATTGGCAAGAATATGGCTTGTGGAGTGACCTCCTTCCTTAAGGAGTGAAGGTATGGTGTTGCCCTACCTCAAGGGTTTTGATATTAATGAAGATATGAAGTTTTATCTTTTATGGTGATATTTCTTGGGAATATTTTATATTTCTGTACATTTTCTTATCAGATCTATTACAAGTTGTTTTGGAGCACTTTCTTGGGCATAGTTTGGGATTTTTTTTTTTTTCATTTTTTGTAGGAAATTTTTGGGTGGCGAGTTTGCAGAGAAGATCTAGAAATTTTGGCACAAAATTTTCAGAAATAAATAGGATATCTGGATTCCCTACACAAAAATAACCAATTTCAAAAGAAAAAATCATTTGAATTGGAGTCCGGATGAGGGCGATATCGCTGATTTAAATTTATCTTTGTTGTAGAAATGTTTATGACGACAATTAGTGTATAACGACTCTCTTGACAATTTTTGTAGATTTTGGGGAAGAATTTTAGACAAATAGTTATAGATCTAAGATCCCCTTGAAAAATAACCCGCAAAAAAACAATCATTCAAATCAGAGTCCAGATGAGGGAGTTATCACTGATTTAAAATCAGCCATTTTTTCAGAAATTTTGTGATGGTGAGACAATTACAACACAGATATGTGTTTCTAGGGTACCTAGATCAAGATTTCAATTACATGAATAGATGAGGAATGACTATTCCATTTTCAAAAATGGGCTATATTAAGGATTCTGAGTTATATTGACTGAGTAAGGTCCATTTTAAATTATTTCCAAAGTAAGTAATTTTCTTCAAAACACTTACCTTGTTTTAGGGGTTCTCATAAGATGAAGTTTACAGGAAAATATGATGGCTCTACTATTGAAGATTTTTTACAATATCACAAGGCTCAATATGGAATTTTTTGGATATGCTCCATATGGATTCATATGAAAGATGAGGCAAATAAATGGTGGACCTCACTTGACAACGTAGTGAGGAAACTTCTCGAGAAAAAACTTGACAAAGTCCTTTTGGACAAGTGGTCTCAAGCTAGAAATACGGACAGTAAGAGCCGTACAGAATTATTTTCTACAAATATTTCCATATCACAGGTTCATGGAATTATTCAGAAATAGAACATCATTGTGTCTATCGTTCCTAGTTGCAAGCATAATTGTATCAATGTGAATTTGGCTAAAAAATTGGAAGTTCCAACAAAACATATTCAAAACACATAGTTTGATAATGAAGATGTTGAAATTTATAAAGATTTGAATATTTATATGGATAAGTATGTGTTGCATTCTGATTTTTATGCTTCAGATATGGCTGATGTGGATTTTGTTTTGGGACACCCTTGGATGGAATCCGTTGGTACTGTCAATGTTAATGTGCAAAAGAAATTCATGAAGCTATGGTATAAAAAGAAGAAAATTACATTACAGGATATTTGCATGAGGAACAATGCAGAGACTAGGGAGGAAGAAGCAAAATTCTCTAACGACACAGACACATCATATGATGAGCTTTTGATGGTAGACAACCAAACACATACATCAAAGAAGGTACTAGCAAAAGCACCAGACACCACTCCATCACTAATAGTGGAGGAATTAATGAAAGATATTCCATCAATTAAATCTTTAACATATCACCACCCACATCACCCAGCGAGACAACAACCAGCAAGGTGGCAACATATTAACAACAAGGAAAAAAAACCTTGGACAACACATAGAGAGGTGCGACAATATACCCACAACACATCAACACAAAGAAACCACCAGAACCCACTTTCATCTCAAGCGAGCAAGGCACCAACTAGATCGAGTGTTCACCTTTCTGTGGGATGGCTAGATGCATGAGAATGGTACCAGTGGAATACTCTTTTGAGTAGATCTTATTATTTGTGTTCTTCTCATGTTTCGGGGACGAAACATGTTTAAGGGGGGTGTAATGTATTATACCTAGGGGGAATAATATAGGGTACAAAGGGAGGTACCCAAGGTAATAATATGATGTAATAATGTAAGAATGATAAATAAATGGGCCATAGTTATAAATAAAGTGGTTAACCCACATTATGCAAGGGACCACATGTAGCTAGGGAATAAAGTGATAAGCCCATTGTATTGGATGTATGGTTTTGAGAGACCCATGGTATTGCATGTATGAAACATATATGGAGGCTAGAGACTCTCCATTGAGAGAGGTCAAGGATTATTGTATTGGAAATCATATGGCTTGTGGAGTGATCTCCTTCCTTAAGGAGTGAATGTATGGTGTTTCCCTACCTCAAGGATTTGATATTAATGAAGATCTGAAGTTTTATCTTATATGGTGGTGCTATTTCTTGGGCATATTTTCTATTTCTATACATTTTCTTGTCAGATATATACATATTGTGAGAGTTAATTACATAAGAACATTACCTTGAAGGGATAATAACCACATGTTATTGGCAGCAAACTGATATGTACTTTTGACATTGAATAAAAGAGTGGTCTAGTCATGTTGACAGGCCAAGAGATGTAGCCCAGGAGGGGTGAACTCCTTCATCATTAGCTTTTGTTTTGTGGTTTGATGCATATTTATTTTAAAGTGTTTGATGATTTCATGCTTTACAATTTTTTCATGGAATTACATTGTTGAAAGACCCTTAAAATAACCCATTGAAGTATTCTATTGTTTAGCTCAAATTTATGCACATAAAAATCAAACATGTTTAAAATTTGAAAGAGGTACTTACCATAGCATTCACTAATAGACCTCCATTTTGATAAGATAGGGAAACTCCAATTCAAATATCTATAGGAAGAAAGAAGCAACACCATTCTAGTATTTATGATCTCTATGCAAGATATCAGAGACAAGGTTAAAAGCTAAAGTCTATATAGGATCAAATGAATAGAATCAAGCCTATGCTTCCATGTCAAGAAGAACGAGAATATTTGGTAAGTTTGGTCCTCAGAATAAAATGAGAAACATGGATAAGATGGGATGCTATCAATGTAGTGAAATTTTGCGCTATAGAAAGGATTGTCCCAAATATAATAAGGACAAGAGGAAAACGTAAGAAGCCCATATCGTCGAAGAAATGGAAGTACCGGATTCAAAAAACCTAAAAAAGAAGAATTGAAATATCTCTACTATGATTGAGATCATATTCTTATTTAAGAGGTATTTGTCTTTTGTAAAATGTTATGTTAGGAAGCATTTTATATTATATAGATACATCACTTTATAATTGCCATCATGATGGAAGCATTTAAGTAGGAGCACTCGTCATAGGAGGATGTCTGTAACACATATGTGACAAATATGCTATGAGATAAGTGGCTCTTGGGAACCTCACTGGAAATAACATTTAGGAATTCATATAGATCAAGGTTCATCATTCAATAATAAATATGTAAACAGGTGTTTACATTTTTCTAATGGAATCCTCTTTGGATTCACTAGTTAGAAAGAAAGCAAAAGGTTTCATCGATAATTCTAACTTGCAGAATTATTGGATTAGAATGTGATGAAGCATGTCAAGGTAATGTGACTCTTAACTCCAACAAAAATTGTTGTAGGATGACTCAAAACGAAGGAAATAAGATACATGTATATTTATGTTGACACTCAATGCTATGTAGACAGGTCATATTGTTGCAGGTAGTATAAGTATGATCAAAATAGAAATAAAAAACTCTTCTAATACATAGGTTGCCAAAAATCATGATCCACACCAGATGAATCAACATAATATTTCTTCATATGTAATATGAGGTGACTATACAAAATCAAGTAACTACATATTTTAAGCTCTTGGGAATGAAATCAAATTGTGTGGAAAAAGAAAGGAAGAGATTGTGAGAAGTGAAACCATGATAAAAATATGTCAACGTCCAAGGAAGCCAAGAAGACTTGACTAGAAAATCTCCTGGTAAGATATGTAGACTCTAATAGAAGTCTAGAAAAGATGGAGACCCTTGAAAATAAATATCTTTAAGATATGTGTCAATCTTTAACAAAGGATGTTGATGCCTACAAGAACATGTTATGGTGAAAGATCATCACTAAGATAAATTTTGATTTAAAAGTTCATATTTATAATCAAACAATATCTGATGAGGTTATGCAGGGCTGCCAAAGGGAATCATATGTCTTCCACAAGTTGATAACTATATGGCAAGATGAAATATCCTTGGAATAAGTATGGTTCAAAGGAAAACAACATGGCATGAAGCTAGACATTATGAGAATATTGATGGATCACTTTCTAATAGAAGACATGAATCTTGGATGAAAGTGATGGATGATATGTGCCCTATGAATAAATCCCAAAGATGAAGACTCCTCAACAACAAAGAAATTCATGACATCGTAGAAAGGAGTTCTTCATGAGTAGTTGGGTGTTTTCATCATTTTTTTTGCAGGTCCCTGTTTAAGAGGGAGCCTAGTAATAAGTTTCTTACTTGGAAGAAAATTTGTAATTCCTAAGCTGAGAGGGAGCTTAGGTACATTCCTTGTATAGGAATGAGTACATTCCTTTTTGTAATATTTCCTCTCTAGTTGAGAGGGAAAGATAGACATGTCATTCTGGTCTTCACTTGGGAAGACAAAATGGAGGATTGGGTAATAATTTGGCATCTGATACTCTTTAGGGGATGTATTAGGGAATCCAAGATAAGAGTAGTCATGGAAGGACATATATTCTTTGAGGACTGGGAATCCAA
>CM076576.1:28186028-28287744 GCA_034641835.2 Pinus albicaulis
CCACAGAAAAAAACGAACTTTCTATTATAAATAGATAGTTTCAGAACATATGCATAGCATTTCTAACATAGAGCCATTCCATTTTACAAGAGGAAGTGGAATCATAGCTGCTTAAACACCTGTGCAGATGTTAGCATCTCTAAACCCAAAAAGTATCCATAGCAAACAAAAGTGCATCTCTTTTAGCTCATCATCACCCGGTAAAAGGGATGAGAGCAGAAAGAGAGTAAGCACAAAAACCATAGCTGCACTATCATCATAAAGGAGCTGGCAGTAGAAACTATCCCAGCCCCATATAAATGAACATCTAGAGAACAAAAAGGGAGCCCAGAACCTCCTTACATAAGGAAAACAGTTCTGGACTCAATATAGTAGCAGGTTTCGAGTTTTTATAAGTCCAAAATAAAACAAAACAGAAATAAACAACATAATTACACAAAAGATGGTTGTTCACGAACATGAACAGTCCCATTCACCACTTTAGCTACTGCCCAGGTCCCCAGAGCGAGTTGAGCACCTTCTTTAGATAAAAGATCTGCTTGCTGGTTTCTTTCCCTGTAAATATGAACAAAAAAAATCTCTGAGAAAAAGGATTTAAGACGACGAACCTCCTTAAGCAATGGTAGTAAAATAAAATTCCTGCACTGCTGAGTCCCATTGAACCAGTTTACTACATTCCTAGAGTCACCAAAAATCTGAATCTGTCTCATATGAATAGAAGTAAGCCAACAGAGAAGTAAATGGAATGCTTTAAGTTCGGCATAATTATTAGTCCCTTGCCCAAGGCCGACAGAAGCTCGGAGTGAGTTTTCAGCGGAGAGATAAATGACCAGACTAGCACCACAAAGATCATTGTCACCAGAAGCCCCATCAAAATAAGCCCATGGAACTGACTCATTAATAGACTCAGGCTGAATATTGCGGGAGGAAACTACTGCAGCAGGCGAAGGAATACTATCATAAATTGTAGCTCCCTCTGCTGCCAGCCTGGCTAAGGGAAAGGAAGACTCATTGAAAATCATCTTGTTGCGTGCAATCCAGGTTTCCCAAGCAATGAGGAGAGGAAAGGCCCTGATTTTATCATCTGAAGCCTCCTGCCACCAAGAATTCCAAGCCTGAGAGAGGTCCTCTCCATGCCATCTCAAAGGGATATTCGTCAGCCGCAAAGATTCTGCCCACAAGCTGGAATTGAAGGGACAAAAGAGGAAGAGATGTTGAAGAGTTTCTTCATCGGACTTGCAGAGAGAACACCAACTCGGCCCCTGCTTTCCTCGCTTTTTCAGAAAGTCCCATGTTGGTACCTTGTTATGCAGGATGCACGAGAAAAAAATTCTAGTCTTTGCTGGGCTTTTGAGTTTCCAGAGAGATTTAGACCACCAACTGGGATCCCCCCAATATTCTTGCGTCATAAGACATTTATACCCAAATTTTGGGGAGTAGGATCCGGTCTGTGCATTCACCCAACGCTGTTTATCAACAGAATCCGAAATTCGAACAGCAGAATGCAAAAGATCAGCGACAAAGATCAGCGACATAACGATTCCATTCGTCCATCCATCTGTTTTCAAGATGCAAATCCGAGCCTGACAGCCAGCCTTGCTTTACAAGGGAGGTAGTCCTGGGATCCGCCACCTGATTCAAAGAATAAAATCCTTCTGAGTTAATATGATTGACCAACTCCTGGGACAGAGAGTAGTTAGGCGAGCAACCAACCCAAGGATCACATCCCACCCGCACTTGAGATCCATCACCGACCTTCCATGCCAGACCTTTTTCAATTATCTGAACAGAAGCCACAATTGCTTTCCAAACAATTGAGGCATTTTTGGAGGATTTGACTGGGGACCGAACCCAGTCCAAGACAGAGCCTTGACTAATATATTTGCGTTTAATGACCGAAACCCAGAGGGACTCCGTAGAGATCAGCCACCACGCTAATTTGGCAGCCAAGGATTTTTCAAAGGAAAACAGATTTTTTATTCCCCAACCTCCCCACTCCTTTGGTTTAGAGATTTTATCCCAAGCCACCCAAGGGTTGGTCGTGTCCTGTTTTGACCCAGACCAAAGAAAAGTTCTGCACAATTTGTCAATGGAGGACAGAATACCTTTAGGTACCCAGGCCAGACTGGCCCAATAAACTGGAATAGCCATCAGAACGGAATTTATTAAGACCAGGCGACCTGCCCTCGATAACCACCTGAAGCTCCAATGATTTAGTCTTTTTTCAATCTTAGCCAGAAGCCAATTCCAGTCCCGGATTCTGTAAGAGTCTGGTTTTAGCAGGAACCCCAAATATTTAAAATTGGCCTGCAGAGAGCGGACTTCAAAGTTCAGCAGTCTTCTAGTTCTACTGATCTCATCAGCAGACAGACCTGAAGGAGTGATAGTTGACTTAAGAGTGTTTATTTGAAGCCCAGTAGCCTTAAGGAAAAGCTCCAGCAGAGTCTTTAAGGCTCGACAGTCTTCAATAGACCCATTGAGGAATAACAAAATATCATCCACAAAAAGTAAGTGCGTGATCCAGAGATTAGTGGCCACTTCGATCCCTTTTATTTTGCCCAATCTTTTATCCTTATGAATCAGTAGACTTAAACCTTCGGCTGCTAGCAAGAAAAGCAGAGGCGAAAGAGGGCAGCTCTGCCTGAGACCTCGTTCAGGAGTAAAAAAGGAGGTAGCAGCACCATTAATCAGAAGGGCAATTTCTGTAGAAGAAACACAGCTCATGATCCATCTAACAAAATCAAACCTGAAACCAAGATGAGTAAGTAAAAGCCTCAAATATAACCAACTGAATCTATCGTAAGCTTTAGATAAATCCAGTTTGACTATAAGCCCTTTCCTGCCATTCTTTTTTAGGCTATGCAGAGATTCTTGAGCAACACCTACAGCTTCATGGATTTGGCGGCCACTAAGAAACCCAAACTGTTCCGGAAAAAGATGCGAGGAGAGGAAAGGTTTAAGCCTGGAAGCAATAACTTTCACTATGACTTTATAGACACAGGTGCAGAGAGAGATAGGCCGGAATTCATCAAAAGAAGAAGGGCGGTCAGACTTGGGTATCAAGGCAAGAAAGGTGGAGTTGAAAGGGATTTGAGCTTGCTGACCCTTTTTATTTTTCATTTGTAAGAAAACTATCTAATTCTAACCTTATGACTTCCAATGGCTCAGATTATACTGATGAGCTCATTATTATTCTCTACCTAACTACTGATCTGCCAAGATTAATTGGTTTGGCTAGATATTTATTCTCTAACTATCCGCATGAAATTTAAAACATGAATAAGTCAAGATTAAGTTGTTTGATCATCATGGATTGTTGCATTTTTGACAAGCTATACACAATCTTATCTTGTAAAGTAAAGTAAAAAATAGAGGCATTTGAATTTGCATCACTTTCAGGATCTATTTTTATCTCTTTTTTTTGGTGGGGTTCATACTTTATCTTCTTTTTTATCTTTTTCTTTTAGTCCTTTGATTGTTATTTTAGGACTTACCCTCTTTACATTTATTTATTTTTTAATATGGGAAAACAATTTGCAGAAAGCAAAGTATGTACAATATTACAAGACTAATCATATTCAATTCAAAATTATGAATCCTATTATTATAGGACCCTAACAAGAGGAAGAACCTAAGTTTTGTGGGAGAAGCATGAGCGATGTTGCATGACCAGGGCCTACGTTTGCACTTGTGGGTTGAATCATGCAACACAATGGTATATGTGCAAAATAGGAGTCCTCATCGGATTCTCAGGATGAGTACATTGGAAGAAGCCTTTTCAGTGAAGAAACTATATGTGTCACACTTCAGGATATTTGGATTATTAGTATATTTCCATGTTTCCAAGGAAGCAAGGAAAAATCTATAGCTAGAAATATTTTTGGGGTACACTAATACACCTCACAACTATCGGGTGTACCTACCATCTCATAGGATGACAATTGTTTCTAGAGATGTGAAGTTTGATGAAGAGAAGGAAATGAAGTCTTCGCTTGAGAGGGAGCTTCAGTTGAATGCATATCAAGAGTTTTTGAATACAAAGGAAGAACCTAAAGAAGATGTAGAGAATCCACAAGCAGAGGAGCAAAGAATGGAGACAACAACTCAAGCAGAGACATCAAGGGAAGGAAGGAAGCAAACGAGGGAAGCTGAAAAATTTATTGCAGGATGCTAAAGAGAATATGGGAGCACCCCCATCACAACAGAGATTGAGGAGGTCACCAGAATGGTACACATGCTACATGGTTCTGATGAGTGAGATAGTAGAGACAAAACCAGCTTCATTCGAGGCAGCAATAAAGAAACTGGTATGGGTTGATGCTATGGTATCAGAATATGATTCTATTGTCAGAAAATATGTTTGGGAAGTGGTCCCAAGGCCTGCAGATAAGTCAGTGGTGGCTTCGAGATGGATTTACAAAGTAAATCATGCAGCAGATAGAAGCATCGATAAGCCTAAGGCTAGATTCGTGGCCAAGGGGTACTTTTAGGTATAAGGGATTGACTATGAAGAGACCGTTGCTCTTGTATCAAGGTAGTCTTCCATAGGATCAATTTCAGCTTTAACTACACAGATGGGGTGGAAAATCTACCAAATGGATATAAAGATAACATTCCTCATTGGAGTTATTGAGGAAGAGTTTCACATTGAACAACCTGAAGGATTTGATACCTACTACAGAGAGCCACATGTATGTCAACTAAAGCGAGCATTGTATGCGATGAAGAAAGCACCTTATGCTTGGTACACCAGGATTGATAAATACCTCATAGGGTTGGGCTTCACCGAAAGTGAAGCAGATGAAAACATTTACCATGCTATGGTAGAAGGTAAATTGTTTATTATAGTCTTATATGTTGATGACTTGATTTTAATCGGTGATGAACAACTTATCAATTCTCGCAAGGACCTTGCAAGAGAGTTTGAAATGAAGGACATGGGGTTGATGCACTATTTCCTTGGTTTGAAAGTATCTAAGAGAGATTGGGAACTATTTGTCTCTCAGGGCAAGTTTTTATAGTCAATTATTCAATATCAGTTTCTATATAAAAATTAATGGTTGGACTGATCACGTGACGCCAAGTTTGAAGCCAAAAAAAAAGAAGCTAAAAAAATGTCCTCAAGCACACAACTCCCAAAGAGCTTCTAAATAGCGAAGGTAAAGGTAGCGGGAGTTATACACTGAACGAATGGAGATTCATCTGCTGCATAATTCATTTGATATCCCAATCGGAGCACGTGACAGTGGGGGAAGGAGCGCGAACTTTAATGAGACATGCCCCCCCAAAAGAGTACACATCAGCGTAGAGATCCATGGCTCAGAGCCCTTATGGGGGTGGCATCCTCTCCTCATTTTTGCCTCCTAACCCACGGATAACTGGTGGGGACCACCCGTAAATAATTATTGCAATGTGCAGTCCAGTAAAGAAAGAAACATAAGGTAAGGTAAAAAGGTAGCCTTAATATGCCATCCGCCTGCCATGCACCTTCCACCTACCCAACACACCCCATTCAATTCGCAAGTGACCCGCATCGACCTACTAATCCCATCTTAGCGTCAGCCCTCTAGTTGTCTCCCTCTATCTTAAAATACCCTATTTTCCCGCATAATCTGCTCGACCATTGTTTTTTACTCCATAAGCAGGTATCATTTGGAAGCTAGTGCAGAACCTCGTTTGAACCATTCACCACTCTAGCTTGTCTCCCTATGTTTCTTTCAGTCGCCAAGTATTTAGCCGATCTCGTTCCTTTGTATTTACAATTCCAACTTTTCTTTTAAAATGAAAAAGACTGCACCTGAGACCCCACAAGCTCAGGAAGTCAGGGTTTCCCTTGGTCCTGAACCTCTCATGGATTCCCAAAAAGTTCATATCTATGACCCTATCTATCCATTTCACGTGGAAAAAGAGTGATTTAATCTAATGGGTTACAAATGGAGGGGAGATGACCTATTCAGGGTAGTCGAATCAAGTTTGTATTACCAAATTTCCCCTTCCGTCCACCATTTTCTCGAGTTCATCTCCTGGCTCTCTGAAGCCTAAATTGAACAAAAGAGGTACTTGTCTCCTCTCAGGGGAGAAAGATGCTGGAAATTACCCTCGAACTTATCCGGTAAGCCCTGTGTTACCCTATTTCCTCTGTCGGTCTGGATTTTACCGAGGTAACCCTAATATTCTATTTCACAAACCTCCCTGCTAAAAAAAGTAAATCCCTCCTTCAGATGATCATAGTTTCGAAGTCACCAAGCCTCCCTTCAAACGATAAGTTTCCTCTTTCTCTATTCATAGACCTTGTTCAACCTATCCTCGCAATGATCTCTAGAATGTTTGGTGAGGACGACACTAGTTGGGTAAAAAATTCCTGTCTAGGGTTTTTAGATAAGATGATGCAGCTGGGTACTCTTTTTGATATCCCCTCATTTTTTTCCTCCACCATAAAAATCCATTTTCAGCATTTGGAAACTTCAAATTGCTTCAGGTATTACTCATTGTTGTTTTATTTATTCGTGGTCATGCACGCTGAAAAATTTGAAGGTGCAGAATTGGACAAATTCTCTAAGGAAAAGAACCTAAATTCGTGTTTGAATGGACCACCTATGTTCGTCAGAATTATCCTGATGAGGGTTATTCAAAATTTATATTAGAGTTAATGTCCAGAGCCTATGAAATCATACATGGGACACCTCCACCTCGAATAGTTCCTAAAAGAAAGGAGTTGCTCCAATTCAGTGTGGAATATTGTGTAGGGGACTGGTATATATTTGAAGACCTCTGAGTGTATGGTTGTGAACTTCCCCCTCTCCATTTGTCGGTATTCATTCCCATGAGAAAAGAAAGGGTATATGTTTAAACTCTTGAATGTAGTAGGCCCTTTCACTATCAACTCAAGACATGCCTCATCTTTGATTGAAGAACTTCTTCAGAAAATGAAATTCCAGTAAGGGGATGTCTGGCATTATGACCCTAAAGGGGTTATTGCATGAAGAAGAGGAAATATCAAAGCCTCTCAAAGCCCCAACATATGTACATGATCCTAGACCTGATATTCAATGGAAAACTAACTCTGACTCATGGCCTTTGGATACAGAAATGGAGATTGATACCCCAACTAGAGACAAGCAACCAAAAAGAGTCAATGATCAGGAAAATTTCAGCGAGGAGGATGAAGAGGGACATGCCAGAAAGAGGCTAAGATCACAGGAACTCGAAGGACAGGTTCTAGAGCAAGCAAATGAGTTGGTCCCTTTGCTAGTGGACCTATGTTAAAATTGACGGGGATTTCAAATCACCCTGGAGAGTCCTTCTTCACCCACATCATCCACTTCATCACAAGTGGTCATCTCAGGAGGGGGCCCTTCAGATACAGGAAAATGTTGGTCCATGGGGGAAGAAATTGGAGAAAGGAACATAAAAGCAAGGGAGAAATTGTAAGAAAACATGGCCCTTCATATTGATAAACATCACACCAGGATTTTGGGAGCTATGGATGTCGACAGGGATCAAATGGTGTTGATTGTACAACACCTGCCCCCTCAGCCCTTGCCCTCAGGGGCACAATACCAGTCTCTGTATGTTATCCTCAATTTTTAATCAATTCCTCTGGAGGATAACATGAATCTCCATGAGGAAATTGAATAGATGCTTTATAACAAAATCAGGAAGTATACTATGAATGTAGACAAATATCGAAAATTGTGGGAGAGAACTATTGACACACTGAAACAAGAAATGGAAAATTCGAGGGTCCTTACATTACAGATTGAGGACTATAATAAAATGATCACTGGAAAAATGAAATCTACTGAAGGAAATTCTGTTATGGAAGCTCTCCTCAATAGATTAGAGCAAGAAGTCCAGAAGATAAGACGTAGAATTAAGTTTCCCAGCTCATAACATGTCCAAACTCCCGAGCTAGCTCGTGTGGAAAGGGAGAAGGAGATTATGCCTACAAGGTTGCTCCAAATGAATGATGAAGTCATAGAGCTAAAATGAAATCTGGTTGAACTACAAAAAAATGTGATACTCACGTATGTTTTGTTCCTATGCCTGATGACCCCCAGAACACTGTGGACTAGATCACCAAAACCTTGACCGACCTAAGGATCTCTAAGGGCGAAGTGAAGCTGATATGAATATATATCGATGAAGCTCGAGAAGCCTTAGACTTGAAGGAAAATCAGATAGCCTCAATCAAAGCAGAATTTGATCTTGTTAATAAGGATCTATAGGTGGAAATTAAGAAAGTTTTGAAACTGAAATCCCAACTCAAAGGGAACATTTCCCTTGTCAAAGCTAGAAAAATGGTTTGGGACGAAATCATCTCGGAAATGAAATTCCATTGGGAGCACATCACACTGGTAAATGAAAAAAGCATCACAGTATGAGACTAAAAGGCTCAGCTCGAATCAAGCAGACAAACCAGTGTTGATAATGTTCAGATAGCTAGGAAATACATTCAGTTTGTGAATGAACTCCCAGCTGAGGAGTTAGGGACCAGTGAGGTGGTGGATCATTTTGGCACTATTATGGAAGCTATGAGAATGATCCAAAAGGAGGACGCTTGGGTCAAAGCTGAAGGGTGTTTGGTGCTAGTCACCAAGGGAATCAAAGTGTTTGACATAGAACTTGGGAAGGTCGTCGAAGCAGGGTTTCCTTCCTGTTGGGATCAGGAATGGTTTTTTATATAGTGGGATGCTTATGAACAGAATATGGTCGAGGTTAAGAGTCGGGTGGAGCCTACCTATGAGAGGAAAGCCAGATTAAATGTTAGGATAGTCGTGGTCTATCTAAAGAAGGAGTTTCTCATGTTGGGAAAGGTAAAATAGTTGTTCCACATCAACTTGGATTATTCAGAATTGACTCAAATTCGAGCCATGTATGAGCTGTATAGTAATAGTATTGTGCCTTCAGCGATCCTGTGGTAGAAATGCTATGAGTTTGTTTATCCTTCCACTCTTTATGTCGTATAACCTCCCAGAACAACTCTGCAACACTCACCAAGAACTTTGCAATCATCACATCATGAGACATAGTCCTCCCATCAAGCTTCTCTATAGTCATGCCAAGCCTCGCATTTTCCACAAAAACATCATTCCAAATGATTTTTTCATGATTTTTCTTGTATGACATTAGTTACTTTTTACTTTTTATCTTTATGGTTGTAATTACAGTTTCTCGATAAATTCTTTGTTGTTTTTCAGTTATCTAGTTGAGCTTTAGGCACAATCAATTTTTTAATCATGAATGTATTAGAAAATCAAGAAAGAACATTCGGGTAATGGACCCTCTCTATGAATTCTATAAAGAGAACAATCTGAAATGAAAGAAACGTTCAGAATTTTTTCACAAATTTTGTTCTATGTCCCTAGTGACTGTAACAACATTTTTGGAATCACATGTATATTTCTTGAAGATAAAATAATAATATATATGTTCAGCTCGATTTTGTCTTGAATGTTTGTGCAGTATGTATGTTTCTTAATGTGTTATCTTTGCATTCATTTACACATTACTTCTGAGATTTCATGTGATTGTAGCAACTGGAATTACCTTTCTGTATTCTTGAATTTGTTTTACTTTGTGAAAGGGGATAAACACTTGAGAATAATGGGTAGATGTGAATAACTTAAAGGTGCTCCATGAATCTGTTTGTTCCGTATTCTCTTTATTTCATCCTTTCTTTTGGTCTTTAGCACACTGGATTCTTAGCAAGTTTAATCCCAATGCGATAAAAAATCTCCCTATTTTTCTTCACCACTATACTATCAACCAAAGTATTCATACCCAATCATGTATGAACCTATTTAAATATTATATTCCAATCCTTCTTGAAGCCTAGTCTATGAAAATTTGGTCTGTCATTTATATGAGCTAAAATCATAGGAATTTCTGAACCACCATATATAAGTTTTTAGCACCAAAAATCTGGGGTCTTATACAGTAAATCTTTAGACCATTTTTTAAGATGTCCTAGGTACTGTTCTACTCATCAACCCAGATACTGTCTCTAGGAGTTACAACATATTTTTGGTATCATTTTTGGGGAACGAATTAGAAGGCATTCCCCTCGAATACGACAAATTTTCACCCTTCAGTCAGGTGAGCACGAAGGGTTGTGGGTTGTAAATTTATTAGCTTGGTGACTCCACTGTATAAATCTAAGTCTAAGAAATCGTGGATTTTTCTAAGCCACATAACCAGTCAGACACCTCTCAGCAAAAGACACCTTTTGTATCTGACCCTGAGAAGATAATCTTTAGAATAATTTGGAAAGAAAAGGCTCCTAGTCATCCTAACCCACCTCTATTATCTCTTGAAGTGTCCTCTTCCAGTATTCAAAGAGTCATCATAAATTTCCCAGATTCTGTTGCTCAGGTATTATAATATCACCCTAAAGGATTATATACCTTAAACTCATTCAGTTCTATAGTCAAAGATGAAGCAGAGTTTGCTAGTGCTTCTCTCCTCGCTTTCCATCCTTCACCCGAGACAAAATAAATCAAAGATATTCCAAAAAAAATTACCCTATTTGGGGTGAACTCTCTGCCCCCTCTGGTCTTACCTGTTACTCCTCATATTGTTCCTCTGCAAACTCATATCATTAATCTACCTCCTCCATTCTTGCACAACATGGTCGTGCCCAGTTTTTATCTAAATAAGTATGCCCCACTAGCCTTACCACAAATTTTGAATGATATGACACAAGATTTCTTGAATATTCTACTTCGATTCATAGGAGAAGACAATATTTCAGCACAAAGGCACATTGAAAATTTTTGTGCCTTTGCAGAAAAATTAAACTTCAAACACCTCGACGTGGTGCTAAGAGTCTTCGTCTAGTCTTTGGATGGAGAAGCCCGAAAGTGGTTTAATTCCTTGCATGAAAGCTCTATCCATGAATAGGAGGAAGTGGAAAATGCGTTCACACTGAAGTGAGGGGAGAAAATGTTGAGAATGTTGAAAGGGGGGGGTGAATCAATATTCCTTTCAATTAGTATTATTATTAATCTTTTAGAGCATTAGTTAATCTTCAATTATTATCAGTGTTTGTACAATGATAGCAGTAAATAAAAGGAACACAAATGCACACAGTTTTTAAGTTGCAAACCCTCTCTAGGAAAAAAACCACCTGAATACTTTTCTAATAATTCTTTAATATCAACTCCAATTGAAAGTAAAGCTCCAACTTCCTAGAATCTAGAAAAGCATTCTTCTCCAGCTCCCACTGGATGGACGCTCCAATGCCCGAGATTCTTCAGTAGTCAAATGAATGGATGCCCCAACACCCAATGAGCTACAACTCACCCTATCACCACCCTACCACCCTAAATTTTTCACAGGCTTGATCTTGTTGGTGACTTCATGCACCAGCCTAGCACCACCCTAACACCCTATAGAAGAATAAAACAAGAATGGACTCCCATACCAGGGAAAATGGTCCACTTTACATTGATATAGAATTATGTAGAAGAATAAGACAAACTACAACATAACCCCAACTATGAAACAACCACCTGATTATGATACCAGACCTCCTGATATTGCCTCTTCAACTCTTGGCAGATAGAAACTTATACAATTTTTACATTGATGCATTTACAATGACTTAGTACAATGATACCTTTACAATGACTGTATGCAATACTGTCCACTTGAAGACTTCATGTGGTGAAATTCTTGCTGCTGTTCTACACCTTGATTGTTGCTCATGTCATGCTACCCTCTACTGCACCTTGCTTTGCTTTGTTGCCCTAGAAAGTTTGGTCCTTTGCAGCCCTTGACAACGCATGATCTAGATTTTTCTTGCCTTCTAGGAGCTCGATATTGAATCCGATGTATATCTGTCATTTCAAATCTCCAATATGTGATTTTCTATCCTATAGTATTCCACTGAGTCTTCTTTCCAATGCCACAGGTTTGATCCAATTTGGATTCTTCAAGAGAGAGTTATGCCCAATCTCTCACAATGCCCTAATTATGGACTAGTTCAGTAGAACGAACTTGTATGGTGTGCCACGTTTCACTGTTTCTTCATTCGGCTCTAAAATTGATAAAAAAATAAACTGCAGTCCATGCAATATCTGCCACTTTTTACAAAATTCCAATCCGATACTCAGAGAGAGAGTTATGACAATTTTCCCATGGTCACTTCTTTTAGATGAAGTTCAGGAGCCTAAAAAAACACTGACTTCCACAGATCATATCTCCGAAAATATTGCGCACCTTGATTTGAATTTTTTACAGAAGCTTCCTGAGGATTTCGGATCACCTCATAAAAATTTCAGCTTCTGAAACTTCATAGAAAAAAGGTTATAGTGCAAATTCCACGATGACATGTTTCAGGTAGAAAAATCCATACATGATGAGGATATGAGGATCATAATTTATATAAATTCTTAGGTTGAGAGGGACTTCAAAAAGTGAACGTGGGAGGGATTTTAGGAGCTTAAAAATTATTAATTATTGAATTTTCAATGACCCATGCCACAACCCCATGGGGTTTTAGCCCACTAACTGGGGTTACAAACTTCAAACATGAATATCTCTCAAACCGTGAAGAATTATGTGGTGTGCCATATATCAACGGAAACAACTCGACAAGTAGAAACCATCGAAAACAATCTTGACCCAGAATATAGTAATTTGGTAGGTCAAAATTACCATGCAAGATTGGGGTAGCCCCTAGTGCTGCTTGGGTTGACATCAATGACAACCACTGATCAACAATCTGCCCCTTTGGCATTGATGGCAACACAAGTACTCTGCCTGCGATCATGACACCTCTTCCTACAACATTTTCTCCCCCTTTGACATCAATGGAAAAGGTTAACTCACCTTGACACACAACCATCCTGCGGACCTGTACACACTTACACTCCCCCTTTATTTTATAAATAAGGAAAATCTAATGAGAACTTGGGAGAACCCCAAGCTTCTGGTGAAGATATTGAAATGCTTCATGAGTACTCTTACGATCATCAACGCTTCCTACCAAATCTGCATCTGTAAAGGCATGAATAATGAGATTTTTACCCTTGGGATACCAAAAGACATATTCTGTTGTTCCCTTTAGATATCGAAGAATTATTTTGACGACAATAATATGTGATTTTTTTGGTGTTGCTTGGAATCTTGCTACTTGTCCAACTACTTGCATAACATCTCGCTAGGAGGTTGTTACATATAGAAGACTATTAATCATAGATCTGTACAACCTCTAATCCACATCCTTAGATGAGTCGTCTATGCTCAATTTGCAACTTGTTACCATCGGAGTAAGGACAAGTTTGCAATATTACATTTTGAATTTCTTAAGCATTTCCTTGATGGACTTGGCTTGACATATAGATATTCTTTTCTCTTTTTGAGATATTTGAAGCCCTAAGAAGTATGTCAGCTCACCAAGTAAAGACATCTTGAACTCACTTTGCATCTTTGTAGAAACGTTCTTACTTAGTTGATCAACATTGCTACCAAATATTATATCATCCTCTTTAGATAGTATATGTGCTTTAGTTGCTTCATCTAGAACATATATGTCGTTTGGAGCTCGACTTGCTATAGCCACAATTTTACCATACTCGCCTTTCCTGATTTCACATTTTGTGGAGTTGAATAGTATTGTGTGTCCTTGATCACACATTTGTCCAACACTGAGCAGATTGTGATTCATGTTTTCAACCAATAGAACATTCTTGGCTAGATCATCTTTGCTTCCAAGAGTGACAGTACCTGATTCTATAACATTTGAAGATCCATCATTTCCAAAGGACACAGTTCCATCCTTCTTCTCTTTCAGAGATACAAATTTCTTTCTATCTCCAGTCATATGCGTTGAGAAACTGCTATCAACATACCACACATATTTTTTTTTTTGAGCCTTGAGAGCGAGAGAATAGTTATCAGTCTTCTTCTTCTTCCATGTTCATTCGTTTTGTGGTTTCGAAGGTTCTTCTGGAGGATTTTCAAGTTTGTAGTCTTTGGCTATGTGTCCAAAGTTTCAACATTTGTAACATTCAATATTATTTCTTAAATTTTAAAATCTATTGATGTTTTGTTGAGCCCTGGGAGGTTCATACTTGATAGATCTCCTGGAATTGTATTGGTTCCTAGGGTACATCTGACATTCTACAGCTCTATGACCAAATTTTCCACATGAATAACAATAGCCATAAAAAATATGTTGGTACCTGGATGGAAATCTTCGTCGAGGAATTGTATTCAAAGGATGTTCTTGAGAATCTTGTCTAATGAAGTCTACATGCATGTCAGATCTCATAGGTTCATTGTATTTTGTTGTAGAAGGTCATGCTTCTTCTTCTTTGTAACCGAGGCCAGTTCTATCATTGTAAGATCGTTGATTTTTTATGAGTTCTTCCAATGCCCTTGAGCTGTTGGCATATTTTTGGACAAATTTTCCCTTCTTCACTTCCTTACACAACGAGACTAGTTCGGCTTCTAATTCTTCCCTTTCTTGGTGCTTTCTTCCAACTTCTTTTGAAGTGACTCTTCAATGCATTTGTGTTCTTCAACTTCAATTTTGAGACCTTTAACTTGTTTTTCAAGAATATTGGAACAGATCTTCTCAACCTTGAGCTCTTTTATAAGCTTGATTGCCTCCTTAGAAAATTCTTCTATGGTCAACCCTTCTTCTTCGTTGTTTGATACCTCTTGTTTATTGTGCTTGGCCATAAACAATACTCTCTCATTGGCTTCTTCTTCGTTGTCATTGTCTTCATCGGATGATGAGCTATCTTCTTTAGAGAGAGATCATTTTAAACCCTTTATTTTTTTCTTTGCTTGTTGAATTTCTTAAAGCCTTCCTTTTCTTTTGAGTTTCCATCACTTCTATTCGGACATTTTGCTGCGAAATGCTGAACCTCACCACAGTCGAAACATATCAATAGAATTTTACCTCTGAATTTTCCCTTACGAATTTTTAGTTTTCTCGTAAAGTAAACATATTCTTCATCTAAAAGACCTTCTTCATCATCTCCCTTTTCTTCACACTTGCATGTATTTTCAATTGATGGTTGTTTGTCCTTAATGGTTTTCTTAGATGCAACAAACACAGTTTCTGGATGCAAAGTACCCTCTTCTTCATCAAGTCTCATTTCATATGCTATGAGAACTCCATGTAATTCCTTGTTTTTTAGTTTGTCTAGATTTACACTATATTCTAAGACCAATACCTTTGGGTTGAATCTCCCTGGTAACGTTCTAAGAATATTTCGTATAATAGTCTTCTCTTCAACTGGCTCTCCCAATCCTTCCAGAGTGTTGGTTATTTCATCAACGTATTGGAAGTATGAAACAATGTTTCCATCTTATTTCATTCTGAGTTGTTCAAATTTTTCTCTATAGATTTGAAGCTTTACTTCTTTGACATTTGAGTCACCTGCATATATATTCTCAAGCTTGTCCCATATATTTTTAGCAGTTTTACAACCCAACACCTTATGATAAACATATTCTATAAGTCCACTGATAATAATATTCTTTAATTTTGCATCATTTTCCAAATTATTCTTACCTTGTTCATTCATGGTTGGTGTAAAGCCATTTTGAACAATGTCCCATACTTCGCAACCTTGCGCCAAGAGATAGACCTCCATTCTTCCTTTCCAGAGTGCACAATTATTTTCATTGAACAGAGGTACACCATTCTTGGTATGCTCCATGACCTCCTTCGAGCTGTTAGACTGCTATTGAAGGAACCAAGCTCTAAAACCAATTGTTGGAAATACTGAGAGGGGGGTGAATCAATATTCCTTTCAATTAGTATTATTATTAATATTTCAGAGCATTAGTTAATCTTCAATTATTATCAGTTTTTGTACAATGATAGCAGTAAACAAAAGGAACACAAATGCACACAGTTTTTAAGGTGGAAACCCTCTTTGGGAAAAAAACCACCTGAATTCTTTTCTAATAATTCTTTAATATTCAACTCCAATGAAAGTAAAGCTCCAACTTCCTAGAATCTAGAAAATAATTCTTCTCCAACTCCCACTGGATGGACGCTCCAATGCTCGAGATTATTCAGTAGTCAACTGAACGGATGCCCCAACACCCAATGAGCTAAAACTCACCCTAGCACCACCCTACCACCCTATAGAAGAATAAAACAAGAATGGACTCCCATACCAAGGAAAATGGTCCACTTTACAATGATATAGAATGATGTAGAAGAAGAATACACACTATATCATAACCCCAACTATGACACAACCACCTAATTATGATCCTAGACCTCCTGACACTACCTCTTCAACTCTTGGCAGATAGACACTTGTAAAATTTTTACAATGATGCATTTAGAATGACTTAGTACAATGATACCTTTACAAAGACTGTATGCAATGATGCCCACTTGAAGATTTCATGTGGTGAAATTCTTGCTTATGTTCTGCACCTTGATTTCTGCTCTTGTCATGCTACCCTCTGCTGCACCTTTCTTTTCTTTGCTGCTTTAGAAATTCCGGTCCTTTGCAGCCCTTGACAACACATGATCTAGCTTTTTCTTGCCTTCTAGGATCTCGATATTGAATATGGTGTATCTCTATTATTTCAGATCTCCAATATGTTATTTTTGGTCTGTGGTAGTCCCAGAGTCTTCTTTCCAATGCCACAGGTCTGAAAAAAATTGGATTCTTCAAGGGATGCCCAATCTTTCACAATGCCCTAATTATGGACTGGTTCAGTCGAGTGAACTTTTATGGAGTGCCACGTGTCACTATTTCTTCAATCGGCTCTAAAATTGATATAGTGAAAACTATAGTCCATGCCCTATCCATCACTTTTACAGAATTCCAATCTGATACTTAGAGTGGGCGTTTTGACGATTTTCCCATGGTCAATTATTTTAGATGAAGTTCAGGAGCCTGAAAAAACACTGACTTCCACAAATCATATCTCTGAAAATGTTGCACACCTTGATTTTAAATGTTTACAGAAGCTTCCTCAGGATTTCGGCTTCACTTCATAAAAATTTAAGCTTCTGAAACTTCGTACAAAAAAATTTATAGCGCAAATTCGACGATGACCTGTTTCAGGTAGCGAAATCCCTACATGATGAGGATATGAGGATCACAATTTATATAAATTCTTAGGTTGAGAGGGAATTCAACAAGTGAACATGGGAGGGATTTTAGGAGCTTAAAAATGATTAATTATTTACTTTTAAATGACCCATGCCACAACCCCATGGGGTTTTAGCCCACTAACTGGGGTTACAAACTTCACACATGAATATCTCTCAAACAATGAAGAATTATGTGGCGTGCCATATATCAACGGAAACATCTCGACAAGAAGAAACCATAAAAAACATTCTTGACCCTGAATATAGTAATTTTGTAGTTTAAAATTCCCATGAAAGATCGGGGTAGCCCTTGGTGCTGCTTGGGTTGACATCAATGACAACCATTGATCAACAGAAAAGAGATCATGGTTACATCCTTACTGAGTTCAGTGCTATTTAAAAGAGACATAATGATCCAGATTTATGCAGGAACACAATAATATACAAAAATACACATAATCACAGAGATGTAGCAGAAATAAAACTTCATTTCACTAATATCAAATAACAGAAATATGCTTATAGACACAATGGAAATAAAAATCTAGGGCGCTGGTAGGCTTATCTCTGAGAAGAGATGTGGTGGCTACATGCCTCTAAACTGTGTTACAATGAGGCTTGAAGGCCTATTTATTGTTGTGAAACAATGGAAAACCCTAAACATCCAAAAACCTAACCCTAGGAATTGAAGCGCCAAAACTATGGGCCTCGTTTGAGTAAATTGGTTGTAACAACTCCACTTACTCATATATATATATATATATATATATATATATATATATATATATACTCAGATTTCTTTTCCGACACTTTCATCATTTAATATTGTCGCAACAGTACAATCTTACATATTGTCACTACTTAATTTGGTTTCTTTCATTATTTTTGTCTAATCATTTATTTCTTAATAACTACATTTGTTACCATGAACATTTAAGTATTCCCTTTATTTACCAAAGAACAAATCTTAATTCGTCTTGTATACATTTTTGTTATTTTAATTGTTAACTAATGTATACATCTCTACTCTTATTTCCTATCCTCATAGGATTAGAATTTATGTCCTTTATATTATTGGAGTCTACTTTGGCCTTATATGTATATATATAGTTTACCCCAACAATATATATATAACTCTTTCCATGGTAGTCCATTCTATATATATTTTCCAACATCATTAAATATATACCTCTTTATCTATTAGTCAATTGGCAACCCTTTTTATACACACACACACACACACACACACACATATATATATGCCATCATAATACGTATACAATTTACCACAATGTAAAGTTATTAAGGACCATATATCACACATACATACATAGCCACACTTACACTTAAGGTACGGTTAGGTATGTGTATAATGTTTTAACCACATTGATTCTTATGAAACGTATGTTCTCCATATATTCCTTTATAAGATTGTATTAGAATACATATATACACACACACACACACATATAGGTATTACCTAATATATATTTATCATTACACTCACTACACATATCAACTTATATGTTAAACTCACCCAATGTGCATATCAATATGTTTATTAAACTATTCAAATGGTACATATATCACAACCATTTTAATATATTCGAATTGTATGATTGAAAAATGTGGTTTGTATTAAGTTTTCCATACCAACCGTTTGCATCTAGCCGTCCCCATAGTATTAGATTTAATTCAAGGGTTTGTTGGATTATCTATGTACATTAAATTCGACTGAGGGGACGGCTAGATTCATTTACGTATGATATTCTTGAATTTCCAACACTATTAATGTTTGTCGTCTCAGACATAAGATCGGACGTAAATGCATCTAGCCGTCCCCATAGTATTAGATTTCATTCAAGGGTTTGTTGGATTATCTATGTACATTAAATTCGACTGAGGGGACGGCTAGATGCATTTACATCTGATCTTCTTTAATTTCCAACACTATTAATGTTTGTCCTCTTGGCACCTGCATATCACATGGGCACATTTATGATTGAGATACCTGTATGGTTGATCTTCGATTTTGAAAATAGTTGAGATTAGTTCGTATAACCTTCAAAAACAAATTGACTATGGTTAGGGTTCGTTCCTCCATTGGTTGTTTGTTTCTCAGTTTTGCATTTGGGTGAAAATGACAGAGAGAACATATTCTTTGTTTCTGTCATTTCTCTGTTACTAAAAATGGAGAATGTATCAGTTACGAATAATATTCCTTTCTCCAAGAATACCAAGCCACTACTGAGTCTACTCCTCGTAGCTCCTTAGGTAATTGACATCGTTTTCTGATTTCTGAATTCATTGATCTCAGTTTCTGTATAAAATGTATTTGATTTTTGGTTGTAAAGTTTCCTAACTTGTTCAAGTTGGCATGTATTATTCCTATGACAATTTTATTAATGAGTTTCCTCATAATGTGCAGGTTTTACACTCTTTAGACTTGTATCAAATTTCCCTGTGCTTCTCAAGAGTTCTTTACATCCAGAACAGAGGTACAATTAGCCTTGTTTATGCTATTACCCTCTGCGCATTGAAAATGTATAGGGTTTCAATCTTCTGAGAGTGAAACTCTCGACCATTTTCGTCATTCTGTATTGCTAATGTTTATAATTTTGTTTTTGAGCCTTGAATGGGAAACTTGGTTTATCAATTCATGTTGTTTGTTTATCAATTTCTTAGTTATGTGGGTGGAAAGAAATTTTCCCCAAATTTATTTAATTCGATCCCTGAGAAATTGTTTTTTATCTGTGTGAATTTTATCCCAAAGTTTTGTGTGGATTTCGAATTTGAAAATTTTCCAATTTTTAGTGATTCCACAGTATACTTATTAATGGTTTACTAAAGGTCAAAAATGTTTTCCGTTAACATTTTCTAGACTACGAAATCTTCCCCAACTTTGATTTCTCCAACTCAACGTTTACCCTTGACTGTAAATCAATTGGATCAAATCGTGTAAGTTTTACAATAACTGTGTATCAATTCCCCATAATTGTATATTTTTCTCATTATAATATTGTAGGAAAATATGTTGGGAATTTTATGGTTAACAGTATCTCCGCATTGAAAACTATTTTACTTCTCTGTTTTAGAGTTGTTGTCTATATATATATTTTTGAATTCTCTTTGCGTTTATAGATAGGGTGTAGGAATTTACAGGGTAAGTTCCATAGATCAAAAACAAAAGGTCATTGCTCATAAATAGATCACAAATCAGTACACTAGTATTATCACGTGGTTAAAACCCTCGAAGAGGGAACAGTCCATGGCCTATGCCAACGCGGTCACTTTAGGCAAAATATTAATATAAAAAGAAAAGTTACATATGTTTCTCTCGTAAATGATTACAAGACAAATCACCCTCCATGCTCTTTAAATAGAGATCATGGACCAATTGGGTGCTAAGTCACGGATCAAGTGTCGCTAATACTGAGGAGAGAGTGAGCCGTTGGATCACTACAAATCGTGACCTTCGGATTATAAGTTACAAATGTACATAGTAAAGAAACACACTTTACCTAACTCTACACTAGACTAAGTTATTCTTAACTATTTCCTATGTGTCAGAATATCCTAACATCACCCCTTATGAACAACTTGGGATAGGATGAAGGATTTACAAAGGTGACACAAAAGAAGCCTATTTCCTATGTGTCGAAATATTGTAACATCCCCCCTTAATGATAACTTTCCTGAACTCCAAGCATGGATCGAATTTTGGTAAACTTCGCTTCTGTGAGAGCCTTTGTAAGGATATCGGCTACTTGATCATTGGTTGGACAATGCTGCACTTCAAGAACACGATCATGAATGAGCTTTCTGATGAAGTGTATGTGGAGCTCCACACTGATGCTGAATTGGATCTTTACATAGCTGAATGACACTCTAATTATCACACCAAAGTGTAGTTGGATGCTGCCAATGAAGACCAAATTCAGACAGGATCTGAGGAAGCCACATGGCTTCCTTGCTGGCTTCAACTGCACCACGATACTCTGATTCAACTGAAGAAAGAGAGATGGCACTTTGTTTCTTAAAAGACCATGTAATAGGTCCTGAACCAAGAGTGAATACATATCCTACAGTAGAATTTCGATCATCAGGGTCACCAGCCCAATCAGAATCAGTGAAACCAATCAACAATGGAGATTTTCATGCACTGTAATGAATCCCGAATTGAACTGTACCTTGAATATATTGAAGTATTCTTTTAGCTGCTTTCCAGTGACTTTCATGAGGTTGGTGCATAAACCGAGCGACAAGACCAAAGGCAAAGGAAAGGTCAGGATGGGTATGGGTTAGATACAAAATTTTACCAACAAGTTTATGGTATAAGGTAGCATCAACTTTAGGGGTAGTAAAAGTGATTGAAATCTTGACTCCAGATTGAAAGGGAGAAGGGGCTGGCTTATAGTCTTCCATGTGAAAGTGGTGTAGAAGATCACATGCATACTTGGACTGAGAGAGGGTAATACCTTCTTTGGATTACAAGACTTGAAGACCAATGAAATAATGCAAGTGTCCTAAGTCTGTCATTTCAAACTTCTTTTTGAGGCCAGAATTCACATGGTTTATATGGTTGGGATCACTACCAGTAAGGATAAGATCATCAACATAAGGAAAAAGGATGGTGAAGGACTTACCCACTTTCTTGGTGTAGACAGTGTTGCCAGAATAACACCTATAAAAGCCATTATCTAATAAAAATCTATCCATTTTGGCATACCAAGCCTGAGGAGCTTGTTTGAGACCATAGAGAGACTTCCTAAGGCGACAAACAATGCTAGAGTCATTTTGGATAAAGCCAGGGGGTTGTTCCATGTAGATTTCTTCATGCAAATCTCCATGTAAGAAGGCAGATTTAACATCCATCTAATGGACTTCCCATTTAAAGGAGGCAGCAAGGGAAAGAATAAGGTGGATAGAATTAATTTTTGCAACAGGGGATAAGGTTTCAGTATAGTCAATGCCTTCAACTTGTGAAAATCCTTTAGTGACAAGACTAGCTTTATGTCTATCCACTTTTCCATCTAGTCCAAACTTTGTTTTGTAAACCCATCTGCATTTGACAAGTTTTCTTCCTTTTGGAGGATGAACAAGATCCCAAGTATCATTCGCCAATAAGGAACGATATTATTCATTCATATTTTCATCCCAATCTGGATGATCAGAGGCTTATTCAAAGGTTTCTAGATCAGGAGTTTCTGGAACTTGAGCAAATAAGGAAGAGGCTCGTTCGAACTTAGAACGTGTACGTCGTTGATCGGCAGGGTCACCTGCAAGAGAACCTGCTGCATCTCGAGTAGAGCGGACCCATCTTAGAATCTGTGGAGTAAAAGGAATAATTTCAAGAGGTGTAAGAGGATTGTCATCCTTGCTGTCATCATTTGAACTATAAGGAATGCTATTAAAAATAGAAGAGAGAGAGAGAGAGGTGGCTATGCCGAATCAGGCTCACAGGCCAAAGGTGGCACGCCCGTTGAACTAGGCTCGCAGGCCGATATTTTTGGATTTTGGTTGAAGAAGTCTATATCCTTTGACATCTTCAGAATATCCAACAAAAATTCATTTTTCACTCTTAGGTTCTAAGGCTTTATGTTTCGCATCTAGAATATGGGCCCAAGTATCACATCCAAAAACACGAAAGTGATTTACATCTGGTTTGATTGAGCTCCAAGCTTATTCTCGAGTTATATTCTTTAAAACCTTAGTAGGAGTGCGATTTACTATGTAATTTGCACAGTTAATTGCTTCTACCCAAAAATTGAGACTAAGTCCTTTAGATTGAAGCATACAATTAGCCATTTATTTTAAGGTGTGATTCTTCCTTTCAACTACACCATTTTGTTGTGGAGTATATGGAACAATATGTTGCAATTGAATTCCATGCTCAATGTAGAAGTTGATAAATTTGTTGTTAACATATTCTCTTCCATTGTTTGATCTTAACTTGAGAATTTGATGTCCAGATTGTTTCTCAACAAAGGCCTTAAAGGCTAAGAACATGTTAAAAACCTCACTCTTGAGTTTTAAGAAGTATACCCAAGTGCATCTGGAAAAATCATCAATTAAAGTTAAGAAGTACTTGCAACCAGAGAAAGAGACAACAGGAAGTGGACCACTTAAATCACTCTGCACAAGCTGCAAAGGGGCTGAAGCATGTTAAGAGGCATGTTTGTCAAAACTATCCTGACGATGTTTTCCGAGTACACATCCGGAGCAAACATCATCTCGGAAAGATACCATAGGAATAACTGTCACCATATTTTCTTTACATAGAGTTTGAAGAGAGCGATAGTTTAAGTGACCAAATCGCTCATGCCAAACTTTGCTCACTTCATCATTATGAGCAACAAAAACAGAGGGAAGACATGATGACCCAAAGTTGTCAAACGTATACAACCTTGTGGAATCATGAGCAATGCCAGTAGCTAAAATATGTCTAGGATCTTTGAGGTCCTTGATTACAACATCATGAGGTGAGAATTCTACTATTTTCCCTTCACGTGAATGAGTTATCTTAGAAGCGTTTCCAAAAGTGATAAAACCAAGGTGTAAGAGTTTTTCTTGTTCTCTTATCAAAGAATCGTAAAAGGCATCAAAAGAGGGGTTCTTGTAGGTGATTCCTGAAGAAATTATGGCTTCTCTAGTGGAATGGAAGATGGAAACAAATACAGAGTATGCATGGCCAAGCTTAGCAAGTATGCAATAGACGAGGCTACCATCTTCCTTTTTGACCTTACAACCTTCTAAAGAAGTCTAAGTGTCTTGAATTTGGACAAAAAATATTCAATAGAGGAGAAATTATTGGGGTCCAAAGTAACCAACTCATTTTCAAGCTGGTGGGCCCTGATTTTATTTTTTATACCAAAGACAATATTTATCTTTTCCAGGGCTTCATGAGGGGTCTCAATGTCAAGGATATGAAATCGAAGATCTTGAGCAATGGACATTCCTATACCCCCTCATGCTTGATCTTGTTTATTTTCCCATTTAGCAACTTTATCATCATCGAGAGGTTTGGTTTCTTGTCCTTTGGCTATTCTATAAAGCCCTTTACTTCTAAGTATATCTACCATGTGAGGTAGCCATTGGAAATAATTGGTGCTGTTAAGAATAATGGGGCATGCACTTTCCATTTAAAAAAAAAACTAAAGCTGAAAAAGGCTAAAACTAACTACTCCAATGGAAACATCTTGAAAAATTAGGTTGATAAAAAAAAAACGGCTCGAAAAACGGCTTCCGGATGAAGAAGTTATGCCTTTTTAAAAACCTGAGTTGTAGATGCTGAATAGTTACGGGAACAGTTTGAAATTTGATGATGAAGTTCAAATTTTAAAAAAATCTGGCTAATAAATAAAACCTAAAAACCAAAATAAACAGAGGGAACCAAAATAAGAAGAACTATTAACAAATATAAATGCAAAACATATACTTTATCCCTCTAGATCTAAACTGGCATAACTTGGGCAACCAAAAACCTTTTTTCATGAAATGAAAGGCATTCCTCACTGTAACAGATGCTCCAGACACAACATAGCAGTTCTCCAGGCCCGAAAATGTTCAGAAATAGTAGATCTACAAAACAACAGTCGCATGCAGTCAAACCGGCTTCGGATTTGGATCAAAAACGGATGCGGCCCTCAACTTGGCTCCGATACCATGTAGGAATTTACAGGGTAAGTTCCGTAGATCAAAAACCAAATTTCACCGCTCGCAAACAGATTACAAATAAGTACACTAGTATTATCATGTGGTTAAAACCCTCAAAGAGGGAAATAGTCCACGGCCTAAGCCAATGGAGCCACTTCAGGAAATTTATTAATATAAAAAGAAAAGTTATATATGTTTCTCTCATAAACAGTTACCGGGAAAATGACCCTCTATGCTCTTTAAATAGAGATCATGGACCAATCAGGTGTTAAGCCATAGATCAGGTGTCTCTAATATCAAGGAGAGAGTGAACCGTCGGATCACTACAAATCGTGATTGTTGGATTATAAGTTACAAATGTACATAGTAAAGAAACACATTTTACCTAACTCTAAACTAGACTAAGTTATTCTTAACTATTTCCTATGTGTCGGAATATCCTAACATAGGGTTTATGCTACGAGCATAAATCTGTTTCGTTCTCCAACCGAGGTTTCCCTCCTTGTTGAAAAGTCAACAAGAAATGTGTGTCTAATTTAATTTTCCCTTAATTAAATTGGACAATAAAATGTAATCTTATCTCATAATCACTTGTAATAGTTAACTGAGTGTGATAAACTCAGTTAGCTAATGAATTTCGAGTTCAGGGTGGTTAGTGAGGCATGCAGAGTGATTCTATTAGTTATGGAGTTCGAGTTGCAGTTAGTGCATTAGTTTAATGCATGAGAAATCCATTAACTCAATTTATTGAGTTAAAATCAGTTGAACTAGTTGTAATTGTTTGTTACACTAGTGAGAGGTCAAGTGAATTAAATCAAATTTAATTCACATACAATGATGTGTCATGCAACTGATGATTTACTATTAATAGATGCATGCATGTCAGTTCCAGTGGAGATCCAATTGAGACAAAGGTTGAAGGGATGCTAACTATCAATTCTATCATTAGTAGGTTTCCCGCATGCAATAATACAACCATAGGATTTCCCATGAGCATTGCGCAATTTTGGAAGGCAAAAATTCCTAAATAATAGGGATTTCATTCCACATGAATTATGCAAGAAAGGAAGGATGATTAGAGGCGGGAAATTGGCTAAGTGTTGGTTGATTGTGTCCAGATCAGTGTGAGACAATTGTGAGAGTGCAGGAGACTCTTGTAAGAAGAGTGCATTGTAATTGTTTCATGATTCCTTGGTGAATGTACAATAGAATATAGAGGGGTTTTGAGCAGCAAGCTCTCCCTAGAAAAATATTTGTGTTGTGGTTTGATTTGATTCTTTCTCTACTTGTTGTGATTGACGATCATGTTTATTTTTTGCAATTGATTTGTAGAAGGATTCAGTATCTTGATTTAGCATATCACATGATCGGATTGAATCCATTGGAATACATATTGTTTGTATAATTTCTACATGGTATCAGAGCGCAGTAAATCACTATAGTGGAGAAGAAATTGAGTTTGTGACTGAATAACATTCGACTTTGCAAAATTATTCTTCGGTGCGACAAAGAATCAAGATGGATTTCAATGGCTTGAGATTAGAGTATGCACTCGAGGGAAACTCTAATTATATTGTGTGGAAAGATAGGATGGAGGCAATTCTGGAGGAAAATAGATTGAAAGAATTCATTGATAATGACATTCCCAAACCCACAACAACAGATGCTGCTCTTCTTGATGCTTGGCAAAAGAAGGTTGCGAAGGCGAGGAGGATCTTATTGGAGGGAGAACGAGACCATTACCTCAAGTCTCCATGGAAAAGCGACTCCATATGCAATGTGGAAGGCTTTGACATGTATATTTCAAAGTAGTAGTGACCACAAAAAATTGGCATTGAAAGATAAGCTCAGGAAAATCAAAATGGAGAAAGGCGACACTATTCCGAAATATTTAACCAAATTTGTCCAATGTCGAGATGAGCTTGGGAGCGTCAAAATTACTGTAGCGGATGATGAATTGGTGAGCCTAACTATTCTAGGCCTTCCCAAGGGTTGGCATAGTTATCAGGACTCTATCGATGGGAGAGAGAAGCTGCCATATTGGGAGTGACTTTGGTCAAATTTGGTGCAAGAATAATTCAAGAGGAATACCAGGGATGGATCCTCATCCAAGACAGATGATGAGGAAAATTGTGCCTTGGATGGCAAGGAAAATAAGGAGAAGGGAAATAAATCCTATTCCAAATCTGAGATTAGCAAAGAAGGCAAGAAGCACGACATGTCTAGAGTGAAGTATTTTCACTGTCACAAGCATGGAAAATATGCCACTAATTGTCCACAAAAGAAGAACAAGAAGGCTTCAGGATCTACAACTGGTGAGGCTTTGGCCTTGCAATTTGAGTTGGAATTCTCGCTCATCGCATGCATGGTGTTAAGTGTGATGGGATCAATGTGGTACTTGGATAGTGGTGCATCTTTCCACATGACGAGAGACAAAGAACTTTTCAGTAGCTTGGAGGAGAAGGACCTCCAGATGCATATCAAATGGGTGATTATGGGAGGTACAATGCTACTGGTATTGGTACAATTACTTTCCAGAGATAGTCAGGTAAACCCTTCTTATTAAAATATGTAATGCATGTACTAGGCTTGAAAAAGAATTTAGTTTCAGTTGCAATGTTGGAGGATAGAGGTTATGATGTGGTTTTCAGTGAAGGGAAATCTTTCCTTCGACACAAAGCCACAAGACAAGCCAAGAAGATTTGGATTCGTGTGAATAATATCTACAAGCTTATTGTAGATGGTTGTGCAACATTGATGGGTAAGGTAGACAAAGTGGTGAGTCGAGATGAGGGTGAGATATGGCAAAGGAGATTAGTTCATCTACACCATGGAGCCTTGAAGGTCATGGAACATATTTGCAGGGCTTCCAAAGGGTACTCTTGCACAGATAGACACATGCAAGGAATGGACCATGGGGAAGTATGTAAAGGCAATTTTTCACGAGAAGGAGAACTGAGCAACGGAACTCCTTGAGAGAGTTCACTAAGATTTGTGTGGTCCATTCTCTATAGCTTCGAAAGCAAAGCACAGGTATTATGTGATCTTTGTTGATGATTTTTCTAGAAAGTGTTGGATCTACGTCATGCAGAAGAAAGGTCAGACGTTCTCAAAATTTTGTGAGTTTAAAGCACTGGTGGAGAAAGACATGGGGAAACATGTGAAGGATCTTAGGAGTGACAATGGTGGTGAGTACATCTCCAATTAATTCAAGAACTTCTGTATCAAAGAAGGAATTCAGAGAGAGTTGATTTCACCTCATAACCCATAACAAAATGGGGTCACAAAAAGAAAGAATAGAACAATTGTGGGTGCAGCACGAGCGATGTTGCATGATCAGGGCCTATCGTTGCATCTGTGGGTGGAGGCATGCAACACGATGGTATTTGTGCAAAACCGTATTCCTCATCAGATACTTGGCATTAGTACACCAGAGGAGGATTTTTTTGGTAAGAAACCCGATGTTTCATATTTTAAAAATTTTGGCTCATTTGTCTATTATCATGTGACTAAAGATTCCAGGAAGAAGCTCGAACCAATAACTGAGATTGGGATATTTTTGGGATACATTGATACTCCCCAAAACTATCGGGTGTATTTTCCAACCAGCAGGTTGACTGTTGTGAGATGGGATATAAAATTTGATGAGGAGAAAGCCATGCGATTGTCTCTTGAGAGGGAGCTTAATTTGTATGCATATGAGGAACTCTTGGTTCCAAAGGATGAGCCTCAAGATGTGGAGCAACCACATGTGAAGGATCATGGAGTGGCAGAAAACACTCATGCAGATCCATCCACCAGACATGGTAGAAGGCACACCACAGAAGCTGATAGATTGAGACTTGATGCGACAAAACATGTAGGAGAACCTACTTCACTGCGCAGACAAAGACAGTCTCCAGACATGTTTACTAGATACATGGCTATTATGAGAAAGTGTATTGTGACAGAACCATCCTCCTTTGAGGAAGAAGTGCAACAACCAATTTGTGTTGACGCCATGGTTGAGGAGTACGACTCCATCGTCAATAAAAGTGCATGGGAAGTTGTCCCAAGACCAGTCAGAAAATCAATGGTTGGATCTAGATGGATCTATAAGGTGAAGCAGGCAACAGATGGGAGTGTGGAGAATTACATGGCTAGATTTATATCTCAGGGATTCTCACAAGTTGAAGGGATTGACTATGAGGAGAATTTCACACCAGTTGCAAGATACTCATCGATTAGATCTATCCTTGCACTTTCAACACAGATGGGGTGGTAGATACATCAGATGGATGTGAAAAATGTGTTTCTCAATGAATTTATTGAGAAAGAAGTGTGCATATAGCAGCCATAAGTTTTTGAGATCTTTGACAGTGAGTCACATGTGTGTAGACTCAAGAGAGCATTGTATGGGTTGAAGCAAGCACCTCATTCTTGGTACACTAGGATTTCCAACTATTTCATTGGGTTGGGCTTCACGAAGAGTGAAGCAGATGTGAACCTGTACTAGATTGTGGTTGATGGTAAACTCTTGATTATCGTACTTTATGTTGATGATCTAATTTTGACAGTTTATGAAAAACTCATAACTTCTTGCAAAGAGGATATTGCAAGAGAGTTTGAGATGAAGGACATGGGACTCCTTCACTATTTCCTTGGTCTGGAAATATGGCATCGGGATGGTGAGCTATTTGTTTCTCAAGGAAAGTATGCCAAAGAGATTCTGATTAAGTTTCACATGGAGAGTTGTAAGCCATGGAGACTCCTCTTCCAGGAAACTGGAAGAAGAAGAATGCTATTTTAGGTGAGGTAGTGGACGCTACTGTTTACAGGAAGCTTGTGGGTTCACTGATGTACTTGGTGAACACTAGACCAGAAATTTGCTATGCAGTTAACCAGCTGAGTCAAGCTATGGTTAAGTTGACCAAGATCTTTTGGAAGGCGAGGAAGCATGTCCCTAGATATCTCATGGGCACTACAAAGTATGGATTATGTTACAAACATACATAGGGAGTGAAACGTCAAGACTTCACCAATGGAGATTGGGTAGGTAGTCCTTCAGACAGAAAGAGCACATCAGGAGGGATCTTCAGCATAGGATCGACAATAATTTCTTGGTACAATAGGAAGCAGATATCTGTGGCACTCAGTGCAGCCGAGGCAGAGTACATGGAAACTATTCAGGCTGTATGTGAGGCCATCTGGATGAGGAAAATTATGTTTGGTTTGTTTGGTTCTCATATGGATCTGACGACGATACATTGTGATAACCATAGTTGCATTAAACTCTCGGTTAATCCGGTATTCCATGATAGGTCCAAGCATATAGACATCTGGTACCACCATCTTAGAGATTGTGTTTAGAGACACATTATGTTACTTCAGTACATTCCCACGAAAGATTAGGATGCAGATACTCCGATGAAGGTGCTTTCCAGGAGAAAATTTGAATACCATAGAGGCAGGATCAGGGTAGCTGATAATCCCTTTCATGTTGAGAGGGAGTGCTGAAAAGTCAACAAGAAATGTGTGTCTATTTTAATTTCCCCTTAATTAAATTAGACACACATTTCTTGTTGACTTTTCAGCACTCCCTCTCAACATGAAAGAGATTACATTTAGACAGTAAAATGTAATCTAATCTCATAATCACTTGTAATAGTTAACTGAATGTGATAAAATCAGTTAGCTCATGAATTTCGAGTTGAGGGTGGTTGGTGAGGCATGCAGAGTGATTCTATTATTTATGGAGTTCGAGTTGCAGTTAGTGTGTTATTTTAATGCATGAGACATCAATTAAATTAATTTATTGAGTTAAAATCAGTTGAACTAGTTGTAACTGTTTGTTGCACTAGTGAGAGGTCAAGTGAATTAAATCAAATTTAATTCACATACAATGATCTGTCATGTAATTGATGATTTACTATTAATAGCTGCATGCATGTCAGTTCCAGTGGAGACCCAGTTGAGACAAAGGTTAAAGGGATGTTAACTATCAGTCGTATCATTAGTAGGTTGCCTGCATGCAGTAAGACAACCATAGGATTTCCCATGAGCATTGCGTAGTTTTGGAAGGCTGAAATTCCTAAATAATAGGGATTGCATTCCACATGAATTATGCAATCAAGGCAGGCTATTTAGAGGAGGAAATTGGCTAAGTGTTGGTCAATTTTGTCTGGATCAGTGTGAGACATTTGTGAGAGTGTAGGAGACTCTTGTGAGAAGGGTGCATTGTAATTGTTCCATGATTCCTTGGTGAATATACAATAGAAGATAGAGGGGTTTTGAGCAACAATATTTCCCTGGGAAAATATATGTGTTGTGATTTGATTTGCTTTTTTCTTTACTTGTTGTGATTGGTGATCGTGTTTATTTTCCAAAATTGATTTGTAGAAGGATTCAATATCTTTCTTTAGCATATCGCATGATTGGATTGAATCTATTGGAATACATATTGTTTGTATAATTTCTAAACTCCTTCGTATTGGTAAGATATTATTACTTTCATATTATTTTCCTCCGTCTATTCTTGACTTCTTTAGAAATTAGGACTTATTTACCTCAATGTCGTTTTTTCAAAGGTATATTATGGTTCTTTTAAATTTTAATTAGAAATTCCAGTTTAATTAAATTTCTACATATACATTTTCTTTAACAATGATAGTGAAATTCTCATTTTTAAATATGTTTACCATATCAGTTTGTATAAGTAGAACTAGTATTACCTTTACCTTCAAAAATATTGTTCAATCCATATACCTGAATTTGACTTCTTATAACAGGATGAAATTTCTGAATTGAATGTAATCATAATTACAATCTCAGAAATAATTTTTAAATTCATTTTATACTCAATCACTTAGAGTTTATCGAAATTAAAATTTTGATTATACTTAATACTTACAATATTTTCTTCTATCTCTAATTCTAGAAAACCACTTTTTCTAGATTTGCATAGTTTCCTCAACTATGTCAAGATCCACTGTACAAAGCTACAACCATCGTCACAGGTAATTAATGACTTACCTATGCTTTATAATCAATTACAATATTCAAATTTATTCAGTCTCTTTTATATTCCCGTATTTAACATTTTATTTCTGTCATGTACAAGAGGAATTTCCACTTTGATGATCCTTAGACATGTATAGTTTCTTTTTATATTATTACTTAGACAAACCCTCTGTCTTATGATAATTATTTTCATTCGGATTGATATTATTCTAACCCAGTTGTATGTTTCGTTGCACGTATGTTATATCTCATTCAGTTCCACTACAGTTATTTACGATCTCATGTCAGAAGATCTGATGATATGTTTTGTATTCTTCCAGGTCGGTCATCCGAATATAGAGGGTTCAGCAACATCTCTACCCCATTTTATCAATTTCAACTCAATACTTTGTAGTTCAAGTTTCATGGATGATTCAGTTCAATTTGTAATTAAACTCTTGTAATTATTTTCTTTAACTAGATTGTAAGGTTTTATCATCCTCGTCTCCATACGAGGATGTTCATATATGTAAGAACTGTTATATGAAATTTAAATATATTTATTTCTAGTACATATCTATTTCTATATGACTGAATATGCATAGAATAGAAGTATTTGTTAGATGACAACATATTATACTTCTGGTAAAATTTAAATATGAAATACCGGTTCCTCATTTTGATTTTTAGTTTCATTCTTCTATTTAAAGTTTACATATGAATTGTCTATGAATCATTCAGATATATGTTTATATTTATGCTAATTATCTAAACTATATTTTTTTTATGTTTTCCAATCTTTTTCATAATTTCCTATTATTGTTATGGCTGAATTTTATTGTTTTATTAGTATCTGTACTGAAATAAATCAGATGTACCTAACAACAGATTTAGACCCTTACCCAGGGTTTATAGGTTCTGTATGTTGGTTATAACATTCAATTTAATCTATGTAACCATACAGAAGATTAACTGTACTTATTTATGGTTTGTCTCCGTTAAAAACATATGACACTTAATTTATTTCTTAACTCAACACATAATATTTCACAAAATTTATGAATTAATTGAACCAAAATTTCAATTACAATTCATAAGATATAACCATTTCTAACTATATCAAAATTACATAAATATAACAAAAATCTAAGACATAACTTCTCAAAATGTGCATAATAATTAGGTAAAGACTATTTGCCTCCCAACCTTGAGCTTAATCCACAGCTCCCCCCTAGCAGAGACCAATTCTTCCATAGTGTAGACAACCTCTTGTCTAACTTGGAATAGCTTATTTAAGCTTGCTTTCCCTCAATATGTTTCCATATCTGCGTCCAGTTAATTTGGGATGTTGTTTCCCTTATCCTAGGCTTTACTTTTGTTTTTTCCACAAAAGCTTCTTTAAAACTATCTTTTCCACTTTGTAGTTTTTTTCTTACCTATTCTTAGTAAATTTCCACTTTACTGAGGCTTTTATTAGATCTTTTTCTCCCATCTAATAAATTTTAATTTATTTTATTTTTCTCTAAGGTTTTTTGGAGAATTTTGGGAAAGTCTTAGGAATCTAGTCCATCCTCATGGATTTTGACTTCTTGGTCTCAATTTACTCTGTCTTTACACCATGGTATTATTTCCACATTTATATATTAATTTACACAATTAATATATTTACATTTTTTAATTCCCGAGGCCCCCCTGACCTTTTATGTGTATTCTCTATTTATAGAATGCCGAAAATAGGGATATTACATAGTCCCCCTCTAAAAAAAAACACTGCCCTCGATGTTTGCCAATCTATTTGTTATTTTTCATTAACCAGTGATGGTTATGTTTCTTTCATCCTAACTTCCTGCTCCCAAGTAGCGTACTCAGGTGCGAAGTGTTTTCACTGTACTTCCAACCACTACTTTTTTATCTGGACGAAGTTCCTTTCTTTCTCCACCTATATCACAATCCAATCAAGTGAGTAGGTTCATATACATAATTTTTTCAATTATGAAATATGAAACCAATTTTCATACCACGAAGTAGATCGATTTTTTACTCTCACTCCAATCCTCATGACCCCACAATTTTGAGGTGTTTCTCAACAAAATTGTCGACGTGCAATATCATCTTTGTGACGTTAATTCCTTAGATATACTTGATCTCCATTTTTGAATTCTCTGTGCATTCCTGCATGACTCCTTTGATGAGCTGAATTTACTTTAATACTTTGATGATTTTTTTCTACAGTTTGTTTCCACCTACTATAGTACTTCTATTATTTGAGCCAATTTGTTCTTCTATTAACTTTAACTAAGTGGAGTGTGGCCCTTTTTCTTTTTCCATACTAGGTTTTTGACTCAATTGTATCATTGGATATCTGGTTCTTGTATTTGTATGCAGTTTCTAGCAATACAGAAAGTCTCCCCAACTTTTAGATTTTACATATTTCATACATATACTGTATGTCTGCTAATATGTGCTTTGATCTCTCTTTTTGTCTAACTGTATGAGGATAATAAGTTGTACTCCAATTCAAATTTTTCCCCGTTTCCTTCAGACTTGAGGTTCCCAAAAGTATATGTACTTTTGGTATTTCTATCAGAGAGATCCCTTGTGTGATTCTATGAAGTTAAATATTTCTTTCCTTAATATTTTGGTCACATGTATTTGTAAAAATAGAAGTGCACTATTTTCGTTAGAGTCTCCATTCTTCCCACAATTTTTGTCATGTTGTTACTTGGACTTGTTCCTTAGTAGTCTCAAATTAAATTCCATTGCTACCACATTTTTCTTCTATTTTCAACTAAAGAAGGAATTTAGTATTACAATAAGATACTGAGTTCTAATTTACCTTGTTGATTTTTCAACCCTATGCCAAGATTTTTTTTGTTACCTCCTTCTTCATCCCTGGTCAAAGTATAATCTCCTTCAAGGTGGTTATTATCTTAGTATACCTAGATGACGTGCATTAGGTCTTTGATGGTATTATGATGATATTCATCTATTATTTTAGGGTTCATCATTGACACCTTATAATTTTATACTCTTTACTTGTAAAAATCAGTCTTGGGCTGATTTATTATCTATCAATCATTCAATTTCATCTTACTGAAATCTTACTTACTGAGGGTTTTTCTTTTTCAACAATGTTTCTTGCATTTATTCTCCTACTTCAATTTTTTTTTCACTACCCCCGTTAGGTATCCGAATTTGATGAGTCTATCTGCTTACAGATCAAAAATTCAGTTTTCTTTTCCTTCCATCAGTTTTTACTGAGGAAATTTTCCACCTTGCTTATTGTGCATTTCACTTTATTTGAATAAAAGAATATTTATGACCCGTTATCACTAACTTTACCTTTCTCCCCGCTACTATGCCCACATTTTTAAGGTATCTATTTATGGTTTTTAAACTTCTGTGGTTGTCGTTAATTACAGAATCCAGATTATCCACAGTATCATAAAACAATGGTCGATGTTTCGAATCCCAACGGGGATCCATCTTCCGAACAAGAAGTGAATGAATAATGAAAGAAGGTCACACAGGTCAAGGCATAAATAGTGAAGGATGATGAGAAGAACCGATAAGAACTTATTTTATTAATTTATTTAAAATTTTCAATTTAATTTAATTTTAATCAATTAATTTTAATAAATTAATTTTAATTGAAATCATTTATAATACTTATAATAGTGTGTAATATCACCTATTATTAATTAAAAATATATATATATATATATATATATATATATATATATATATATTATTAATTTCATAATTTAATTTATTTTAAAATAATTTATATGATATTATTTATTAATATCATAATCTAATTTATTTATAAAAAAAAAAATTTAACTATTTAAATTTTTTATAAATTTTTCATATTTATTATAAATTCTTAAGTGCCACTAAATTCTAATAAATTAATTTTAATAATTTTTACTTAATTGGTTAATTATTTTAAATTTTTTTATTTATAATTTTTATTAATTTCATAATTTGTTATTTTTATTTTTATTTTTTTTTAATTTCCATATTTAAAAATTATTTGCTATTATAAATAAACCTTAAGTGCTACTAATTTTTTTATAAAAATATTACCTAAAAAGATTAACCTAAAATAGTCTAATCAAAATAATAATCTAAGAGTTAATTAATTAATATGTTATAACTTAACATGATGGTTTTAATTATTCTTAATTAATACAATTAATAGTTGATTAATAAAAATACCTATTGTCTATTTTATTTTAATAATAATTATTATTAATTTAATCCTAATAATTTTTTTTAATAAATGAAATTTTATAATTATTAAATATAATTTATTATTATTTTTATTTTTACTGATAATAGTTATTAATTAATTAATTTTTATTAATTTCATAATTGACCAATTATGAAATTAATAAAAATTATAATTTTTTTTAAAAATAATTAACAAATTATGAAATTAAATAAAAATTATAAAAATTATTTTATTAGAATTTAGTGGTTCTTAAGGATTTATAATAGATATGAAAAATTTATAAAAATTTTAAATAATTTAAAAAAATAAGTTTAAGAATTTTTTTAAAAATAAATTAGATTATGATATTAATAAGTAATATCATATAAATTATTTTTAAAATAAATTAAATTACGAAATTAATAAATAATATTATATAAAATATTTAATTATTTTTTAATTAATAATAAGTGATATTACATACTATTATAAGTATTATAAATTATTTAAATTAAAATTAATTTATTAAAATTAAATTAAATTGAAAATTTTAAATAAATTAATAAAACATGTTTTTATCAGCTCTTCTCATCATCCTTCATTATTTATGCCTTGACCTGTGCGACCTTCTTTCATTCTTCATTCACTTCTTATCCTGAAGATGGATCCCCGTTGGGATTTGAAACGTCGACCATTGTTTTATGATATTGTGGATAATCCGGATTTTGCAATTAGGTATTTATTTCTTCAACCAATTCTACTTCATAGACTACAGAACTTTATTCATGTTTTTTTTAGAATTTCCATTCGATATTCATACACTAGTTTGGCATTATTTTGCAGCAATCTTTCTCTCAGTTTCTCTATACTATTTTTCAATATACACCACCACTGCTTAGCTGAATCGAAAACTTTTAGTGTAGTACTAACTTTTTGTTTTTGTTGTTCCAAACTAATCCAATACTTAGTTTTCCACTCAAGTTTACATTCTCCTATTTCTGCATTGCAAAAATCCTTTTTCAATTTTTTTGACATTATTTAGCAAAGCTCCTTATTGATTGTATTGATAGTTTCTCATTGGACTCTGGTCAATTCAATATTACCTGTTTCTGATCTATCGCCAATCCCTCTTTAGAATTGTCATGTCCAATTATTATCTCTTTGGTTTTTTTTTGAAACTCACATTGGTTGAGTTTTACATGTAGTTACAGTTCTTTATGTATTTGTAACATTATGTTTTGTAATGCTATGTTACAATGCTCTTATCCCCTTTACTGGAGTATATCAAAACATCTTATGTTAATACTCATGCTAACTTGTTCAATTGTTTCAGTAGCATACTGCTCATTAAGTACCTGTATGTAGGACTGTAACATTGTTTTTTTTTGTAAGTCTAAAGGTTAACTTTTCACCTTATAATATACTTTTCCATTTCAGAAGACTGTCTTATAGATGTTTACTTCCCATTTGATTAATTCGTTGATCTATTTTTGTAAAAGTTAACCAGTTCTTGATATTTAACTGGTTTAACTGTTTAATTATATAGACATCCAGAAGGTATCATCCTTTTTCTTAGCAATCAACCTTAGCGCTCCACCCCCGGAGACATGCTTGGTTTAATGTAATTCTTGTCTATCTGAAATATACCACTTGTAATTGAACTTTCAGTTCTTATTATTCAAGAGTATTCACCCTATACATCATTGAATTTTTTTCTAGACTTTCTTTTTTTATTTTTAAATTTTCTTAACTATAGATAAGTCTCCCACATACTCATTCCTGTTGACTGTCCCAATTCCCCAACTTGGGCAGCATACTTGACAGCTTTTTCGTTGCTATCCATTCTTGTTTAAATGTAAAAATATATTTAATGTTCATTAGTTTTTTTCTTTTTCTTTTACTGTAACATATTTTTCTATTTACTTAGTGTAAGTACCTACTTTTCAAGCAATTCGATATTTCTTCTGTGGTTCCATATCATCCATTTCCGCTAGAAGACCATACCACTCTATATAAAGAATATTGGAATTGTATACCATTTTATATTACTTTTTCCAGACAATTTAGTTAGTTGATGAGTGACCCTTTTTTTTTTTTGAAACTTTCTGTACCAGTCAAGAATATTTACCTTTTTCTAGTTTTCAATTTTCCTTTTCCACTATCGTGAGGCTGATACAATTTAAAATTTGCTACTGAATCAAGTAAAAAAACCACAGATTGATCAGAATGTGTACCTGCAATTTCAATCATTGCTAATTGATTTTCAGTTTTCCTGTCTCATTCTTCTACTATATTTCCAGCTAATCAATCCGGTCTTTTTATGGCTAGTAACATAGTCGTGTTTTTAGAACAATTGTTTAAAACTGTCACTTTCATTTATGTCTTTTTAGATGTGGTTTTGATAGTTCACAATTCAATTTACATTGGCCTTTTATTCTCTGATTTAAGGCGCATCTTGAAAAAATTTTGTGAATTTCATCACAATTTCGTCTATAGTGAGCTATCCAGCCTTAGCTCATACTTATTTCCTTTTCTCTATCGTCATACTACATCAACTTCCCGGGGAGGTAAATTTTTCATATGATATTTGTTTGATGCACTCAATACCTCATTAGAAATATCTATCCGAGGACTACAGATTTTGACATAATAAAAATTGAAGGAACTTCCATGTTGCTCCTGGTTTTCCCAAAAAAACGTCGTTTAGGGCCTCAAAACGACTCTGGAAGTTTAGGACCTGAAAAACTGCTAAAAATAGTAGGTTGTGTTGAAACTGGAAAACTGAAAGAGCTAATGGTGGGGTTCCAAATGGAATAGGTGAGTGGCACCAATATCCATCTGGATCACATAACGAGGATGTCATCGATTTCATTAAAAGGTTCAACAAGTTGTACAATAAAGCCTCCCCAAGCAGCATCTGAAGTGGTCTTTGCTCGAGCTTTTGAACCGAAGTTCAGATTGACCCTTAGAGAAAGAAAATCTAGATCCCTAGATCAGATTCAGACTGATGCTCTAGAAGTGGAAGATAAATTTGATTCTACTTGAAAATTAAAGGGGAAAATGAATCATGGAGAGAGAATAAGAGGCAAGGAGGAGGCCAACTCCTCAAATCAAGACCAGGAAACTCAAGAACAAAAGATGGAAGAAATGAATAAGTTAACTGATGCAGGAGCATTACTCGGAGAATGTCTTGTAATTTTATTAAACCTAGGGGTCTCATGTTTTTAATTTCATGTAAATATTAATATTGTTTTGAGTGATTAATTATGTTTTTAATTAATTATTTGTGAGAATTTGTAAATGTTTCCAAACAACTGGAAACATGAGAGAAATTAGCTTCAAGATAATTTAGAATTAATAATGGAGCCTAAGTTGGAATTAGTTTCAAAGTTTTAGGGATAAAAATCTATCTTTTAGGGATGTTGAGAGATTTAGGGATTTGTTGAGATTTTAAGGGGATTGAACTCAATTTAGTGCATTTTTAAATTGTATAAATTAGTAGGCCTCAAAGGCAAATAGAGAGGTAGGATAGAATAGAAAGGAGGAAGTGAAGCTTGGACAGCCAAAGCTTGTAAGCCTTCGGCAATTGTAAGGCCATTATTGTTGAATATCCGGCAAAAGACAAAGTTTGTAAGTGTTTTCATTGTTAATGTAAACAGTGTTTTAAGAATTGTGTGGTTCGATTTCTGGAGTGGTGTATATTTTCTGTAATTGGGTTTTAAATGGAAAATGCACATTTTATATAATCTGGTGGTGAAATCGTTGTTTATAAGTTAATGCCATTAAATGAGTCAAATTTTGCAATGTAATGGGAAATCGATCTAAATAATCGATGCTGGGATAGTTGATAGCGGGGAGAAAATATCGAAATCGACATACAGTTAGAATTTGACATTGGATGCATGTGTATAGCGTTTGAAAATTCCTACACTACAGTGAAATTGGAGCGATAACTTGAAGCAGCTAGAAATCGATCTACAGCACTGGTCAACGTAGTTGAGTTGTGTTCTTAGCGCATGGAATGCGAATGAGATACTTGAATTTCTGTGTAAAGCATATAAGTAGGAAAAGTCGATTCAGTTAAAATCGATCATACAGAAGGAAGATTATATTCGAAGTTCAATTCAGACTAACAAAGAGCGCAAGCAACTTGAAGGATAATGAAGATGATATTATTGTGAGATCAATCAAAAGATCTCTGCGCAGAAAGAAATCTCAGATTAGACGCATTGAACTAAGTTAAGAGCATAGTTTTGAATCCGAGGTGGCATAGAAGTTCAGTATCAAACCTGGCTTGACCAAAGTCGAGTGTGGAAGGATCTATTTGCTGAGACCGGTTTTATTTTGTTGGATGGTGAATCAATTTCGACTTCAGCATAAATGAAAGCCAATTTCAAGTGTTAGCACAGATTGCAGAATTTGCCAGTGGGTGAGGAAGTATATTCTTACGTTGAATAGAAATCAAAGACAGATCTGTTTAATAAGAGACTGAGATCGTTTAAATTGAATGGCTGGCGGAGGTCCTGTGCGTATCAATGTTCAACAGTCAAAGAATTTGAAGTTCAGATATTCGTGGAAGAATGCGTGTGGGGAGTTAAATCCGCGTTGAAGTGCAGCGGATCTTCTTCAGAAAAAAAAGTGTTGGTTTGATGGTGGAAGTATTAAAGGCGCAGAAGAAGTAATGTACAGCATAACAAATGGAGAGCAACTTCGTGCAGAGATGAAGAATGTTAAACACAGAACAAACACTAAATTGGGATGCGTTGAATGCCAAAGTCCACGTGCAACATAGAGGTAGAATGCGAAGGAATTGAGCGTAGAGTTAATCATGAAGGCGCAGATTTGAATTGTTTAAATTCAACAAAAGAATGACAGTTAATACAGGAATGGACGAGCTATGAATGGAAGGCCAAAGAGTTGGAACAGAAAGCGAAGGATCTGTAATGAAAAGGTATGTATAAGTTCATGAATTAAATAATTTCAAGGCTGGTAATGAACCATTGAAGGGCGACCACAATCAAAGTTGTGTAAAATGAAACCATTCCTAATATCTAATGAAGGACTAGACATATACTTGGATGGATGGAATATGAGTTTCCATATGGAAAAAGAGAGTGGCCATCCTATTAATTGAAGAGGAACCTGTTGTGACCAGCAACAACCCCCCTTTTTATTTAATATTAGTAATAATACTAAATAAATGGGGACCCTTAGTTAAAAAATCCAAAAAAATCAATTAGGATTTGTTTTCCTTTTCAAATAAAACTTTCTATCATAAAATTAGAGAAATCCCTTAGAAAGAACCTTAAGAAACACTTAAGTTTATGATAGATTACAATAAAATTGTTCTTTAAACAAAATAGCACATCCATCGCAAAATGGTAGATATCTTTTGTAAAACTGAAATTGCGATTTTGCGATTTTGTGATAACGCGATCCCAAAAAGCCTATACAATAACATATTGGTCGCAGATCGCATAGCGTAGAAAAAAGAAATGTTAAACGAATACTGTTTGCGCTATTTAAATTTTTGCGCTTTTGCGATATTTGTGATGTGCGCTTTTGCGCTATTTCGCAATTTTCACTTTTGCACTATTTGCAAAATTGAGATGGTGACGTTTTGCGATATTGCGATATTGCAATATTGCGCAGATCGCAATGTCGCGGATTCATAAAAGCGCGTTGTTCAAATAAAATCTTCTCATATATCAATATCTGTTATGCGCTTTAATGTTTGGATTAAATGAATGGATTGTCAATTAATGGTAAATGAGATTTTGTTTTGATTGAAAGTCGTTTCACGTTATAATAATATATTTCATCCACCTTTGCATTTAAAACTATCTCATCACCTTTCTTATGCCATTACTCTCATTTAACTCGTAAAACACAGGAATGAAGGAGCAAACGTCTATACAAAGCGTTCACAGAGCATTATGGGTAAGAAAGAGAAGAGCTCGAATTTTGAAAACAGAGAAATGGCTTCACTGCATGCAGACACTGCTTGCAATAAGGATGCCGGTATAACCACATGGGAAGGAATGTATAATTTTCTAGAAGAAGAAAATCCTGTGGTGATGAAAGTTGCGGCTAGAGCAGGTTCCAGTAATACGTCTGAGGCAACCCTTAAAGAACTGGCTTGTTCATTTTTGCATAGAATAGCGGCAAGGCCGAGGATTCTTCCATATACAGACATGGTGAAATGGGTGCTAGACAGCACCGATATTTCAGACAGGCAATTTAGAACTCCAACTCAAGAGCTAATCGGGTCGTTCACTATGGAAGATTTGAGGCTGATGTATCAGTTTCCGGAACCTCAGGCGACTTATAATAAGCAATTCATGGAAGATTTTGCCAGAGAACATGCAAATTTGTCGGAATGCACACAAGAGTGGACCAAAAGAGATGAACCGTTGAAGAAAAACAAACACGGTATGTACAGTACGGGTTCACTTACCTCTCCTTATTGTTTTGCTGCTGCCATGTTATGCAGGCTTTTTGGAAAGCCTGACATAAATATGATCTTGCCTGAATGGCTCCCTTTGTTGAATGCTGCCGTTAATTCTACAATTGTAGACTGGGCCAAAATCTTATCTAATAATTTGACCATTGCTATTTTTCACTACTGGTCCAAACGAAATGTTTCTCAGCGGATTTATCCACCTTTTTATTTATCTGCTTATGTCATGGACGCTATCTGTTTTGTCTCTAAATTCCCTGTGATGGGTTGGCAATGGACTATCCACGATCCTTTGCCTATTCATGTGTACCATAAGGAACTATGGGAGTCTAAATTTGTCCCCCATTTTTACCAAATTTGCCATGGTGTAATGTTGTCATTATACAGAACATTGCATAATAAGGATGCCCTAAGGTTATCCCCAGAAACAGAGGTCGACATTCTCCCTGTCGCGAGATGGTTTGGAGAAGAATTGTTCACTTATGTTAGGGTTTTCGGAAGTTCTGCTTCCCCCCATGTTTTACCCCTATATGTTCCAGATAGACTTGTAGCTCGGGAGATTGCTTATCAGACCTGTGGCCAGGGAGGTTTAACAAAGGAATTAAAAGAGAAGAAGAAAGGCATTTGGCCACAATTTCCCGTAAACTGTGGAACATTTTCACTGTTTGATGTCAGTCACGCATTCAAAGAAGTAAGCAACATTACATGCTTACAGCTGTTCAAATTTTCGAGAAGGTTATTTGACCCAAATAATATTGTTAAGAATTTTACCAATGCAATCAGAGTAAGGGAATTTTCCGGGGAACAGGATCTTTTTGATGATATGTTCCAAACAAGAAGTTCATTTAAAGAAGTTTTGAGTTCAGCTCAAATGCAGTTATCTCCAAAAGAATTCGAGGAATTCAAACTTTACAGAGAGAGAAGACTAACTGCTATTCCTTTGGAAAATCTACGCTTGGAACCCGCAAGGGAACAAACTCCTAGTGTTAATCTTAACGTTAGTTCAAGTACAGATAAATCTAAGTCAAAATTTGAAAGAGAGACTTCTGAACATTCCAATAAGTATAATGAAAAGGAAGATAAAATTGAAGAATCAGTGAAAGATTCTGCGCAATCGAAAGAACTTCCTCAACACCAAATTTTGACTTCTCAACAGACAAATCCTCCTCCTATCAATGTACAGCAACAATCAGTCACCATTGAATTAGACAAAGAATGGGAAAGCTTTAACCAATTGATTAATGTAGAAGGACAGAATGTACAGACCCCTGTACAAACAACCAAAGTTTTGAGCACAGGAATAAGTAGCACAGCCACAATAACTGAGCACATACCTATCACACCCTCCTCTGAAATTGTACTTAATGTAGAGGACATTCCTCCTCTAGATGTATTCTACAGCCCAAAATACAAAGCAGTAGTGAAGAAACAGAGAAAAAAGATAAAGTTAGAAGGTGCAATTGCTACTGAAGCAGAACAACTAGATGTCTTGTGGAAGGATCCTTCCACAGAGCCTACTGAGAATCTTGCTAAGTTATCTCAAATGACAGGTGCTTACGATTCTGCAACAATTGACAAATCATTTGAAATACAACTCTTGTTGAATGAAAAAGAAGAACAGATATAAGTTCTACAACAGCAATTGCAACAGGTACAGGCCAATAATGAATCACAATTGAAACTTGAAGAGTTACAACAACAACTTCAAGAAATGAAAATAGGACATAAAAAAATCTTGGCTGACAAAGAAAAACAAATACAGATTATCCAAGATCAGCACAAAGATGATCCTAAGCTTCCAGAGTTTATTTCAGAAACTATCTCTTTAAACAATCAACTACTGCAGCAAGAAGAAGTGTTATGCCAAAAGATCTTGCAATGGAATTCTTTTTTCCAAGAGAGTGATAAAATCACAAATAATGTCGTAGATTTACGAAATGATTGTGATTTAATTAATGAAAAAATCAATGATTATTTGGTATGGCAGAAAACAGAAGAAGGCAGAAAAGCTAGTGCACCCATGATTAATGAAAGCCATAAAGAAATACTTTTCAATAACTGGGATGCACAAATCAGAAGGGAAGAGAAGGCAGCAGAGGAGGCGGCTACAACAGCAAACAGTCTTACTGAGTGTGTAAATGATAATTTACACAAAGCTAATTTGATTTCAGAAACTGTTCCGGGATATCCCCCACAGGCACATCAACTACAAACAGAATGGAGGCAAAAGGCAGAAGAAAGAGCAAAATCAATCCAAGGGCTGACAAGATTAAACTGGGACTCTTAATGGACATACTTAGTGAAGCCACACAGTCAGCACAGTGCGCTTAATTGTATCATCAATTCTACTGAGAAGATTGCGCCTACACTTGCCGACTCTGTCTTTTCAAGACAGTTGAATTCTGAAGTCGGTCAACCACATCTTCTCAAAACTATGCTAGATGCCTGCAAGTTTAAAGATCAAGTTCATAAATAGTTAGTTAATAGTCTTTATTTTTAGATTTAGTTTTAATTTTATTGTATTTTAGCCTAGGAAAAGGACGTTCATTAAGCCGAATCCTTAATTTTTTGTAATAGACTATTTTTAGATTTAGCTAAGTAGTATTTAAACCCTTCTCATGCATTTAGAGAAGGGTCCTGGATTTTAATATTTTTGACTTGGAGATTAAATTTCTGTACTCCACTGACTTATATATTTTTTAAAAGGATCACATCTGGTGATTTTATGCGGAATTATGTTTGAAGTGTTGCATTTCTGTACCTTGGAATTTGATTTTGCATCAGAATTACTGGATTAGAGTATCAGATTTCATTTGAAAGCTTTCAAGATGAATAAGGTATTTCTATCTGTTCACTATTGATTTCTTTTGTTTTATGATATTCGCTTTAAAATTTGCTATCATTTACATATATTTGTTCTCATAAACGTTTCTTTATATATATCATTTTTGAGTATAATGGAAATGTTATCTTTCATAAGTATATGTAGATGATATATTATGATGAATGCAATATGTTAATACAACTCTGTTTAATTTCTTAAACAGAGTTATCTTTATTTGTTGCTGCACATTTCGATTTAAATGATAATACATTTTTATGGTTATTATTAAATTGGAATAATCTTAAGTTGTATTCACATATAATTGCCTGGGTTAGTGTTAGAATTTCTTTACCAGTATTTAGTTTAAATTAGATAGTTTTATTTCAGTCAATTTAATCCCATTTTCACTCATCCAAATCAACCCATCACCAACCCATTAGTTATAAGGAAACTGGTCCTTTAAATCCAGTCGGAGCCACCATACCAAATGGAAAAGGAGTTGTCCGAAGGTCCCGACCGGGTGGTTTTCCCCAATGTTTGAAGCAGATATTTTCTAGGCTTCAACATTTTTGGCGCTAGAAAGAGGGCATGAGCTATGAATGGCAAGTAAATCTTTACCCACAAGCCATTCTGAGAGAAAAACACCCTCATCAACTTCTTCAATTTCTTCTGAAATACAAAATCCTATAGAAGGAATTGAGAAGAATATTCATACACCCACTACCAAAATCTCAAAACATTCAGATAATCAAAATCCTGAGTCTCCTAAAGTTCAAGATTTAATTCATAAATTGAAAGGATTCTCATTATCTCTAGATGAGTCTGAAATATCTGAAGGTAGTGTAACTTCAAAATTTGTTTCTTCAAAACCTCTTACTAGGCTTCAAAGTGAAAAACTTGGTATTTCTCCAAAAGAATTCCCTTTACCTAGTAGAGTCAAGACAAGAAAAACTCAATCGAAATCAGTAAGTGATATAAGTTCTTCATCTAATATTCAATTACCTGTTTCCGAAATCCCAACTCAACAAAGTACAGTTGTTTCCACATCATCTCCTCAATCATCATCACCTCAATCACCTTTTTCTGTAAATACTTTTGTTTCTCAAATAGAAAATTTTTCACAATCTAATTCTTCCAGAATTGTAAATATTTCTTATGTAATTGTAGGTAAGCCAATAGATAAATCATTATTTTGGTCGTTATATTTTGATGGATCAAAGTCTAGTGATGGAGCTGGAGCAGGATGCATCTTAATTGATCCATATGGAGAGAAAACCATGCTGTCATGTAGGTTAGAATTTGAGTGTACGAACAATACCGCAGAATATGAAGCCTTGATTCAAGGACTTTATAAAGCTATAGGGTTAGATGTTAAATACTTGAAAGTCTTTGGTGATTCCGAAATTGTCATAAAACAAGTTAGGAATACTATTCATTGCCTTTCAAGACATCTTAAACACTATCAAACCCTAGTACAAGATCTTACCACTCATTTTTTAGCATTCAATATTTCTCCTATTCCTAGGAATCAAAATACATCAGCTGACTTGTTAGCTAATGTTGCATCTAAACTCCTTCCTGCTGAAGATTGCAGTCCTGATAGGTTTTCTGTAGAATTGATTTTTTGCCCATCTGTCCCCGATAATGTCACAAATTGGAGAGTTTTCTATCATGATCAAGATATTTTAAATTTCATGACTTCAGAGAAATCATATGATGAGCAAATTATCGATGAGAATGATCATGATTTACAAATTGCTTCAAAAGGTAATAAAAATCCCATTCCAAAATCTGTTGTTAAATTAGAGGGCTTATATGATATTAAAGACAGATTCAAGAAAGTCACTAATGCTAAACTTCAAAGTTCCACTTTGAAGTTTGAATTAGTAAATATTGGTTCTGATTCTAAACCTCAAAACGTTAATTTAGGACTCAATTTAACACCAGAGGAAAGGAATGCTTTCATTAAACTCTTGAACAAATATAAAAATGTTTTTGCTTGGAATTATGATGATTTAAAAACGTATGATACTTCGGTTATTCAACACACAATTCCAATGCTTCCTAATATTAAACCTGTTCAACAAAAGTTAAGGAAATTTCATCCAAATCTCGAAGGACAAATCAAATCAAAACTTAATAAACTTTTAAAAGCCAAAATCATTTTTCCTGTAAGGAACTCCAATTGGGTTTCCAATATGGTACCTGTAAGGAAGAAAAATGGTGATATAAGAATCTGTATTGATTTTAGAAACTTAAACAAGGCATGTTTAAAAGACAATTTCCCATTGCCAACCATGGAACACATACTTCAAAAGGTAGCTGGTTCTGAACTTATGTCCTTTCTTGATGGATTTTCAGGCTATAATCAAGTTTTAGTTCATCTAGATGACAGATTGAAAACAACTTTTAGAACAAAATGGGGAACTTATGCTTATCAGAAAAAGCCTTTTGGTCTAATAAATGCAGGAGCAACTTTCCAAAGAGCCATGGACATAGCATTTAAAGGTCTGATCAATAAATCCATTGTTGTTTATCTTGATGACATAACAGTATTTTAAAAAAAGAGAGCCAATCATCTACATGATTTAAAGCAAATATTTGAAAGATGTAGAAGGTTTGGTATTTCCTTAAATCCAAAGAAATCTTTCTTTGCTTTGGATGAAGGAAAACTCTTAGGATTTTTTGTGTCAAAAGATGGTATATATATTGATTCAGATAGAGTCAAAGAAATTTCTGATATTTCTTTACCTCATAACAAAAAATCCATGCAATCATTTCTTGGGCAGATCAATTTTGTAAAAAGATTCATTCCTGATTTTTCTTTAATTGTTTTACCTATGCAAAATATGATCAAGAAGAATTCAGTATTCAAATGGGGCCATAAAGAGAAATAAGCCTTTGAGGCAATCAAACAAGCGATCATTAATGCACCAGCATTGAATACCTCGGATTTTTCTAAAGATTTTATTTTGTACACTTTAGCCACCGAGACATCCTATGCAGCTGTTTTAACACAGCTCAATGATCAGAAAATTGAAGCACCAATTTATTTCTTTAGCTCAAATCTGCAAGGAGCTTAGCTTAATTATTCCGATGATGAAAAACAAGCCTTTTCCGTGTTTAAATCAATCAAACATTTCAGACCTTTTCTCTTGAAAACACATACAAAAATCATTGTCCCATTCTCTGCAGTGAGGCAATTATTAATTCAAAAAGAAGTAGGATAAAAGAGAGCTAACTGGGTGACAGCCTTGCAAGAATATGATATTGATATTAAACCAGCTAAGATTGTTAGAGGACAAGGTTTTTGCAAATTATTGGCAGGAGCTCATAACATACCAGAAAGTCAAGATTCAAATCAAAATATTCAAGTAAGTCAGATAAGTGTTACAGATTCTGAATCTCAGTATGCTGAGCTTATCTATTACTTGAAAAATGGGTATGCTCCTTCTAATCTCAGCTATAAGAGCAAACGTGCTTTAAGGTTAAAGGCTATTAAATATGAGATCATTGACAATGTGTTATTCAGAAAAAATTATGATTCAATCTTATTAAGATGTCTTGAAAAGACTGAAGCTGAAAAGGTTTTGCAGGAATTGCATGATGGACCAGCAGGAGGTCATTTTGGAGGTGATACCACAGCTCACAAAATAATTCGTGCTGGTTATTACTAGCCTACCCTTTTTAAAGATATGCATGACTACGTAAGGAAGTGCAGAATTTGTCAAACTACAAGTGGAAGACAAAGGAAACCAGCCTTTCCTTTGCAACCAGTGAGTATTAAGCAACCATTCGAACAATGGGGGCTTGACATTATTGGTGAGATAGTACCTCATTCTTCCAAATAGCACAAGTACATCCTTACTGCAACTGATTACTTTACAAAATGGGTAGAAGCAATCTCGTTGAAAGTAGCCAATTCTGATGCAATTATTGATTTCATAGATCAATTCATCATAACCAGGTTTGGTGTACCTAACGCTCTAGTATTTGATAATGCATCTTACTTCTCTGGAAACAGTTTAATAGAATTTGCAGTCAAAAGAGGTTTTAAATTGAAATATTCAGCAAATTATTATCCACAAGGTAATGGTTTGGCTGAATTCACTAACAAAAATCTTATCAAAATCATTAAAAGGACCATTGATCAAAATCAAAAGAATTGGCACAAGTCTTTAATATTTGCATTATGGGCTGATCGTATCAATGAAAAAGCTTCAATAGGAACTTCACCTTTCAATTTAGTTTATGGAAAAGAAGCTGTGATCAAATTTAGCTCTTCCATCATTAGCCCTAGTGCAATTTATTGAAGAAAATCCTTCTTCATCCATTCAATTGAGATATGATCAAATCCTTAAACTAGAAGAAGATAGAAATAAAACAAAAATTATTCATGAAAAACATCAACAGCTTGTAAAATCTTCTTTTGATGCAAGTTCTACTGGCCCAAAATTTTTTTCAATTGGTGATCTTGTTCTGAAATGGGATAAAGCACACGAAGAAAAAGGTAAACATACCAAGTTTCAGAAAATGTGGCTTGGACCATTTCAGATCGTTAAAAAGATGGGCTCAAATACATTCATACTCCAAGATCTAATAGGTAAGAGAGAATCTCTTCCTGTAAATGGGCTTATCTTGAAGAAATTCTTTTCATAAGGAGGTAACCCCTTCTTAAGCTGTACATATTCCTTTTTGCAAAGTTTTTGATTGTTTTTGCAAATAAAGGTTGTTAATAAGTCTATAATTGACTGTTTTCGATTTAGAAAAATTTCTTAGGAAAAATATTATAAATTTTTATTTTGTGTAAATGAGAATTTTTAAAGAGATGATCACAATTTTTGGATAATTTAAAATAAGATGTTAAACTTTGAAAGATTATTCCAATCATTTGCATGATCTTTTGAAAACTTAAGGAGAATGTAAATCATTATAAGTTTATTGAGAAGAGAAAGTTTATCTATAAAAGTAAAGATTTTTCAAAGTCTTGGTACTCAAGAAACTCTGAAAATTGTCATCCATTGATTCTTAAGGATAAAACTATTTCACCCCATTCATTTAATTTGTGATATTTTTAGAATGTAATTCTAATAAATTATATGAAAATTTAAGAGATAAGAGGTCTCATTATGAGCCGACTTACCATGTTCATAAGAAGTAATGAAACTGACATTACCAATACTGCATACCAAAACAAGGTAATGGCTTATAAATATAAGACAAGGGGTCTCATCACGAGCCAGCTTGTTCAGTTTAATTATAACTAGTGAATGGCATTGTTATTAACTGGCTACCAAACTAGAACAATGGCTCTTAAAAATAAAAAATAAGTAAAAGACAAAAACATGAGATAATAGGTCTTATGAATTTATCTTTTAAAAATTCATAATTTTAATTGGATGGGACAATGAATGGTTAATGGTTTAAAGGTAACCCTGTCGAGACTATGAACGTTTGCAGGCAGCAGAGGCAATACCTATGACAATAGAGTATATTATAAAACCAAAACTTGGAGAAATCCACTTACTTCATTATTAACACCAATCAAAGCTTGAGATAACCCAAAAAATGTTTTTATTCTTAAGGAATTAGAAAGAAATTGTGAATGATTTTTATTTCTTTTTCATAGTTAGATTTTATTTAAAAAATATCCTAAGATAGTTTTCATTATCTTTAAAAATCTTTATTTACTAGAAATATAGTGTTCATTTTATTTTTTCAGAGATAACTATTTCTTTCAGTGAATCGCCAATTGTTGTGACCAGCAACAACCCCCCTTTTTATTTAATATTAGTAATAATACTAATATTAAATGGGGACTCTTAGTTAAAAAATCCAAAAAAAAATCAATTAGGATTTGTTTTCCTTTTCAAATAAATCTTTCTATCATAAACTTAGAGAAATCCTTTAGAAAGAACCTTAAGAAACACTTAAGTTTATGATAGATTACAATAAAATTGTTCTTTAAACAAAATAGCGCATCCATCGCAAAATGGTAGATATCTTTTGTAAAACTGAAATTGCGATTTTGCGATAACGCGATCCCAAAAAGCCTATACAATAACATATTGGTCGCAGATCGCATAGAGCAGAAAAAAGAAATGTTAAACGAATACTCTTTGCGTTATTTACAATTTTGCGATATTTGTGATGTGCGCTTTTGCGCTATTTTGCAATTTGCGCTTTTGCGCTATTTGCAAAATTGCGATGGTTACGTTTTGCGATATTGCGATATTGCGCAGATCGCAATGTTGCAGATTCATAAAAGCGCGTTGTTCAAAGAAAATCTTCCCATATATCAATATCTGTTATGCGCTTTAATGATTGGATTAAATGAATGGATTGTCAATTAATGGTAAATGAGATTTTGTTTTGATTGAAAGTTGTTTCACGATAAAATAATATATTTCATCCGCCTTCACATTTAAAACAATCTCATCACCTTTCTCATGCCATTACTCTCATTTAACTCGTAAAACGCAGGCACGAAGGAGCAAACGTCTATACAAAGCTTTCACAGAACATTATGGGTAAGAAAGAGAAGAGCTCGAATTCTGAAAACAGAGAAATGGCTTCACTGTATGCAGACACCGCTTGCAATAAGGATGCCGGTATAACCACATGGGAAGGAATGTATAATTTGCTGGAAGAAGAAAACCCTGTGGTGATGAAAGTTGCGGCTACAACAGGTTCCAGTTATACGTCTGAGGCAACCCTTAAAGAACTGGCTTGTTCATTTCTGCATAGAATAGCGGCAAGGCCGAGGATTCTTCCATATACAGACATGGTGAAATGGGTGCTAGATAGCACCGATATTTCAGACAGGCAATTTAGAACTCCAACTCAAGAGCTAATCGGATCGTTCACTATGGAAGATTTGAGGTTGATGTATCACTGGTTTCTCTCTCAAAGTACTTATAAATATTCTAAGCAATCTATGAAGATTTCTAGGATTTTTCCGCAGAACATGCGGAAAAACTTTAATGCACACAGGAGTGGACCAAAAGAGATGAACCATTGAAGAAAAAAAAACACGGTATGTACAGTACTGGTTCACTTACCTCTCCTTATTGTTTTGTTGCTGCCATGTTATGCAGGCTTTTTGGAAAGCCCGACATAAATATGATCTTGCCTGAATGGGGTGACTTGGCACTTGGATTTGAATCATTTCAAATCGTGTCAATTAAAATACAACATGATTAAAGGCACGCATACTCCAGAATATTATGTTTGTTGTTTTCATGACCGAGTTCTCCAAGGAGATTACAACTAATAGGTTTACGTTTTCCAGCAAACAGCTTGTCATCTCAAGCAAGAAATTAAGGTTGTGTGTAGGGTTGTTGTCTCTAGTTTGAACAATTGTGCATAACAGGAGCTTAGGTGTTGAGCAGAATGGGTAAAGGTGGAAAGGTTAACCGCTCTAAGCCAGCAAATACCATATTTTTCGATGCCAAAGAAAAGCCCCAATTTCAAATAGCAGGTTGGTACATGTTTCTATAGAAATAAAAAGTAGATGTTACACAGGCACTCACTGAAAGTTTTGATGGGTATAAAGTTAAGCTCGGAAGCAAAACGGAGTCGACTGTTTCAGCAACGAAGTTTGACTGTTTCAGCAACGGCCGATTGTTCCAGCACAGCACATAATTTATCTGCGATCTTTTAGACTTATGTTAGAAACAATCTACCTTCGATTAATGATGAAATATAAGAGTAATATGGAATTATATGTAAACAGATTAAATATATAGTAAAGAAGAGGATTTTATATACCTTTGGATAAAGTGAATGAAAATGATGATGGAATCCTTTTTAAACATGGTTATAAAGATAAGGTGGTGTCAAAATATATAGTAAAAATGGTACATAGTGAGGTCCTAACAATTACCTCTAACTGAATGTTGATATAAAACTTCTTTCCATACTGCAGAAAAAATGACCCCATTTATGGCACTTTATGGATACATCCATCACATCATATTTAAGAGAAAAGTCTAAGGTTCAAGCAGTGGAGGATCACATTGAGCATCAAAAACAAGTTCTCCAACTCTTAAAGGATAACCTTACTCCAACGCAGAATCGAATGAAACAACAGGAATATCAACATCACAGTGAAAGAATTTTTGATGTACGCGACTATGTAGTTTTACGACTACAACCATACAAAAAAATGTCCCTCAAGCAAGCTAAGAAGGATAATAAATTATCACCCAAGTACTGTGGTTCTTACAAGGTGTTGAGTTGCTTGCATCTTCCTGAGTACACACAGTTTAACATATCTCAAGCATAAAGAAGATTAGTGGTGACAAGGTCTTAGTTCAAAAAATGTTTCCAGAACTTGAAGAAGAAGTAAAATTCATATTTGAGCCTGAAGAAGTCACGAAAACAAGAACTGGACAACTACAAAATCGATTAATTTTAGAGTATCTCATTAAGTGGAAGAACTTACCTATTGAAAACTCCACATGGGAGGATGAAAATTTTATACAGAAGCATCCAAAATTACTCCAGCAGTGAGAACAAAAATTTTTTGAAGGAGAGGGGCATGTTCGGTCCCTATAATACTAGTGTATTCCTCTTATTTTTATTATTAGTGTAGCCCCTATTGTTAGTGTTGTTCCCCATAAAATCCCACTATTGTTATTGTTTTTCCCTTACATTATTAGTGTTATGTAGGCTCTGATTATAGTGTGACCCCTTATACTCCTCTATATACCAATAATTTATTATCATTTTTATCATCCAAGAATTTGTTCATTTATGTAATTTAAATGAGGTTTCCCCCTTAAAGAGGATAATTTTTAAGTCGTTGATTTATCGTTTCTTTTATTTTGTGATTTGGTTGCATAGTAGTGCTTGATATATCTAGAGTTAAGATGGATCTATACTCATAAACATTAAATTTGGCATATATTAAGGTTCCATATAAACAAAAAAAAATTGTAAACATTTCTTTATTTCCTCCATATTAGAATGTCTCTTCACATGTAAATTTGATAGTCAAGGTTTCCCTCTAGGTAAGTCTGGGTGGCCATAAGGCAATTATTAGGTCCCTATAATACTAGTGAAACCCCATTATTGTTATTGTTTTGCCATGTAGCCCCAAATATTGTTATTGTTTGCCCCATAGAAGCCCACTATTGTTATTGTTGTGCCCTTACAATATTATTTTTATGTAGGCTCGGTTTATATAGTGACCCCTTAGACTCTTATATATACCAAGAAGGTCTTGTCATTTGTATCATCCAAGAATTGTTAATTTATGTGATGTAAAGGAGGTTACCCCTCAAATATGTTAATTTTAAAGTTGTTGATATATATTTTCTTCTGTTTTGTGATTTGTTTGCATAACATTTGGTATCAGAGCTTTGGATTTTAGTGTTTCGTTGATTCAAATAGGTCATCTTGGAATTTTCACTATATTTTTTTTATATGAGGCTTCAGATGCTAAAAATTTTATCACTTGGAGTCGAAATATTGGTGAATTTCATCTAAAAATTTCAGATCTTGGTTCGCTATAGTATAATTTTAATTTGTAGATCCTAAATTGGTCATGAAAATTACTAAATCACAAGACTAGAATCTACTCTACCAATCTGTGGAAATAAATTCATGATCAAGAACACAATAATTAACATACATCAAGATTCAACACACATACACATAGATATATCTAGAGGAAAGAAACTGCTCAAAACCCCTTACTATATTTATTGCATTAATCAAAGAATATGGATTAACACAATATGATATGCTCAACCTTGACCTCAACCTGCAAAAGTATCTTTTATCCTGTGCCTGACTAACTGACTTTGGAAAACACTTAGCCTATTTTCAAGCCATCCAAGCTCCTATTTCTTTTTGTTTTTACTTGAGGAATTAGGCCCCTATTAATTAGGAAAATTCCTCACTAATAATTGTGCAGTTTCTTTAGGCCTTCCTTTGATTGCATGTATGACATGTACAACCGATAGTACACTTCCCTTTAACTCCAATCTCAACTGGGTAACTCGAATTTCATGCATGCATGAGTTAATTTAGGTTGAATGATCAGTTAAGTAGTTAAACACTGAAGATGTACCCCACTGCTAGACGTCCCACTAGTTCCTCCAATAGTTGGAACTAATTTATCTGACCTTAACTCAATTTACTGAATTAAATTGTTACAATTGAAATGAACTCAACCTTGTCTCCTAAAATTTAGGAATCACTGTACACAAATCAAGTTCATCCTCCAACTCGAATTAACTTAGCTAAATCAGTGATAATAACTCAATTAAATCATTCAATTTGTTTGTTGATGTGGATTTTGATTTTATCCTAATTTAATCAAAGGGAAAATTCAATTAGGAATTTCTTGTTGCATTTTCCACACCCCTTCTCGGCAAGAACGGTACTATCAGGTATCCCGATCCTACTTCTGTGGAACTCAAATTTTCCTCTTGACAAGGCCATTGTCAAAATATCTACATCCTGCTCCTCTGTCAGAATGTACTGTGACAACATGATCCGCCTACGCACACAATCTCGTATATGGTGGTACAAGAGATAAATGTTCTTGGATCGATCGTGAAAAATTGGATTCTCAGAGATTTTGATACAACTCTGATAGTCATAGTGAACCACAGTAGGATCCATCATCTAACCAAATAACCCAACAATAATCTTTCTCATCCATATAGCTTCAAAATTTTCTTGACTGGCAGCCATGTACTATGCTTCTATTGAGCTGAATGCAACTAATCTATGCTTCTTGTTGTACCAAGAAACTACTACTGACCTAAAACTAAAAAATTCCTCTTGAATTTCTCTTCCTTTTTGATGGAATACCCGCCCAATCTGCATCTCTGAAGCTTTGCATCTTCACTCCCTCTGTTCATCTGTAACAAAGTCTAAACTAAGTGGTGCCTCTTAAGTATTGTAGTACATGTTTAGCAGCCCTCCAAAATAATTTGGTTGGTTTAACCATGGCTTGGATAAGCTAATTGACCACATAACACATGTACAGCCGTGTTTTCACCAAATACATGAGATAACCCACCAACTTCCTGTACACAGTGGCATCCACTTCCGAACTCTAAGTGGCATCCTCTTTCCTCCAATTGGTCGTTAGAGGAATCTCCATTATTTTGCATCTATCCATGTAGAACTTATGAAGCATCTCATTTGCATACTTACTATTGTAACTCCTAGGTTGTTGATTAGACTAGTGCCTAGGATATTTTAAAAAATGGTCTAAATATTTACTTTATAAGACCCCAGATCTTTAGTGCTAAAAACTTATATATGTTGGTTCAAAAAATCCTGTGCTTTTGGTTCATATAATTGACATACCAAATTTCATGGACCGGGCTTCAATAAGGATTGGAATATAATATTTCAACAGGGCCATACACGATTGGGTATGCAGACTTCGATTGATAATATAGTGGTGAAGACAAAGAGGGAGGGTTGTTGATGCATTAGACTTAAACTTGCCAAGAATATAGTGTGCTAAAGACCAAAATAAAAGATGAAATAAAGAGAATATGGAACACAAAGATTCATCGAGTGCCTTTAAGGTATTCACATCTACCAATTATTCACAAGTGTTTATCCTCTTTCACAAAGTAAAACAAATTCATGAATAAAGATAGGTAATTCTAGCTGCTACAATAACATGAAATATAAGAAGCAAAGTGTAAATGAATGTAAAGATAACACATTAAGAAACATAAATATTGCACACACATTAGAGACAGAATCGAGCTGAAAATATATATTATCAGTTTATCTTCCAGAAATATACTTTCCATGCCAAAAATGTTGTTGCAGTCACTAGGGACATAGACCAAAATTCGTGAAAAATATTTTGAACCTTTCTTCCGTTTCAGATGGTTCTCTTTATAGAATTCTTAGAGACGATCCATCACCTAGATATTTTTTCTCGATTTTCTAGTACATTCATGATAGAAAAATTAAGCGTGCCTGAAGCACAACTAGATAATTGAAAAACAACAAAGTATTTTATGATAAATTTTAATTGAAACCATAAAGATAAAAAAGTAAAAAGTAATTAATGTCGTATAGGTAACATCATGAAAAATTCATTTGGAACAACATTGTTGTGAAGAATGCAAGGCTTGGCGCGACTGCAGTGAAGCCTGATGGGAGGACTACGACGCATGCTGCGATGATTGCGAAGTTCTTGGTAAGTGTTGCAAAGTTGTTTTGGGAGGTTGTACGACGTGAAGAGTGGGAGGATAAATAAACTCATAACATATTGGCCACAGGAGCATTACTAAACATCTCATACATGGCTCGAACCTGAGTCAATTCCGAATAATCTAGGTTGATGTGGAACAACTGTTTTACCTTTCCTAACAAGAGAAACTCCTTCTTTATATAGGCCACAGCTGTATCAACCTCTTATCTGGTTTTCCTCTTAAAGGTAGGACCCACCCAAAATTTAACCTCGACCAGCTTCTGTTCATAAGCATCCCACTGTATAAAAACCCCTTCCTAATCCCAACAAGCAGGCACCCCTGCTTCGATGACCTTCCCAAGTTCAACATCAAATGCTTAGATTCCCTTGGTGACTAGCACCAATCACCCTTCAAATTTGACCTGAGCATCCTCCTTTTGGATCATTCTCGTAACTTCCATAACAATTCCAAAACAATCCACCAGCTCATTGGTCCCTAACTCCTCAACTGGTAGTTCATTCTCAAACTAAATATATTTCCTAGCTATTTGAACGTTATTAGCACCGGTTTGCCTACTCAATTTGAGGTGAGCCTTGTAGTCTCGAATTGTGACCCCTTTTTCGTTTACCAATGTGATATGCTCCCGATGCATCTATGTAAAAAAAATTCCAATTTTTTTAGACAAGCATCAAGTGTATTTCCGTAAACAGTGAAATAATCCATGTAAACTTCTACACATTCATGTATAAGAACAACAAAGATGGCCAAGACTGCTCTTTGAAAAGTAGTTGGTGCATTGCATAATCCAAAAGGTAGCACATTGTAAGCATATTTACCCCAAGGACAAGTAAATGCCACTTTGTCTTAATCTTCTAATTCTATCTTAATTTGATTATATCCACTAAATCCATCTAAAAAGGAGAACAATATTTTTCCAGCTAGTGAATATAGGACCTGATCTATGAATGGTAGTGGAAAATGGTATTTAAGGGTTGCTTTGTTCAATTCTCTATATTCTAAAGAAACTCTCCATTTTCCATTCTTCTTTGGAATCACTGCTAAAGGAGAAACCCATTAACTGTCATAGAGAGAATATATAAATCCTACCTGTAATAATTTTTGCAATTCTTCTTTTATTATCTCTTTCATCAGTGGATTCATTCTTCTTTTTGGTTGTCTCACAGGTTTGACACTCTCATCTATGTAGATATGGTGAATGTGTGTATTAGGAGGAATTCCTTGCATATGAGTGTAATCCAAAGAAAATGATTTTGAATATTTCTTCAATAATTCAATCAATTTTTCTTCCTGTGATGATTTCAAATGATTTCCAATATTAAGATTATTTCCTGGGCTTATTTGAAATACTTTACTTTGATTGTTTGTGATTGAGTTAACAGGAAACACGGGAACCTCTACTTATCCCAAGAAATGTCAATTTAAGCTCGGAAGCAAAACCTGAGCATGTAAATGTCAATTGGACTCCAACTGTGCATATTTAATGTTTTAGGCCAAAATGGCAGCATGTTATAACTACTAAGAAACGTTATATCACTTGTGAGGGTAGATTCTCAATTATTCATCAATATCAAAGTGGGATTTCTCTCTCACAGTACTTGGGTGATAATTTATTATCCTTCTTAGCTTGCTTTAGGGACATTTTTTTGTATGGTTGTAGTCGTAAAACTACATAGTCGCGTACATCAAAAATCCTTTCACTGTGATGTTGATATTCCTGTTGTTTCATTCGATTCTGCGTTGGAGTAAGGTTATCCTTTAAGAGTTGGAGAACTTGTTTTTTATGCTCAATGTGATCCTCCACTGCTTGAACCTTAGAATTTTCTCTTAAATATGATGTGATGGATGTATCCATAAAGTGCCATAAATGGGGTCATTTTTTCTGCAGTATGGAAAGAAGTTTTATATCAACATTCAGTTAGAGGTAACTGTTAGGACCTCACTATGTACCATTTTTACTATATATTTTGACACCACCTTACCTTTATAACCATGTTTAAAAAGGATTCCATCATCATTTTCATTCACTTTATCCAAAGGTATATAAAATCCTCTTCTTTACTATATATTTTTCTCGGAAATTCCAGAGTTTATTTCAGAAACTATCTCTTTAAACAATCAACTACTGCAGCAAGAAGAAGTGTTATGCCAAAAGATCTTGCAATGGAATTATTTTTGCCAAGAGAGTGATAAAATCACAAATCATGTCGTAGATTTACGAAATGATTGTGATTTAATTAATGAAAAAATCAATGATTATTTGGTATGGAAAAAAACAGAAGAAGGCAGAAAAGCTGGTGCACCCGTGATTAATGAAAGCCATAAAGAAATACTTTTCACCCCATCCATTTAAGTTGTGATTTTTTAGAATGTAATTCTAAGAAATTATGTGAAAATTCAAGAGATAAGAGGTCTCATTATGAGCCGACTTACCATGTTCATAAGGAGTAATACAACTGACATTACCAATACTGCATACCAAAACAGGGTAATGGCTTATAAATATAAGACAAGGGGTCTCATCACGAGCCAGCTTGTTCAGTTTAATTATAACTAGTGAATGGCATTGTTATTAACTGGCTACCAAACCAGAACAATGGCTCTTAAAATAAAAAAATAAGTAAAAGACAAAAACATGAGATAATAGGTCTTATGAATTTATCTTTTAAAAATTCATAATTTTAGTTGGATGGGACAATGAATGGTTAATGGTTTAAAGGTAACCCTGTCGAGACTATGAACGTTTGCTGGCAGCAGAGGCAATACCTATGGCAATAGAGTATATTATAAAACCAAAACTTGAAGAAATCCACTTACTTCATTATTAACACCAATCAAAGCTTGAGATAACCCAAAAATGTTTTTATTCTTAAGGAATTAGAAAGAAATTGTGAATGATTTTTATTTTCTTTTTTAGTTACATTTTATTTAAAATATCCTAAGATAGTTTTCATTATCTTTAAAAATATTTATTTACTAGAAATATAGTGTTCATTTTATTTTTTCAGAGATAACTGTTTCTTTCAGTGAATCGCCAATTGTTGTGACCAGCAACAACCCCCCTTTTTATTTAATATTAGTAATAATACTAAATAAATGGGGACCCTTAGTTAAAAAATCCAAAAAAGTCAATTAGGATTTGTTTTCCTTTTCAAATAAAACTTTCTATCATAAACTTAGAGAAATCCCTTAGAAAGAACCTTAAGAAACACTTAAGTTTATGATATATTACAATAAAATTGTTCTTTAAACAAAATAGTGCATCCATCGCAAAATGGTAGATATCTTTTGTAAAACTGAAATTGCAATTTTGCGATAACGCGATCCCAAAAAGCCTATACAATAACATATTGGTCGCAGATCGCATAGCGCAGAAAAAAGAAATGTTAAACGAATACTGTTTGCGCTATTTAAAATTTTGCGCTTTTGCGATATTTGCGATGTGCGCTTTTGCGATATTTGCGATGTGCGCTTTTGCGCTATTTCACAATTTGCGCTTTTGCGCTATTTGCAAAATTGCGATGGTTACGTTTTACGATATTGCGATATTGCGCAGATCGCAATGTCGCGGATTCTTAAAAGCGCGTTGTTCAAAGAAAATCTTCTCATATATCAATATCTGTTATGTGCTTTAATGTTTGGATTAAATGAATGGATTGTCAATTAATGGTAAATGAGATTTTGTTTTGATTGAAAGTCGTTTCACGTTATAATAATATATTTCATCCGCCTTTGCATTTAAAACTATCTCATCACCTTTCTTATGCCATTACTCTCATTTAACTCGTAAAACGCAGGCACGAAGGAGCAACCTTCTATACAAAGCTTTCACAGAACATTATGGGTAAGAAAGAGAAGAGCTCGAATTCTGAAAACAGAGAAATGGCTTCACTGTATGCAGACACCGCTTGCAATAAGGATGCCGGTATAACCACATGGGAAGGAATGTATAATTTGCTGGAAGAAGAAAACCCTGTGGTGATGAAAGTTGCGGCTACAACAGGTTCCAGTTATACGTCTGAGGCAACCCTTAAAGAACTGGCTTGTTCATTTCTGCATAGAATAGCGGCAAGGCCGAGGATTCTTCCATATACAGACATGGTGAAATGGGTGCTAGATAGCACCGATATTTCAGACAGGCAATTTAGAACTCCAACTCAAGAGCTAATCGGGTCGTTTACTACGGAAGATTTGAGGCTGATGTATCAGTTGCCGGAGCCTCAGGCGACTTATAATAAGCAATTCATGGAAGATTTTTCCAGAGAACATGCGAATTTGTCAGAATGCACACAGGAATGGACCAAAAGAGATGAACCGTTGAAGAAAAACAAACACGGTATGTACAGTACTGGTTCACTTACCTCTCCTTATTGTTTTGTTGCTGCCATGTTATGCAGGCTTTTTGGAAAGCCCGACATAAATATGATCTTGCCTGAATGGCTCCCTTTGTTGAATGTTGTCGTTAATTCTACAATTGTAGACTGGGCCAAAATCTTATTTGATAATTTGACCACTGCTATTTTTCACTACCAGTCCAAACGAAATGTTTCTCGGCGGATTTATCCACCTTTTTATTTATCTGCTTATGTCATGGATGCTATCTATTTTGTCTCTAAATTCCCTGTGATGGGTTGGAAATGGACTATCCACGATCCTTTGCCTATTCATGTGTACCATAAGGAACTATGGGAGTCTAAATTTGTCCCCCATTTTTACCAAATTTTCCATGGTGTAATGCTGCCATTGTACAGAACATTGCATAATAAGGATGCCCCAAGGTTATCCCCAGAAACAGAGGTCGACATTCTCCCCATCGCGAGATGGTTTGGAGAAGAATTATTCACTTATGTTAGGGTTTTCGGAAGTTATGCTTCCCCCCATGTTTTACCCCTATATGTTCCAGATAGACTTGTAGCTCGGGAGATTGCTTATCAGACCTGTGGCCAGGGAGGTTTAACAAAGGAATTAAAAGAGAAGAAGAAAGGCATTTGGCCACAATTTCCCGTAAACTGTGGAACATTTTCACTGTTTGATGTCGGTCACGCATTCAAAGAAGTAAGCAACATTACATGCTTACAGCTGTTCAAATTTTCGAGAAGGTTATTTGACCCAAATAATATTGTTAAGAATTTTACCAATGCAATCAGAGTAAGGGAATTTTCCAGGGAACAGGATCTTTTTGATGATATGTTCCAAACAAGAAGTTCATTTAAAGAAGTTTTGAGTTCAGCTCAAATGCAGTTATCTCCAGAAGAATTCCAGGAATTCAAACTTTATAGAGAAAGAATACTAACTGATATTCCTTTGGAAAATCTACACTTGGAACCCGCAAGGGAACAAACTCCTAGTGTTAGTCTTAACGACAGTTCAAGTACTGATAAATCCAAGTCAAAATCTGAAAGAGAGACTTCTGAACATTCCAATAAGTCTAATGAAAAGGAAGATAAAATTGAAGAATCAGTGAAATATTCTGCGCAATCGAAAGAACTTCCTCAACACCAAATTTTGACTTCTCAACAGACAAATCCTCCTCCTATCAATGTACAGCAACAATCAGTCACCATTGAATTAGACAAAGAATGGGAAAGCTTTAACCAATTGATTAATGTAGAAGGACAGAATGTACATACCCCTGTACAAACAACCAAAGTTTTGAGCACGGGAATAAGTAGCACAACCACAGTAACTGAGCACATACCTATCACACCCTCCTCTGAAATTGTACTTAATGTAGAGGATATTCCTCCTCTAGATGTATTCTACAGCCCAAAATACAAAGCAGTAGTGAAGAAACAGAGAAAAAAGAGAAAGTTAGAAGGTGCAATTGCTATTGAAGCAGAACAACTAGATGTCTTGTGGAAGGATCCTTCCACAGAGCCTACTGAGAATCTTGCTAAGTTATCTCAAATGAAAGGGGCTTATGCTTCTGCAACAATTGACAAAGCATTTGAGATACAACTCTTGTTGAATGAAAAATAAGAACAGATAAAAGTTCTACAACAGCAATTGCAACAGGTACAGGCCAATAATGAAGCACAATTGAAACTTGAAGAGTTACAACAACAACTTCAAGAAATGCAAATAGGACATCAAAAAATCTTGGCTGACAAAGAAAAATATATACATATTATCAAATATCAGCACAAATATTATCCTAAGCTTCCAGAGTTTATTTCAGAAACTATCTCTTTAAACAATCAACTACTGCAGCAAGAAGAAGTGTTATGCCAAAAGATCTTGCAATGGAATTCTTTTTGCCAAGAGAGTGATAAAATCACAAATCATGTCGTAGATTTACGAAATGATTATGATTTAATTAATGAAAAAATCAATGATTATTTGGTATGGAAAAAAACAGAAGAAGGCAGAAAAGCTGGTGCACCCATGATTAATGAAAGCCATAAAGAAATACTTTTCAATAACTGGGATGCACAAATCAGAAGGGCAGAGAAGGCAGCAGAGGAGGCGGCTACAGCAGCAAACAGTATTACTGAGTGTGTAAATGATAATTTACACAAAGCTAATTTGATTTCAGAAACTGTTCCGGGATATCTCCCACAGGCACATCAACTACAAACAGAATGGAGGCAAAAGGCAGAAGAAAGAGCAAAATCAATCCAAGGGCTGACAAGATTAAACTGGGACTCTTACTGGACATACTTAGTGAAGCCACACAGTCAGCACAGTGCGCTTAATTGTATCATCAATTCTACTGAGAAGATTGCACCTACACTTGCGGACTCTGTCTTTTCAGGACAGTTGAATTCTGAAGTCGTTCAACCACATCTTCTCAAAACTATGCTAGATGCCTGCAAGTTTAAAGATCAAGTTCATAAATAGTTAGTTAATAGTCTTTATTTTTAGATTTAGTTTTAATTTTACTATATTTTTGCCTAGGAAAAGGACGGTCATTAAACCGAATCCTTAATTTTTTGTAATAGACTATTTTTAGATTTAGCTAAGTAGTATTTAAACCCTTCTCATGCATTTAGAGAAGGGTCCTGGATTTTAATATTTTTGACTTGGAGATTACATTTCTGTACTCCACTGACTTATATATTTTTTAAAAGGATCACATCTGGTGATTTTATGCGGAACTATCTTTGAAGTGTTGCATTTATGTACCTTGGAATTTGATTTTGCATCAGAATTACTGGATTAGAGTATCAGATTTCATTTGAAAGCTTTCAAGATGAATAAGGTATTTCTATCTGTTCATTGTTGATTTCTTTTGTTTTATGATATTCGCTTTAAAATTTGCTATCATTTACAGATATTTGTTCTCATAAACGTTTCTTTATATATATCATTTTTTAGTATAATTGAAATGTTATCTTTCATAAGTATATGTAGATGATATATTATGATGAATGCAATATGTTAATACAACTCTGTTTAATTTCTTAAACAGAGTTATCTTTATTTGTTGCTGCACATTTCTATTTAAATGATAATACAATTTTATAGTTTACCTTATTAATTCAGATAATCTGGCATTACAACATTCCATATAATTGCGGGTTAGTGTTAAATTTCTTTACGATCTTTAGTTTAGGTGTAGATAGTTTTATTTGATTAATTTAATCCATTTCCTCATCAAAATCAACCTACCAACCATTGATTATGAGCTTGGTCCTTCAAATCCGATCAGACCCACCATACCCAAGCGGAGAAAGGAGGCTTGTCCCTAAGGTCTGTTGCGGTGGGTTTTCCCCAATGATTCGACGAAGATTTCCGACTGTGAGACTTATGCATAAATGTTAGTGAGTTGGTATGATTTGGTTAAATAATTCATATTAAAATAACAGTTTAATGCATGAAAGTGATTATTGGGTTTATAGTTTTCTGCATGTTATTGAGGAACTTTGTGATAAGTGGTGAGGTGTGTGAGATTGCCCAGTAGGAGTCTTATTTGAGCTGATATTGTGATGTTTTTTTGTATATGGACAAAATGAGAAAGATTCTGGGTTTGCAGGCCCTGCCTGCATCATTAACATGGAAATTCTATAACAAGTTGGTAAAGCTAGAATTTGAAAGAAAAGGTTCTCCACCTCGTCAAAATCAAATGATTCCCAATCAAGGTTTTAATCCATAATACCGGATACCTCCACTTCAACTATTGCAAAGAGAAGGAAAGAACAACAAGATCATATCTAGCTGTAATATCCCAAGGATCAAAATTTTAAATAAATCAACAATCTAGTGTTCCAACTAAAATAATTGTGATAAAAAGCACAGAACACAACACATATAAGAAATTGAAGCCCAATTGTGAATCCTGGATGGATCCACCACATAAACATCACCGCGGGGTTTTCGTCCCAGGATCAAATAAAAAACTGGCCAGGCCAAGTTCTCAACCCAAAAATAATAAAATAGATAATCCAGAATTCCCTAAATGCCTAGCTTCTCTCCCCTTTTATAGGCTTGATGGGTCAATACCAATAAGAGATACCATGGGTCAATACCATGGGAAAATACCATCAAGAAATGCCATGGGTCAATACCATGGGTCAATTCTATCCACTTTGACGGGATCAAGAAAGGGAATATTACAAATCCTCCCGCCCAAAGATTGCTTGTCCTCAAGCGATCCACTTCTATCCACAACAGAAGCATTTGTACATCAATACTAGGATCCCATACAATCCGATGTGCCCTCCATGTTGAATGATCCTGAATGGATCCTTCAATACCTGGATCCCAAGAAATCCTCTGACCAATCCTTCCTGTAATAGATTTACCTGGATCCCAAACAATCCTTTGGCCAATCATTTCCCCAATGGATTCTCCTGGATCCCAATGCCACCTAAATCCTGGGACCTGTGGGTTATGGTACCATTTCAACCCTCCATCGTTGTCTGCACCAAAGGGCCCAAGCTGCAATCTGCCCTCGACTGTGAGTATCCTCCCCTCAAAATGCATGATCCTCTCCTCATTTGATTCTCCTTGAGTGTATTCATCCTGGACCTCTTCACATGTGAGAAAGAGTTGTCCATCCTTTCTCGTTGTCAAACATGGATGTACTGGTGGACTGTTGTCTATACCTGATTGCCCATACTCTTTATGGATGTCCTCCATTGTATTTATAGATTCAACTACCCCATCATCAGGAGAGATTGCATCCTTCCTTTCGTCATGTACTTTTTCAGGTTGACTGATCAACTTGTCCTGCAAGTTTCTTTGAAGAGCATGATGTTGTTTTTCACCATTTGTATTTGAATGCTCAGATCCTTCATAGGTCCCCTCCTGAAAACCAGTGAACCCATCAATGGATGAATCCCCATGATCTGAAGAAGTCTCTAATTTTTCTATCCTTGTTGCCTCCTTATTGTCTGGACATGAATGGTCAAGTGCCCAAACTCCCTTGCATACAAAGCATAAGCCTTTCCTCCTTAGTTCATTCTTACTGTCTCCACAAATATTTGTTAGTTCCTCCTTGGTTAACTTCTTTCTAAGTAGTTTTATGCTCTGTTTGATCAACCCCTCAACTATTTCATAAGCAGCAGGTGATGCAATTAGCTCCTTCCTCCAAATGGCCAACAATTTGGATCTCAATTGTTCGCAGATGGCCCTATCTTCTCCTAAGATAGGAGAAATGATCTTTTGCATGTTTTTTTTGATGTAGTTTGGATGAGACGTTGTAATTCCATTGCAGAAGTATTGGAGCATCTGAAGGATTAAATCATCACACTCTAGATCCAACATAAGCATACCAAATCTGAATTTCTCCATGCGTTCCAAAATTTTGCGCTTCTGGTAAAAAGTAAGAATGGTGGCGTTGTCCAACCCTTGGAGTGCTTCTACCATTATTTGAAAATTCCTCCTCATGACGTCATCATTGTAGGGCAATAGTGGTCCTGTTAAGGCTATGATTTTATTGAGACAAGAAGCGACGGTGAGTCTAACATTTTCATAAGAATGCTCCAAGAACCTAGGTTGTATCAAAGCGAGCATGGATGGCTTCAAGGCCCAGCTTGACCCTTCCCATTCTGATTTATCTATCAAGCTCAAAGCCGCATATAATGTGTCTAGCTGTAGGAGAACATCTTTTGACTTTGTACCCTGCAATTTGGATCCAAGTTCGAAGAGATACTTGCTTGTTACATATTCCTTCTGGATATCTTTTGACTGCTGAAGGATAACATGGACCTTTCGATAGAAAGGCCTATTGTTGTGCTCTTGCTTTTGATTTGTATGTTGTTGCCATATTTTATCCACAGAAGTATTGTAGCTCAGAGAATCGACTGATATATCTTTATGTTGATTCTTGTGGCGTTTCCAAAAATAAAATGACGACATTGGCATCAATGGATCTCAATACTTAGCTAATGAGAAACCTGGGAATGATCCCTGTCTAGCAATAATTTTCCAATCTTTTAACAATGACCATATTTTCAAGAAAGATATGAATCTTCCATACACATGAATAAATATCATGGGTACATTTATAATATTCCATACAAATGAATAAATATCATGGGTATATTTATTCATAAGAGGCCATATACAAGCTATAAATGATTTTGTCAATCATGCCTTCAAATATTTTCACAAATTTAACCCACAGATTTATAAATTATTTTCCATTCACTTATGTCTCCCAATAATTTACTAAAAAATAAAATTCCAACTAGGGTGATAAATATCACCGAAGTGAGAAATGCTAGCTAGGGTGAAAAATAAATTTCACCGAAGTTCCTTGCATAAAACTTTCAGGCTGGCAGGATGCATAGCTCTGATACCACTGTAATATCCCAAGGATCAAAATTTTAAATAAATCAACAATCTAGTGTTCCAAATAAAATAATTGTGATAAAAAGCACAGAACACAACACATATAAGAAATTGAAGCCCAATTGTGAATCCTGGATGGATCCACCACATAAACATCACCGCGGGGTTTTCGTCTCGGGATCAAATAAAGAACTAGCCAGGCCAAGTTCTCAACCCAAACAAAATAAAATAGATAATCCAGAATGCCCTAAATGCCTAGCTTCTCTCCCCTTTTATAGGCTTGATGGGTCAATACCAACAAGAGATACCATGGGTCAATACCATGGGAAAATACCATCAAGAAATGCCATGGGTCAATACCATGGGTTAATACCATGGGTCAATTCTATCCACTTTGACGGGATCAAGAAAGGGAATATTACACTAGCCCCCCCTATATCTAGAAGAAGAGTTGGAAGGACAAGCTGATGAGGTTACGACCACACAGGAGAATCAATTCTTTGCTTATTATGATGAAGAATATGAAATTTCACTGCATCAAGAAGAGGGTAAGAAGCTGGAGGTTCCCCCATATGACAATGACATTGACAATTATTGCAGGCAGTTTGTATATTTCATGGAGGCTCAATTGCACAGAAAGATCAAAATCAAGATCCAGGGTCTTAAGGCTCCCTAGGTGAGTTGGAAAAGGGAAATAAGCCATTGGATCAAGCTGTCCATAAAGCCAGTACACCACTAAACCCGTCAATACATAAGCCTAAAGCTGTCAAAATTGAGAGATCACCTTTGCCACCTCATCCCCTAAATGACAGAGATAGAGAAACTGTTGAAACCTCCTCTGGTGAAAAAATTCTCGTCATGTTCAATCTACAAAAATAATTAGAGAAGGTAAAGATCCCTATGCCACTTAAAAATCTATTTAAGTAACACTATTACAATTCCCAAGTGTCGCAGTTTATGTGTCCTCCTACTGCAGCCCCTATCCTTGACAGTCTTAATCTACAAGAAGAAATATCTATGGTAGTTTTTGGGCCTCACATAGAAGAAAAATATCCTTATACCCCACATTTTTGTGTGTCCTTGGTAGTGCATGACCTATTAATTCACAACTGTATGTTTGATTTAGGAGCTTCACTAAACTTGATGCCTCTATCAATCATGGAGTAGCTAGGACTGTAGATCACATGGCCTTACAATTACCTTTATTCTTTTGATTCCAAGAGAGTCATGTGTTTGGGGATGATAAATTATTTGGTGGTAAACCTGGCCTAAATCCCAAAAAAGAGCATGGTGATGGATATTGTGGCAGTAGACATACCTTCCAGGTTTGGAATTTTTTTATCTCGGTTGTGGGGATAAAAAATTGGAGGTTCCATAAAACTGAATCTAACATATGCCACTATTTCGGTTTTCGGAGTGGAAGAAAGGAGGTTGTATAAATAATCAAAACTCGTGAAAATGGTCACGAAAGTGGATGGCTCTACAAACACTCTTGTATACAATAAAGAAATTAAGTTAACCTGCTTTGTACTAGAGGAATATGATCTCAAATTAGAAGAGATACAAATCCTGCCCTCGATTAAGATAAACCAGCAAACTCCAAAAGTTGGTGAAATATGGACGTTGCAGTTCGATGGATCTACTCCAAAAAAGGAAATGGAGACCAGGTATTGCTAATCTCACCACAGGGTTGTTTGATACCTCTCTCATTCAAATTGGAATTCGAAGCCACTAACAACATGGTCGAATATGAAGCTTTACTCTTGGGTCTGCAGGCGGTGTGAAACTTGAATATCGAGAGCCTGAAGGTATTTGGAGACTCAGATTTGGTGGTGAAATAGGGAAGAAATTAGTTCCACGAAAAAAGTATGTGGCTCAGAACCTACAGGAATGAGGTATGGGATCTAATAGAAAAAAAATTCTTTTCTTTCAATACTCAATTTATGCCATGTGAAAAAAATCAAATGGCGAATTCACTAGTTGTGGCTGCTCGTAATTTCCACCCACCTCAAAATCCTCTCCTTAGATATGAAATTAAAGTTAGATACATACCCTCCATTCCAAAAAATGTCAAACACTGGAAATTTTTTGAGGACAAGGAAAAAATAAATTTCGTGATGGAGGTGGTAGGATAATTTTCGAATTCGATTATTGATCAGGGGGAGGAGATCGTGGCAAAAGTGAAGGACTCGAGCTGGGAAGAGACCATTGCTGGTCACAAAGTTCTACATTTGAAAGGGAATACTATTCCCAGGGTCTTGTGCCTTTGGAAAGGCTTTTCAACGTAGATTATGTACCTTCCAACCCTTGCGGATCAAAGCTCGATGAGCAGGTGGAAGATCATAACATTGGTTCAGAGGAAGACCCAAAATTAATTAAATTAGCAAAAGGGGTCCCAAAGTATTTCAAGCAGAAGTATTTAAGTCTCCTCAGAACTTATAACAATGTCTTTGCTTGGTCTTACCAATACTTGAAAACTTTTGATAATGATATTATATAGCATAAATCCCTCTAAAATAAGGATCAAAACCTCACAAGAAAAAAATGAGGCAAATTAACCAGCTCCTTCTTCCTGCCATAGAGAAGGAAGTGAAAAAGCTACTGCAAGAAAAGATTATTCTACCCCTCATATATTGGAACTGGGTAGCCAACTTAGTACCAGTGAAGAAGAATAATGGAGAAATCAGGTTGTGTATCGACTTCAGGAATTTAAACAGAGCCTCCTTGAAGGGTAATTACCCATTACCAAATATGGATCATATTTTACAGAAGGTAGTTGGATCTACCCAAATGTCCTTGATGGATGGATCCTCTAGATACAATCCGGTTGCAGTCCATCCAAATGAGTAGAAGAAGACCATATTTACCAAACCTTGGGGAACCTTTATGTATGCCAAGATGCCATTCGTTTTCATAAACGCAGGATCTACGTTTCAAAGGGCCATGGCCATCGCCTTTGTGGGAGACCAAGATCCATTTGTGGTCATATACTTGGATGACATCAATATTTTCTCTAAGACTGATGAAGAACATATTGAACACTTAAGGTAGACCTTTGATAACTGTAAGATATATGGATTATCCTTGAATCCCAAGAAGTCCCAGTTTGCTTTGCATGAAGGGAAATTTTTGGGGAATATAGTGGCAAGAGAGGGAGTCAAAATCAACCCCAAGCGGGTTGAGATGATAAACAATATCTCATTTCCCAGAAATAAGAAGGAAATCCAAGTTTTATTGGGTAGAATAAACTTCCCGAGGAGATTCATACCGAATTATGCAGAAATATTCAAAGACATTGTAGAGATGTTAAAAAATAACAATGAAGTAAAGTGGATCACACCTTCTCAAGAGTCCTTTACCAGGATTAAACGGGTTTTTGCAGAAGCACTAGTGCTAGTTAGCTTAGACTACTTAAAACATTTATTTATATTTTCCTTGGCTTCTCCTGATAAAATAGACGTTGTGTTGTTGCAAAAGAATGAGGAAGGATATGAATAACCAATTACATTTTTCAGCCAGGTACTAAGGGAAGCCGAACTTAAATACAACATCCTAGAGAAGCAGTCATATGCCCTAGTCAAAGCCCTCAAATATTTCAGGATGTACATTCTCCAGTTTAACATAATAGCCTATGTACCTACAACTCCAGTGAAAGATATCCTGGTATAGGGAGACAACGAGGGGAAGAGGGGAAAATGGATAACCAAAATATAGGAATAAGAGATGTGAGTCAAGCCCACGAAGTTGATCAAAGTACAGGTCCTGGTAAAAATTCTATCATAATCAAATTACCAGGCATTGGAAATAATTTTTCCAGTCGAGACAAAATTATTCACAGGTAGGGATCGAGACTATGATGAAAATGCCTCAAATGAAGTACCTGGTTTCTCCTTGGTACAAAGACATAGTTGAGTATTTTCTATCCTTGAGATGCTTAGAAAAATTCAACAAGGTGAAGTATCAAGCCCTAAGACTAAGACTCAAAAATTCGTTGTCGCCAATAGTCATTCATATTAGAGAGATCTGGTAGGAATCTTTCTCCTATGCTTGATAGAAGATGAAACTAAGAAGGTGATGGACGAGTTTCATGGTTGCCTATGTGGGGGACATTACATCTATCTTGCGACCACGTATAAAATACTCAAGGGTGGTTTCTTTTGGCCTAAATTGTTTGGATATGTTCAGGCCAACATTTGGGCATGTGAGAAGTGCCAGTTGTTTGCAGAAAAGCAGAAATTCACCCCCTGTCCTCTCATCCATGTGCATGTGGAAGAACCTTTCCAAAAATGGGGACTTGATTTCATTGGTGAAATCCACCCTGCATATAGCAGTCAATACCAGTGGATATTTACTACTACTGATTATTTCACGAAGTAGGTAGAAGTCGTGCCTACCAAGAACGCCACTGAGGTGGTGGTCATGAAATTCATGGAGGAAAACATACTCTCCAGTTTTGATTGTCCAGTGAAGATAATAATTAACAACGCTCAAGCGTTAAAATTTGAAAAGTTTGTGAACTTTTTCCAAACGTACAACATCATTATGGGGCATTCAAAAACTTACTATCCATAGGGTAATGGACCATCTGAATCCTCAAACAAGACCCCGGTAAGGATATTAAAGAAGATGATAGCAAAAATCAAAAGAATGGGGATTCATTGCTAATATTTTCTTTGTGGGCAAGCTAAGTTACCACAAAGAGATCCATTAGGAAATCCCTATATGAGCTAGTCTATGGCAAGGTAGCAGTATTCCCTATATGGTTGGAATTACGAGTGGTGAATTTCCTGCAAGAAATTGAAGAAGAACCTAACACCCTAACGAGAAGAATAAATCCGTTGGTAGAGCTCCAAGAAGACAAGGAATAGGTTAATCACATGATGATTAGTTACCAAGACAAAATGAAATACTTGTTCGACAAGAAAGCCAAGGACAGAGGTTTTCAGCCTGGTGATTTGGTATTGAGATGAGATGTAAGGAGGGAAGACAAGGGAAAACACGGAAAGTTTGATCCATTGTGGTTTGGATCATTCAAAATCACTGAAGCGAAAGGGAGTAATACCTTTATCTAGAAAAATTGGAAGGCGATGTACTGGAGCTGCCAGTCAATGGGAATTTAGTTAAGTTCTACTTCCAATACTAAAAGGTATTATTGCTACATTGCACATACCATCTGTTTGTAAATATTTACTTTTAAGTTTTGTACTTATCTTTTTCTTACTCAGCAATGTTTTCAATAAAGTGACTCCATGCCCAAAGGAACAAAGAATCAGAACCACAAGATCTCAACATGTTGTTCTTATTACGATATCTCTAGATGGAGTCGATGTTTATACCAAGCCCAATATTGAATATCAGTTTCTTTATAAAAATTCATGGTTGGACCGATCACATGACGTTGAAGTTTGAAACCAAAAACAAAAATAAAAAGAAAGTGAAAAAACCATCCTCAGGTACACAACTCCCAAAGATATACTAAATAGCGAAGATAAAGGCGGCGAGAGTTATACACAGAATGAAGAGAGACTCACCTGCCGCACAATTCATTTGATAGCCCAGTTGGAGCACATGTCGATGGGGGAAGCAACGCGAAAATTAATGAGACATGCCCCCCCGGAAGAGCACAAGTTAGCGCGGAGATCCACCGCTCAGAGCTGTTCTGGGGGGTGGTCTCCTCTCCTCATTTTTTCCTCCTGACCTACCGATAACTGGTGGGGACCACCCACAAGGAATTATTGAAATGTGTAGTCTAGGTAAAGAAAGAAAGGTAAGGTAAGGTAAAAAGGTAGCCTTAATTAGCCATCGGCCCGCCATACGCCTTCCACCTATCCAACACTCCCCATTCAATATGAAAGTGACACACGCCGATCTGCTGACACCATCTCGGCATCATCCCTATAGTTGTCACCCTCTATCCTAAAATACCCTATTTTCCTGCATAATCCACCCAACCATTATTTTTACTCCACAAGAAGCTATCAACTGGAAGCTAGTGCATATACTCTCTTGAACCATTCACTGCTCCATCTAGTCTCCTTACGTCGCTTTCGGTCTCCAGGTATTTATTTGGTCCCATGCCTTTGTATTTATAGTTCCAGCTTTGCTTTTAAAACGAAAAATACTGCACTTGAGACCCCACAATCTCGGGAAGTCAGGGTTTCCCCAGGTCTTTAACCTCTCATGGATTCCCAAGCTCATATCCATGACCCTATCTATCCATTTCACATGGATAAAGAGCGATTTAACCTAATGGGTTACAAATGGAGGGGAGAGGACCTATTCAGGGTATTCGACTCGGGTTTGTATTACAAAATTTCCCCTTCCATCCACCATTTTCCCGAGTTCATCTCCTAGCTCTTTGAAGCCTACATTGAACAAAAGGGGTATTTTGTCTCTGTTGGGTTCACTTTTTGGTGTTTTGTCTTTGCCACATAAGCCATTTTTGCCTTTATTATCCTTTTTCTGCTTCCATATTCATCCATAAAAACCTTGAAATTAATCAAATCAATTACAATTTTCAATTATTTTTAATGATTTAAATTTGTATGAAGTTTGGTTTTAAAATTAAATTTTTAGCAGAAATTACGGGAAGTTATAACATCTCGTAATTGCTCCATTGTTTTCATATGTGCATGAGCAACTAGGTGAAAATCGAGAGTTGCTGGGTAAAACTTAGTGTACAAGGATGGTGAAACTCCTATCCTGCTCTTGGAAATTTTCATGGAAGTGCTTGGTCAACGCTGGTCAAACTAGACCAGTTGTTCAAAAAAAACCCTGTTTTAAGCATGAAATTTGGGCAGTTTTTGATTTTAAGGGATTTTCCCCATATTTTAGCGATAAGAGTGATGAATTCGAATTTTAGGCCTTATCTAAGGTTTTCATAAATGTATTTGAGTATTTTTAGTTAATTATTTACCAAAAACTTGTATAAATATGTGACATTTGAAGAAGGAAGACATATTATCTGTGTGAAATTTGAAGACTTTTGAAATTTAGTGGAGAGGATTTGGTTCAGAGTTTCTTTTGCCTTTATTATAATTTATGGATGATGTTTAATATGGTTTTCAAGTTCTTATAAGCTGGTATTCACCTAAAGTGTGCACCAGAAGCATGGAGGGCCCCCATTGCGGAGCTTGTGCACTAGTTTCTCATTGGTTTGGTATAGTTTTCAGTTTGATGTAATTTCATTAAATTTGATGTATTTTCATTGAGTTTGTTTTAATTTCTTTCAGTATATTTACTTTTTGAATAAGTTCTTATTTATATTCTTGATAAAGAGATATTATGAATTGACCTCTCGTAAGAGAGATTGGTATTTCTTTCACCGTCAATAAGCTAGACTTGTCAAAGATTGCTCATTTTTTTGTGTGATTGATTTGCTGCAATATTAGTTGATTAATTATTTAATTGAAGAAATTGATGATCTGACAGTGTTAATATTGTCATTGGAAACCTTTTGAATCCATCTCCTATAAGGGAGATTGATGTTTGCTTGACAATAATACTTAAGATTTCAAACTCGCTAGATGTTAACATTTTAGAAATTGCATCTAAACCATATATGTTGGAGTGCTTATAATATTATGAAGACTAGATTGATAAGAGAATTGATGATCTAATTTATACCCTTAAATTGGATCAACATTTTGGCATTGTTGTTGGGGATCAAAGATCTAGGCTATCTAGCACCAATCCAAGACAACCTAGAAGGGGTTTCCAGAAATACACCATACGATATGTTGCAACCCTAGGAATGAATAATGTGCTGCAACTGGGTAACTGATAGGAGGTGGCTGATATGATATAGAAATGGCTAATACTCCTCCAATAGATCCTCCGGATGAGAGGCTGGCCCCTCACTAGAAAACCAACCCACAAACTTGGGCACTAAGCCATCCACTGCAATTTCCCTGCACATAATGCAGTTTCTAAAGGAGAATACGCTGTATGTGATGGAAGAAGCTTGTCTTGGTGCTAGATGGTGAAATAATTCTCAAGGAAACTCCTTGCTAGCCTCCCAGATGAAGGTTTTCTTCCCTCACTGGGAAACAAGCTCATAAATTGGGTTTGTCAACCCTCCACTGCTACTGCCCTACAATATAATGCAATGTCTGAAGGAGACTGCGCTGTAGATGTTGGATGAAGCATGGAATGATGCCAGATGGTGGAAATGAAGCTCAGTGAACCTCTCCTGAGTGGGCACTCAAAGTCCCCCGAGGATGAGGGTGGGATTTCTGCTCGAAAACACCCTTTTTCTAAACAACATAAAAAACTACGCTAAACAACTGAAGCGTGCAAAAAATCATAAAATACCAAGACATAAATAATATTCAGAATGCCTTCTATGGCTGCCATCCCCTTCCTTATATTCTTTGTGAGCCTCCTCACCCTTGGCCCCAAACATTAAAGGTGCTACTCTCATGGTGACTCCCTCCCACTAACACTGTGTTTTCCCTCAATAACTCTCCACTACCTCCATACCAGCGCTGTTGATTTGGTCAAACTTGACCCCATCCACATGCTTCAACCTCTAATCACACCTAAGAGTGCTTTATTCAGCTGATAAGATGATCCACATTCACATTAGAAGTGGTTTTATTCCTACTAAAGAGATTTATGGGTCTCCCTACCCTCTTATTCATCTATCTAAATGGAAAAATAAAAAATTAATATTCCAACTAGCTGAAAGATAATTAGGAATATTACAGTCCTCCCCTCCCAAATGTTGCTTGTCCTCAAACAACTTCAAGGATGAATACTACAAAATATCTTCTTCTTCCTCGGTGGCATCCACATCCGATAAACTCCTCCACTGAATCAGATGTTTTCTAATCAATCTTCCCCTTAGCTACTCCTCCCAAGTGTCCAGGTTAGCCTTTGGTGATAAAACCAAATGGCTCACATAATCAAGAAGTGGGAGATCCATGGTGGCAACTATATGCTGTCTAATGTCCTCATTGAAGCATGGGACATGAAAAATGTTGGAGCTCTTACTCCCAATGTGCAACTTCAATTTATGTGCTATTCCTCCAACCATTATAACAACAGTGATTAAGACATCATCAACATATGGAATCAAAATTAGAGATACACTAAATGCCATATAAAATACCAGATGGTGATAATAGTCCCTCAAGTGGAACCAACACAGTTCTGCTTCTTGCTGCCCCGGAACACATTGTGGTAAGAAGCTTCCCAACCACTTGCTTGTTGCCTCTATTTTCTCATCTGCCTGGGGGTAATAACTGATGTTTGGTGTCAACTGAGTACACCCCAAATAAGATATCATTAGCTCAAATCCTCCCAAGAAGTGGCCATTCCCATCACTGATTATGGCTCCAAGAAGACCATGAAGTATAAAGAGAGGCTTTCCCTCTTGTGGAGCAATGCACTATAAATAAATGGCAAAGGAATACAAATATTTTGTTAGGTGATCAATAATTACAAAGACACAACTCTTACCATGCATAGTTGGCAAGTTGGTGATGAGGTCCATAGATGAGCTCTCCCATCCCTCTACCAGAAAGGTAAGTGGTTGTAACAACCTTGCATGGTGGTTGTTTTTATCCTCATCCTTCAAGCAAACCATACATCTCCTGATATGCTGGAGCACCTCCTCCTTGACACCCTCCCATGAGAATCTCCCCCCAATGGCTTGATAGGTCCCAACGAAATCTTGGTGAATGGAAAGGAGTGAATTATGTGATGCATGTAGAATCTTCTTCTTGAGCTTAGAATATTTAGTCAAGAAGATCTGATCTCGATAATAGATGAATCCATCCATCACTCTATACCTCTCATTAGTCACTTGTCCATAAAGCACTTCACAAGTGAAGTGGTTCTTGGAATACTCCACCAATAGTTGGGACTCCCAATCTGGATCCATCCTCAACCATGACAACGCTTCTAGCCTTTGTGATAAGGCACCTGTCACCTCACTTCTCCCCTATTTAACATGATCAATGCCAAAGCCACATCCCATAATACTGTTATCCCACTTTTGTTGCCTCCCTTGCAATTGCTTTTGCTCAAGTAAGGGTTGAAGTTTATGGAGGTTAGTCTTAACTTGGAAGCTATTGCCCATCCAAAACTTCCTGAGTTTGGCCAATGTATGCATGAATTCCAACAACCCCTTGCCATATATGGAATAATCCTTCCTATGGGGAAGTATCTTTTGATTCTCAAAATATATGGAGTAGCCCCTTTGCATCATGATTGTGCCATCATCCACTCTTGAAACACCTCCTCCAAGCACAAGAGGCTTGGTGAGAGAAGGTAATACTGATACTGATCAACTACCCATCTCCTCCTTGAGCCTACCAAAGACTCTCTACGCTGTGATAGACTCATCCAAGGCTCCCTTCTTAGCCAGATCTATGAATGTTGCTACTTGTTGTGAGAACTCTTTAGCCAACTCCTGGTTCGGGGGCTCCTGGTTCGGGGGCCTCCCTGATGGAATCCCTCTAAATAATATAAAAACATGGTTCATATTCAAATGCATATCTAAGTGGACCGATGTGTCCTTGCTCTCACTACAAAAATCAAGCTCCATATTATGTGCAGAGGCTACCTGAGGTGGATAAGTGTGCATGCCCGTGATCATTTGATGCTTACCACTATTCTTATCTATCCATTCCATCTGCAAAGTCTCCAAATATGTGGTGACTTTCCCCAATGTAATCAACCACTGCACACCCAATATCATATTGGTGTTAGGAATGTCGACCACAAATAATTGATCAGTCAAAGTATATGTCCTTAAGTTTACTGACAATGTCAGAACATACTTCATACACTGCATTGTTGGACATTGGATAAACCAACGCTCCCCATGTGTTTCGTGACATGGACTAACCACCTCTCATGGATCCTTATCTCTGGCGATGTGATCTTTGACTAACACCTACGGGTTTTTTTTAACGACAATTGTGATTCCCAACAAGTGGTATCAGAGCATAGGTCACGAGTTCGATACACACCCGACTTGCGTTGGGGGGGATATTGTTGGACATTGGATAAACCAATGCTCCCCGCGTGTTTTGCAACATGGACTAACCGCCTCTCATGGATCCTTATCTCTGGAAATGTGATCGTTGACTAACACCCGCAGGTTTTGGTTTAACGACAATTGTGATTCCCAACATGCATGGTTCTAGCTCCTGTGACCAAAACTGAAAATCCCTCAAAATCATCAGTGGGTATTGCTCTTCTCTGTACTAACTGAGCATTAATAAAGTTGTGGGTAGCCCCATTTTCAATCAACGCTGATACTCTCTGATCCTGAATTGTACCTTGGACTCTCAAAGTCAGATACTTGGGTACTCCCCGCAAAGATGCAAGGGCCCCTCTAATTGAAGGAAATGCCCGACTCCCGCCTCCTGGTGGTGGTGGATCCTCCCCTACTATCACAGCACTATTGTCGCCTTCTGGCTTCTCTTCTTCCTCCTCCTCACTATCAAATAATACTTCTATATAGTGTGCCTTCTCTGCAGCACACTAATGCCCCGGTGCCCATCGTTCTTGACATGTGAATCAAAGCTTCCTTTTCCTCAAGTCTCTTTGGACATCATCACTAAGAGGCCCTTTGTCCTAGTTCTCCTTTGGAGGAAGAACCTTCACATATTTCCCCTTTGAATGAAAGGGGGGCCTTTGCTGAAATGGAGCTCTTGCTCTTGGAAAAGCATCCTGTAAATCTCTAGCCCTCTCAATAACATATTTGAGTGTAGTTCGTTTAGTGGATTTAACCAACCCATGCAGAGGCTTTGCTAGCCCATCAATGAACATATAAACCCTCCTAGCTGCAGATAAATTTGGAACCATGACAAAAAGTCTTAGAATTTTAGAGATATAGGTCTTTGGATTACCTGACTACTTGAGCTTGGATATCTCAATTAAAGGTGGCTCTAGGTCTCTTCGATCAAACATCTCTACTAACCTTTAGGTGAACTCTGAATATGTAGTCACATTGTCATGCCCCAATGTAGAAATACCATGAAACCACCAATCATGTGCCTCACCTTCAAGGTGCAGCTCTTCTATCTTAATGGATTCAATCTCTGGTACTTATTTCAACTGAAAATAGATGTCTAGTTTCTTCTCCCAAGACTTGGCTGTGCACTTGGATGATCCATCGAAACAGGCAGATAAAATCTACCGATAGTACGCTGCAGATCATTGTTCTGCATGCACCCTCCACTTCTATTGTTTTTCCAGGGTCTCCTATTCTCCTTGATCTGACAAAACTCCTAAAATTTCAGATTATCTTTGAATCTCTGATATTGACACTCATACTCCAGAAAATAGTCTTCAAGAGTCTCTTGTTCTTGGGGTCCTCCACCTCCATTTCCAACTACTAGGAATGTAGGCATAGTTGAGTGTTGGGAAACTTGCTTCCTTACTGGTTGTTCATACCAGTGATGTGAAATGCCAGAGCTTTCTCCATGTAGAAACCCTCTAGGGGATTATTTATGTTTCTCCATCCTCATCTCCTTGATTTCTCGGGCAATATCTTGCATGGTTTGGAGAAGAAGCTTGGGAAACTCCTTTTCATCCATCGCTCCTGATATTGGAGTTTTTCCTTTGTCTCCTTTGTGCTTTGTATAATCATACCTTGATTTATATTAAGATACTGCTTCTCCCTTTATGTGATAGGCTCTCCTTCTTCTGATGACATAGTTGTTGTACTACACAGGCTGAGCCAAGATTATGCTCTGGTACCACTGTAATATTCCAAATTAGGAAAAACAGGAATATAACACATAAATTGGAAAATGCAGTAAAAATATAAACACATCCATAGGAGTAGATCATAGAGCCATATTATTTCATAATATAGCGGAGAAATGAGTACAAGATTTTGATGAAAAAGACACTCTAGCTAGGCAAAACAAGCCTCAAATGACCTAGTGCATAAAATATGAAAGGTTGCTGCTAAATAAAATGTCGGAGGACATATGATTGCACAATCCTACGAAGAATAAATGCAGGTTCAATCTAAAAATAAAAATAATTTCTAATATAATTCTTATAGAATGACGGGATCAAAGATCTAGGCTATCTAGCACCAATCCAAGACAACCTAGAAGGGGTTTCCAAAAATACACCATATGAAATGTTGCAGCCCTAGGACTGAATAACACACTACAACTGGGTAACTGATAGGAGGTGGCTGATCTGATATAGAAATGGTCGATACTCCTCCAGTAGATCCTCTGGATGAGAGGGTGGCCCCCTCACTAGAAAACCAACCCACAAACTTGGGCACTAAGCCCTCCACTGCAACTGCCCTGCAAATAACAGAGTTTTTGAAGGAGACTACACTGTAGATGATGACAAAAGCTTGGCATGGTGCCAGATTGTGAAATAATTCTCAAGGAACCTCCTTGCTAGCCTCCTGGATGAAGGGCTGCTCCCCTCACTGGGAAATAATCTCAGAAATTGGTTTTATCAACCCTCCACTGCTATTGCCCTACAATATAACGCAATATATGAAGGAGAATGAGTTGTAGATGTTGAATGAAGCATGGTATGATGCCAGATGGTGGGAATGAAGCTAAATGAACCTTTCCTGAGTGGGCACTCGAAGTCCCCCGAGGATGAGGGTGGGATTTCCGCTCGGAAACACCCGTGTGCTAAACAACACAATAAACTCTGCTAAACAGTTGAAGCATGCAGAAAGTCATAAAATACCAAGACATAAACAGTATTCATAATGACTTCTATGGCTGCCATCCCCTTATATTATTTGTGAGCCTCCTCGCCCTTGGCCCCACACATTAAAGATGCTACTCTCATGGAGACTCCCTCCCACTAACACTGCACTATCCCTCAATAACTCTGCACTACCTCCGTACCAATGCTATTGATTTGGTCAAAATTGACCCCATCCACATGCTTCAACCTCTATTCATACCTAAGAGTGCTTTATTCAACTAATAAGATGATCCATTTTCACATTAGAAGTGGTTTTATTCCTACTAAAGAGATTTATGGGTCTCCATACCCTCTTATTCATCTATCTAAATGACAGAAGCAACAATTAATATTCCAACTAGCTGAAAGCTAATTAGGAATATTACAAGAGGTTAAAATGAAGAATAATCCACCTTATGTTTTACCAAATTTATATGGAATGTATTCTAAAGATATTGATTCATTCATGTTTGAATTTTATATCTTATGTCATACTTATGGTTATACTGATGATACACATAAGCTTCATCTTTTTCCTGCTACTCTTAAAGCAACTGCATTAAAATGTTTTATGGGATTAGGAGAACACACTATTACTTCTTGGGAAGACATGGGGAAATTTTTTCTTAAGAAGTATCAAGCCTATTGTAGGCCTAGAGATTTGAAGGAAGATATTTTTCAGATGTCTCAACAAGCAGATGAGAGATTGGAAGAATACTTAGAATGAGTTCTTTACAACTTACAAAATCCAAATAACATTCTTTAAATTTTGATACCATTCGAACAATTTTTCTCAAAGGTATACGAGATGAGTATCTTGATATTCTCAATGTGATGGGAAAATGAGACATCTCATATTTACCATTTGCGGAGATTGCAGAATTGTGTTACAATTATTCAAGATGAAGAGCTAAAAGTGAAAAATGAGATGCAAATTCAAAAGTTACTAAATCTGCAACAGAAAGCATAACAAGAGGAGAATTAGGGAATTTGTTTGAGAATTTTAAAACTGATATCTTGAGAACATTAGGGACACAAGTCGATGTACTAAAGGCCAATAAAAATAAATTTGAACAAGATCAGGTACTGTCAATCTTTTATCCTAAATGTAGAAAGAAGCATCCACTAAAGGAATGTCCTTTAGATAGTATTCAGGTTTGTGGAATTTGTATAGAAAATAATTCAACTGATAATTGTCCAAAGCTCAAGGAATTTCAGGTAAATTTAGTGGAAGAGGGTCAAACAATTGACTCTCTCTACTATTTGGCACCAAGAAGGCCTTGGAAACCACGGTTAACAGGTATGCCTCAAAATTTCCACAACAATTTACTCAACAAATTCATCAAAATTATTAATATCCTGCTCAAACCTCATGGAATTCTCCTATGCCATGGCAGGCTTGGACTCCTTAGAAAAACAAAAACCAACCTTCACAAAGTTGGTGAGGATATGCTTATGGAGCACAACCTCCTCAACAACCATATCAACAACAATACCAACCTTATCCTCAACAATCATATCAACAACCATTCCCATATTAACAATTCTAGCAACTCCCTCAATCAAACCCATTTTCACAACAACCATTACTTGCACTAACTCAACATCAGAAGCTTCAGTTGTCGTCTAACCAACCACTACCTAGACCAACTCAATTACCAGCTCAACCAGTAGCAAATCCGAGTAACAAAGTGGAAAGGCCAATTTATAATACTGAGGAAGAGACTTCATATTCAATCCTTCCTATTCAAAACATCCACTTAAGGTTCGGGAAAATTTTACAAAAATACTCTCTTGTGATCATAGAAGAACAAGTGGAGGAAAGGAGAGATCCTAAAAAACTTAATAAGGAACATCAAAATCAAAAGAATCAAACAATAATAACTAAAACACCTTTTGCAGAAAAGTTAGTAGAGCAAAAATTTGTAGATTCTCTTCCTGAATTTGATATTTTGGATGAATTGAAAAATTATTATGTTAAAATTCCTTTATTGCGTGCTATCAAGGATATTACTATCTATACAAAAGAAATTAAGGAATTATGCATCAATGAAACTGGAAAAATAAGGAAGGATCCACCTACAATTCATGTCATTGGGAAGTTAGGTAGTTTAATGTCAACAAATAAAACAATTAAGAAATATGTTAATCCTGGAATACCTATGGTAATAATTTCAATCAACAATTTCTTAGTTTCTAAAACTCTAATTGACTTAGGAGCTGCTATCAATGTCATGAAAACAAAAACCATGAAATGTTTGAACTTTCCCAATATCCGACCTACCACTACAATTTTGGATCTAGCTCATAGATCCAAAGTAGTGTCAGAAGGAGTACTTGAGGACATCATTGTTTCTTTGGATTCATGGGAATACCCTATAGACTTCCTAGTCCTACAACCAAAGTTAAAATTAGGAGGCCATCCCTTAATTATTGGCAGACCATGGTTAGCCATAGCTGATGCCTTCATTGGATGTAGATCAAGAAGTATTATCATATCACACAGAAATGAAATAAAGCACATAACACTCTATCCTCCTGCTCAATATCCTTTTTTATTATCATGAACTGACGGAAAAAATGAATAAATTCATTCTATTATGAAAATTAATCAAGCATTTGATTTAAGAGAAGAAGAAAATGATGATTTGATAGATCTTTTCATTTCAGAACCTGATATTTCATAGCAGCTTAGAGCCACCCAATATCAAGTTGCAAGTCAACTTTTAGATCAATGTTTTTAGGAAAATTGTACTATTAATTCATTGCAAACATCATTTGAAGCTATATTTCCTGTTAACTCAATCACAAACAATCAAAGTAAAGTATTTCAAATAAGCCCAGGAAATAATCTTAATATTGGAAATCATTTGAAATCATCACAGGAAGAAAAATTGATTGAATTATTGAAGAAATATTCAAAATCATTTTCTTTGGATTACACTCATATGCAAGGAATTCCTCCTAATACACACATTCACCATATCTACATAGATGAGAGTGTCAAACCTGTGAGACAACCAAAAAGAAGAATGAATCCACTGATGAAAGAGATAATAAAAGAAGAATTGCAAAAATTATTACAGGTAGGATTTATATATTCTCTCTCTGACAGTTAATGGGTTTCTCCTTTAGCAGTGATTCCAAAGAAGAATGGAAAATGGAGAGTTTCTTTAGAATATAGAGAATTGAACAAAGCAACCCTTAAATACCATTTTCCACTACCATTCATAGATCAAGTCCTATATTCACTAGCTGGAAAAATATTGTTCTCCTTTTTAGATGGATTTAGTGGATATAATCAAATTAAGATAGAATTAGAAGATCAAGACAAAGTGGCATTTACTTGTCCTTGGGGTACATATGCTTACAATGTGTTACCTTTTGGATTATGCAATGCACCAACTACTTTTCAAAGAGCAGTCTTGGCCATCTTTGTTGTTCTTATACATGAATGTGTAGAAGTTTACATGGATTATTTCACTGTTTACAGAAATACACTTGATGCTTGTCAAAAAAATTGGAATTTTTTTTACATAGATGCATCAGGAGCATATCACATTGGCAAACGAAAAAGGGGTCACAATTATAGACTACAAGGCTCACCTCAAATTGAGTAGGCAAACCGGTGCTAATAACGTTCAAATAGCTAGGAAATATATTTTGTTTGAGAATGAACTACCAGTTGAGGAGTTAGGTACCAATGAGCTGGTGGATTGTTTTGGAATTGTTTTGGAAGTTACGAGAATGATCCAAAAGGAGGATGCTCAGGTCAAATTTGAAGGGTGATTGGTGCTAGTCACCAAGGGAATCTAAGCATTTGATGTTGAACTTGGGAAGGTCATCGAAGCAGGGGTGCCTGCTTGTTGGGATTAGGAAGGGGTTTTTATACAGTGGGATGCTTATGAACAGAAGCTGGTCGAGGTTAAATTTTGGGTGGGTCCTACCTCTAAGAGGAAAACCAGATAAGAGGTTGATACAGTTGTGGCCTATATAAAGAAGGAGTTTCTCTTGTTAGGAAAGGTAAAACAGTTGTTCCACATCAACCTAGATTATTCGGAATTGACTCAGGTTCGAGCCATGTATGAGATGTTTAGTAATGCTCCTGTGGCCAATATGTTATGAGTTTATTTATCCTCCCACTCTTCACGTCGTACAACCTCCCAAAACAAATTTGCAACAGTTACCAAGAACTTCGCAATCATCGCAGCATGCATCGTAGTCCTCCCATCAGGCTTCACTGCAGTCGCGCCAAGCCTTGCATTCTTCACAACAATGTTGTTCCAAATTAATTTTTCATGATGTTACCTATATGAAATTAATTACTTTTTACTTTTTTATCTTTATGGTTTCAATTAAAATTTATCATAAAATACTTTGTTGTTTTTCAATTATCTAGTTGTGCTTCAGGCACGCTTAATTTTTCTATCATGAATGTACTAGAAAATCGAGAAAAAATATCCAGGTGATGGATCTTCTCTAAGAATTCTATAAAGAGAACCATCTGAAACGGAAGAAAGGTTCAAAATATTTTTCACGAATTTTGGTCTATGTCCCTAGTGACTGCAACAACATTTTTGGCATGGAAAGTATATTTCTGGAAGATAAACTGATAATATATATTTTCAGCTCGATTCTGTCTCTAATGTGTGTGCAATATTTATGTTTCTTAATGTGTTATCTTTACATTCATTTACACTTTGCTTCGTATATTTCATGTTATTGTAGCAGCTAGAATTACCTATCTTTATTCATGAATTTGTTTTACTTTGTGAAAGAGGATAAACACTTGTGAATAATGGGTAGATGTGAATACCTTAAAGGCACTCGATGAATATTTGTGTTCCATATTCTCTTTATTTCATCTTTTATTTTGGTCTTTAGCACACTATATTCTTGGCAAGTTTAAGTCTAATGAGTCAACAACCCTCCCTCTTTGTCTTCACCACTATATTATCAATCGAAGTCTGCATAACCAATCGTGTATGGCCCTGTTGAAATATTATATTCCAATCCTTATTGAAGCCCGGTCCATGAAATTTGGTATGTCAATTATATGAACCAAAAGCACAGGATTTTTTGAACCAACATATATAAGTTTTTAGCACTAAAGATCTGGGGTCTTATAAAGTAAATATTTAGACCATTTTTTAAAATATCCTAGGCACTAGTCTAATCAACAACCTAGGAGTTACAATAGTAAGTATTCCAATGAGATGCTTCATAAGTTCTACATGGATAGATGCAAAATAATGGAGATTCCTCTAACGACCAATTGGAGGAAAGAGGATGCCACTTAGAGTTAGGAAGTGGATGCCACTGTGTACAGGAAGTTGGTGGGTTATCTCATGTATTTGGTGAAAACACGACTGTACATGTGTTATGTGGTCAATTAGCTTATCCAAGCCATGGTTCAACCAACCAAATTATTTTGGAGGGCTGCTAAACATGTACTACAGTACTTAAGAGGCACCACTTAGTTTAGACTTTGTTACAGATGAACAGAGGGAGTGAAGATGCAAAGCTTCAGAGATGCAGATTGGGCGGGTATTCCATCAAAAAGGAAGAGAAATTCAAGAGGAATTTTTTATTTTTAGGTCAGTAGTAGTTTCTTGGTACAACAAGAAGCATAGATTAGTTGCATTCAGCTCAATAGAAGCATAGTACATGGCTGCCAGTCAAGAAAATTTTGAAGCTATATGGATGAGAAAGATTATTGTTGGGTTATTTGGTTAGATGATGGATCCTACTGTGGTTCACTATGACTATCAGAGTTGTATCAAAATCTCTGAGAATCCAATTTTTCACGATCAATCCAAGAACATTTATCTCTTGTACCACCATATAGGAGATTGTGTGCATAGGCGGATCATGTTGTCACAGTACATTCTGATAGAGGAGCAGGATGTAGATATTTTGACAATTGCCTTGTCAAGAGGAAAATTTGAGTTCCACAGAAGTAGGATCGGGATACCTGATAGTACCGTTCTTGCCGAGAAGGGGTGTGGAAAATGCAACAAGAAATTCCTAATTTAATTTTCCCTTTGATTAAATTAGGATAAAATCAAAATCCACATCAACAAACAAATTGAATGATTTAATTGAGTTATTATCACTGATTTAGCTTAGTTAATTCGAGTTGGAGGATGAACTTGATTTGTGTACAGTGATTCCTAAATTTTAGGAGACAAGGTTGAGTTCATTTCAATTGTAACAATTTAATTCAGTAAATTGAGTTAAGGTCAGATAAATTAGTTCCAACTATTGGAGGAACTAGTGGGACGTCTAGCAGTGGGGTACATCTTCAGTGTTTAACTACTTAACTGATCATTCAACCTAAATTAACTCATGCATGCATGAAATTCGAGTTACCCAGTTGAGATTGGAGTTAAAGGGAAGTGTACTATCGGTTGTACAGGTCATACATGCAATCAAAGGAAGGCCTAAAGAAACTGCACAATTATCAGTGAGGAATTTTCCTAATTAATAGGGGCCTAATTCCTCAAGTAAAAACAAAAATAAATAGGAGCTTGGATGGCTTGAATATAGGCTAAGTGTTTTCCAAAGTCAGTTAGTCAGGCACAGGATAAAAGATACTTTTGCATGTTGAGGTCAAGGTTGAGCATATCATATTGTGTTAATCCATATTCTTTGATTAATGCAATAAATATAGTAAGGGGTTTTGAGCAGTTTCTTTCCCCTAGATATATCTATGTGTATGTGTGTTGAATCTTGATGCATGTTAATTATTGTGTTCTTGATCATGAATTTACTTCCACAGATTGGTAGAGTAGATTCTAGTCTTGTGATTTAGTAATTTTCATGACCAATTTAGGATCTACAAATTAAAATTATACTATAGCGAACCAAGATCTGAAATTTTTAGACGAAATTCACCAATATTTCGACTCCAAGTGATAAAAATTTTAGCATCTGAAGCCTCATATAAAAAAATATAGTGAAAATTCCAAGATGACCTATTTGAATCAACGAAACACTAAAATCCAAAGCTATGATACCAAATGTTATGCAAACAAATCACAAAACAGAAGAAAATATATATCAACAACTTTAAAATTAACCTATTTGAGGGGTAACCTCCTTTACATCACATAAATTAACAATTCTTGGATGATACAAATGACAAGACCTTCTTGGTATATATAAGAGTCTAAGGGGTCACTATATAAACCGAGCCTACATAAAAATAATATTGTAAGGGCACAACAATAACAATAGTGGGCTTCTATGGGGCAAACAATAACAATATTTGGGGCTACATGGCAAAACAATAACAATAATGGGGTTTCACTAGTATTATAGGGACCTAATAATTGCCTTATGGCCACCCAGACTTACCTAGAGGGAAACCTTGACTATCAAATTTACATGTGAAGAGACATTCTAATATGAAGGAAATAAAGAAATGTTTACAATTTTTTTTTGTTTATATGGAACCTTACTATATGCCAAATTTAATGTTTATGAGTATAGATCCATCTTAACTCTAGATCTATCAAGCACTACTATGCAACCAAATCACAAAATAAAAGAAACGATAAATCAACGACTTAAAAATTATCCTCTTTAAGGGGGAAACCTCATTTAAATTACATAAATGAACAAATTCTTGGATGATAAAAATGATAATAAATTATTGGTATATAGAGGAGTATAAGGGGTCACACTATAATCAAAGCCTACATAACACTAATAATGTAAGGGAAAAACAATAACAATAGTGGGATTTTATGGGGAACAACACTAACAATAGGGGCTACACTAATAATAAAAATAAGAGGAATACACTAGTATTATAGGGACCGAACATGCCCCTCTCCTTCAAAAAAGTTTTGTTCTCACTGCTGGAGTAATTTTGGATGCTTCTGTATAAAATTTTCATCCTCCCATGTGGAGTTTTCAATAGGTAAGTTCTTCCACTTAATGAGATACTCTAAAATTAATTGATTTTGTAGTTGTCCAGTTCTTGTTTTCGTGACTTCTTTAGGCTCAACTATGAATTTTCCTTCTTCTTCAAGTTCTGGAAACATTTTTTGAACTAAGACCTTGTCACCACTAATCTTCTTTATGCTTGAGATATGTTAAACTGTGTGTACTCAGGAAGATGCAAGCAACTCAACACCTTGTAAGAACCACAGTACTTGGGTGATAATTTATTATCCTTCTTAGCTTGCTTGAGGGACATTTTTTTGTATGGTTGTAGTCGTAAAACTACATAGTCGCGTACATCAAAAATTCTTTCACTGTGATGTTGATATTCCTGTTGTTTCATTCGATTCTGCGTTGGAGTAAGGTTATCCTTTAAGAGTTGGAGAACTTGTTTTTGATGCTCAATGTGATCCTCCACTGCTTGAACCTTAGAATTTTCTCTTAAATATGATGTGATGGATGTATCCATAAAGTGCCATAAATGGGGTCATTTTTTCTGCAGTATGGAAAGAATTTTTATATCAACATTCAGTTAGAGGTAACTGTTAGGACCTCACTATGTACCATTTTTACTATATATTTTGACACCACCTTACCTTTATAACCATGTTTAAAAATGATTCCATCATCATTTTCATTCACTTTATCCAAAGGTATATAAAATCCTCTTCTTTACTATATATTTAATCTGTTTACATATAATTCCATATTACTCTTATATTTCATCATTAATCGAAGGTAGATTGTTGCTAACATAAGTCTAAAAGATCGCAGATAAATTATGTGCTGTGCTGGAACAATCGATCGTTGCTGAAACAGTCAAACTTCGTTGCTGAAACAGTCGACTCCGTTGCTGAAACAGTCGACTCCGTTGCTGAAACAGTCAGTAGGCACGCAAATTCCATCACTACTCGTAATTTGCGATTCTGGAAGAGTATTTTTTGGAACAATGGCAACAACATGAGACGAGCAAGGAAGTGGTTACACGGATTATCCTGAAGATAGTACTCTTTTTATATCTGTTGTAACAATATCTTTTTATGGAAGAACAGAATAGCCCTGTTTTAAGAAAGAAGAACATATTTGGGATAAACGTAGGTTTGCTCTAATGTAATTGTAAGAGATGTCTCCTCTTTAAAAAGAGGAGACATCATCATTAGAATGGGGTTCAAAAAAACTACAGGAGAACATTGTGTTTGAGAGGACAGGAGCTAGACTCCATTTGTAATGTATCATTTCTTTTGACAGATGAATAAAAGTCCCTTTTGAGCGCTTCAATTTAATCCTTTTCCTGGGGAATCTTGTGAGAAGGAAAGGGCCCGCCTTCCTCACAAGATTCGCCCGACTGTTCCTGTAGTTTGCTAGATTTCTTTATGATATTCGCACTTTACTTTAATTCTGTTTGCTGAAACACCAGTTACACAGTTCTGTAGTTTATTGAGCATTCTGTTTCCTTTAACGCTGCATGTGTTTAGTACATTCAATCTTAAGAAGTTAAGGGATATGTTTCTGTTATTTGTTTGAATGTATGATTGATGTTGGGAAGCAGGTGCTGAAGATTCCTGTACAAAGGAATAGGGTCCTGTTCCCATTGATTGCTCTTTCTTTTCCCTGCAGTGTGATTAGAAACAGGAGATAGGTGCTGAAGGTTCCTGTTCATGGGAATAGGGTCCTGTTCTCTTGAGTTTATCTTTTCTACAGAGTGATTAGTGTCAGGCAGCACGTGCTGAAGTTCCTATTTAAAGGAATAGGGTCCTGTTCCCTGTTATGGTTGATTGGTTTCCTTTCCTGCAGAATGATTTCCTTTTATTTGGATTCTTAAAAACTGCAATAGAGGAATTACTTCTACTATAACATAAGTAACTTCAGCTTTGATTAAACAAGGTGTGAATAATTAGATTTGTATGATTGTGTGGCTTTTTACTACAACATTATTTTTTCTTTTGGAATTGAGCATATCCAGTGCGTGATTGTCTTTGGAATAAATAGACTTCCTCGGGTTGACAATTTATGTGGAGCTTGAATTGTTAAAACAATTAAAGCGACCAACAGTAACCACTTGACCCATTGTTTTTTTTTATCAGATACAAAGAAAGGAAGATATCCCTCCAAATTTTTTTTCATTATCTCAGTTTTCCCATCAGATTGAGGATGATAAGATGAGCTATGATCTAATTAAGTACCAAGACAAGAAAATATTTTCATCCAAAATTTTTTAGAGAAAATGGGATCTATGTTACTTACAATAATATTTTGGTTTCCATGTCTCTTTTGAATTGTTTCCATAAATACAGTAGCAACTGTACTACCTCTAAAAGGATGCGATAATGCACAAAAGTGTGCATACTTGGTAAGTCTATCAACTATCACCATGATGACACTCTTTCCTTAAATTTTGGGTAAACTTATGATAAAATCCAATGAGACCTCCTCCCAAAGATGATTTGGAATGGATAAAGGTTGTGACGGGCCCAGGGTCTTAATTATCTCAACTTCATTTTTTTGGAAAATGAAACATTCTACCATGAACTTATGAATATCAAGTTTAAGGCCATCCCAAAAAATTCCTTCTTGACCTTGTGGTAAGTTTTTAAAAATTCAAAGTGCCCTCCTAAAGGGGAGGTGTGAAATTCCAAAAGGATCTTTTGCTTGAGTTGGTAATTATTACAAAGATATAGCAATATTTGTACCATAATGAATCATTTTTATATCTAAATGTATCAGATGTATTGGGATCTTCTTGTAGATTTTGAATGAGTGTCCACACCTCTTCTTCATTCTTCCATTTATCCCTTGCTTTAGTTAGCCAATCAGGTTGGATAATAGAAATGGCATAAAGCAATGCTTCCATATCCTCATCCTTTCTTGAGAGTGAATTTGCAACAAAATTTTGCTTCCCTTTTTTGTAGATGATTTCAAATTCATAACCCAACATATTTGTGACCCACTTTTGCTTCTCTTCTGAAGATAACCTTTGTTCCAAAAAGTATTTCATACTATCATGATCTGTTTTTACCTCTAATAGTCTCCCCATTAGGTAAGGTCTCCATTTCTTTCGTACATGTAGTATTTCCAACATTTCTTTCTCATAAATAGGTTTGTGTAAATACTTTCCTTTGATTGGATGAATTTCAAAACCAATGGGTCTTCCTTATTGCATTAAAACAATACCAATTTCATTTCTTGAGGCATCACATTCCACAATAAAGGTTTTTGTGAAGTCAGGAATAGCTAAGACTGGTGCTTGGAACATTGCCTCTTTAAAATGTTCAAAGGCCTTATTTGCTTATGAAGTCCAATAAAATGCATCTTTCTTCGGTACTATTTTTAAAGGTGCTACTATTATCCCATAATTCTTAACAAACTTGGGATAATACCTTGTCAACCTGAGAAATCCTCAAAGACGATTTATGCTTGTGGGGATTTCCCATTCCTTAATGGCTTTAATTTTCTTAGGGTATACCATAACACCCTCATGAGATACAATTTGACCCAAATATTCCACCTCCTATACTCCAAAGAAACATTTGGAGGTTTTTGCATATAATTGTTTCTCATTTATTAGTTTAAGCACCCTGTCAACATGTTGAAAATGATCTTTCCAAGACTTGTTCTAGATTAGTATATCATAAAAAAAATACTAACAAAAAATTTCTAAGGAAGGGAAATGGAATTCATCAAACCTTGAAATGTTGAAGGTGCATTAGTAAGGCCAAAAGGAATGACCAAAAATTCATAATGACCCTCATGAGTTCTGAATGTTGTTTTCAGAATGCCTTCAGTATTCATTCTAATTTTTTGATATCCTAAACGAAGATCCATCTTGGTGAAGTAAATTGATCCAACTAATTCATCAACCAATTCATCAATGACAAGAATGGAAAATTTATCTTTAACAGTGAGCTTTTGGAGCTCCCTATAATCCGGACACATACGCCATGTTCCATACTTTTTGTGCAATGATACTACTGGAGTAGAGAACGAAATTTGACTAGGTTGAATTATACCAACCTCTAGAATTTCTACAACCATACATTCAGTTTCACTCTTTTGGGAATAGTGATATTTGTAAGGCATGATGTTTGGAGGAACACTTCCTGGAATCAAATTAATAGCATGATAATGATCACGAATAGGTGGGAGGGCCTTTGGGAATCTCAATTACCTTGGAGTTTTTGTCTAAGACTTTTTGAAGATCTAGAGAAATAGATGATTTTAAATTTTGAACCTCTAGTGAGCATAACTGTGCAACTACGCCTTGTTGTTATTTCTTCAGAAGTTTTTTCATACCATTAAAGATGATTATCTTTCCTGGTTTCCCTATGATACCCCTTAATTCAACTTCCTTTCCTTCCCAAAAAAAATCCAAAAAAGTTCTTGAAGAATAAAAGCTATCATTCCTAAAGATTGTAACCATTGGAATCCTAGTACAACATTAGCACCACCCATTGGAATGTGTAATGTTCCCAATTTTAGCCTCAAGCTAAAATGGAACATTATAGTGGCATATTTTATTTTTGCTTAATAAAATGGGTAAGGAGACCCCTTAACCCCTTTGATGGAAAATAAAACTCCCTGTGTGAAAGGAGAAATAATAAAGCAGTTAAAATAAACACCCCATGGTGTGAACATGATAAGGATCACCTTGAGTTGGCCATCTTTGACCAAGTCAACAACGCTGCCTTAGAGGGGTGGCTTGCTTGAGAAAACAATGCAATTTTTGGAGGGAAAGCATTCAAAGGAGAATGGAAACCCTAATTGTGGGACCCATGGTGAAAGTGAGTTCAATTGATTTATAAGAAAGAAGGAGCAACTCACTTGGATTATCCTTTGATTCAAAAATTTCGTAGTGAGACCAAGGACTTGCACATCCGGGTTGTTTAGCAGGATTGCAGTGCTCTTGAGCACTGGGGGTGTTCCCGGTGGGGATCCCCCACCTCTTCCTCATGGGAGGAGAGGATTTGAGCTGCATTTCCTCATTCCAGAATTTGGCCAAGCTCACTCCTTCAGTTGCAACATTATTTCTGTAGCAGAATGGTGCTGTGTTGCTGGGGTAGCAACAGAGGAACTCATAGAGTCTTTCCTGGTGCTGTAGAGAGGGATCTTGAACTTCATTTCAGATCTTTGGCATTAGGCCACTCATTCACCATCTCCCACTGCGTAGTCATTTGGAGAAACTGTGTTATTCCATGAGAGCAGTGTTGAGGGAGATTCTTGTGCTCATCAGGAGGAGTGCTTTTGAGTAAAATGGGATCATCCCCTTTTCCTTTGAGGGCATTATCAGAGGAGGGCATCAACATTTCAGATCAGCCACAGCCTCATATTCTTTGGTTCCAGCTGCAGTGACAATTTATTTGTCAATATGGTATTTTGTCCGGCATTTCTAGCAATCTCCTTGAGATTGGCTAGAAATCCTATGTTCAGCCCATTTTCTCATGTATGGGAATTTATTTGTATTACTTCAGATATATCATCATTTTTTATGTATTCAGAAGCTACATATCTCATAGAGACTGCGCAGTTATGGTCTTTCGACATTTCTGTGTAGCTACGGCTACTCCGACATTACATTGTCTATTCATTGGAGTTTGGTTCTAATGCTTGAGGGCTTTGTTCCTCATGATATTTCTGTATAATATTGCTGATATAATAATAATATGATGTCTCTGATATTTACCCTCTCATGATACATTCAGATTTGCAGAGTTCTAGATTTATGTTTTGCATATTGTTGTAAGCTCTTTCATTGAGCATTATCATAGAGACCTAGATTGGGGAGATCTGAATAACCCATCTAGTCTTATTTCTTTGGGCTCATTTTCTGCAAGGGAGTTATATTATTCATGTTCTATGGCATCCCAATGGTTTTTTTCCTTATTTATACAACAAATTCCTTATACAGCATCCTCAAGGACCCTGTGGCAGAAATTGTCGAGGTGGAATATTGCATATCCATAGGCAGAGTCTAAGAAGGGCCAGCTAGCCTCATAATTTCTCCCTTCTTTGGAAGGAGTCATATCCTGTAAATTCCCCATCAGTCAATCTCTAAAATGGACTTGCAGTGTCTCACTGAAGAAGGAAAAATGGAACATCTTAAGATGTTCCCGATGGAGCAGAAAATTCCAGATTTGGAACATTACAGTGGTATCAGAGCATGATATTGGCTCAGCTTGTGCCCAAGATCCATTGCTATCAGAAGAGGAGCTTCTCTCCAAGGAGAGGAGACTTACAAGGAGACAAGGAAAGAGGAATGAAGGAAGAGGATATTTCCCTTCTTCTTTTCCAGGAGATTATTGAAGATCTTGATGAAAGGGAATTTTGAAGAAATTTTCTGAGAAGGGTTTGTTGATGAGACAAATCCCGGCTATTTTCATGAAGGGTGTGGGCATTCAGCCACACATGCAGATCCATAGCACAGTCCCTTGTTCACTTGCATTGCAAGGGAGTAGAGGAAGAAATGAGGCCATGGGAGGAGCAGCACTGAAACTCAAGGTATGGATCATGATTTTTGGTTTGGAGGTTCCATTTTTCATTTTCATGCAAATGCAAAAACATGTGATGCCTTCACTAAGGGTTTGATGGGAAAACTTAGTGAAACCCATTGTGGCATAAATTCAAACACTTTGCATGCATTGGAAGGAACCAACAGCGCTATCACTTTGGGAGGAGATCCATCACCACATGGGGATAAGAGGGGAACCAATGCTTCCACTAGAGGAGCCCTTGTGTCTTTGCAAGGAGTTCCAAATATTTTGCATGTGGGTATCTAGACACAATTCCAGAGTCATATGTAGCATATGTTGGGGATTGTGAGATGGAGAAAGAAGAGCAGAAGGATCAGCATGGAGGGATGAAGAGCATTCTCCCTTATCTATTTCAAAAATTTTCTGCATAAAGAAAAGAGACTGCACTGCGCAGAGGAGAGAGGGACAAATCAGTCCACTCATACATGCAGTCTATTTTCAGATCTTGATGTCTCACTTTTTGATGGCTTTCAATCTAGGAGGCCATATGATCTAGAGATGATGAGAGGCATCATGCTACTTGGTTCACCACTCATTGGATTCCGGAGGGGTGGAGACATTAAAGGAGTCCATCACATCATAGTGAGTTGGGGATAAACACAGGGAGGAGGGATACACCCTCTCATTTTCAGTCTCACCCACTCTCATCAGCTATAATGCGCAGACAAAGCTTGTTGCATGGATGGGGATGGCTACTCCATGGATTTGATGAGAGAGAGGTTACTTCCTTTTTAGAATAACTCTTTCATGCTTTGGAGTGGATGGAGGCCACTCATGCTTACATTGCCCAAGATCGGAAGAATCTTTGGAGGTGATAGTCTCTCATGGGAGGCTTATTTTCGGAGATCATCATTTCTTTGAGCATGAGTAGTTGCATGATGGCATGGCAGCAACATTGGAGGATGAATTTGACATGAGGGGATGTCAAGGTAGTAGGAAACAGCGTGATGGAGCACCACATGGCAGAATATCAACGCTGTCTATGTGGAGGATTGATCCAGGATGGATGACTTAGCTTTGGTTGAGTATTCCCCCAGGATCTTGATGCATGCATGATTCTTGATGACCAGGAGGGATATGACTGATGCAAATTTTATGATATGGTCATCTAACATTATGGTAGATTCTTCTTGGCTAGGGCTTCTAGTCTCAAGAAGAGATTATTGCATGCAACATATGAGGACTTCCTAGCCATGCACTTGGATGCATACTTTGATTCGATAGAGGATTTCACTTGGAGGGAATTCATCATGGCACCTATCAGCATAGGGAGAGATGCATAGCCCGTTTGTTATGATGGAGAGGACCTCACAGCCACTTCCCTACTCATTGGAGGTAGAGGGAAATTATCAGTTCGACCATTTCATCTCAAGAGCCCAAGTCCAAATTGGAGAAGGTATAATCTCACATTTTATATTGTACTTCCCTTTCTTGTTGGAGCAGCATGATGAGTCAAGAAGAGTTGATTTCTTCTTGCATAATATACAAGGATGTATTTGTAGGCTTTGTGGCAGGAGAATGGACCATTCTTATGGTGGTTTGTGGAGGGAGTCACATGCTCCTTGGTGTGCACCATTGGCACCAATTTATATTTTCATGCTCATATCTTTTGAAGTGTGTGTGGCAGAAAACAAGTGGCTGGGAAAGCACTAGTTGTTTTGATGCAGGAAAGAGGCTCACTGTGTTGGTCCCATGAGAGGAGCAGTGACCCACTCTCTGGCTGCCTTATGGTAGCTTGTTTACATTGTATCATGCTACCTTGTATTTCTAATGCTTATTTATTCACGGGGAGCACCATTTGGAGAGTGAATTATATGTTGGGGAAACCCATTGGGAGCGCTATTCTCCCCATTACACATGTTCTATATTGCAGGAGACACCATTGGGAAAACCATGATTTCCATACTATTACTTTTCTCTTCTTGTGGGGAAAACCACTTGGAGAATTTGCAGAGGCATTTCATGGCTGAAAATTTTGATGGGGTAGCTTGGGCCACTCTTGGAGGCCATACCATTTCAGCCCAAGGACAGAGGAAGCCCCATATGTACACACAGGGAGAGGAGATCTTATTGGGATGAAGCAGCAAAACTCTCCGCTCAGCCCCATTACATTGCACAGAACCGGGGGCAATATTTTCATTTTGATGATAGCATGGGTGAGGGGATCACCAGTGGGATTATATTTCCCATGCATGTCATCACTCCTACCTTGAGAATGCCATGTTTCAGCAGGGATATTTCCACCTACACCTTCTATCTTTCCGTAATGTGCACCATTCTAGATGGCATACTTGGGAGGAGGCATTGGAGGACAGTTTTATTGCGGCATATCTTGAGCAGCGGTGGAGATTTTTGATGAGGAGGCCACAAGAGAAGAAGGGGGAGAAATTTTGTTCTCTCTATGTAGTTGCTTGAGGACAAGCAACATGTGGGAGGGGAGGACTCTAATGTTCCCAATTTTAGCCTCAAGCTAAAATGGAACATTATAGTGGCATATTTTATTTTTGCTTAATAAAATGGGTAAGAAGACCCCTTAACCCCTTTGATGGAAAATAACACTCCTTGTGTGAAAGGAGAAATAATAAAGCATCTGAAATAAACACCCCATGGTGTAAACATGATAAGGATCACCTTGAGTTGGCCATCTTTGACCAAGTCAACAGCGATGCCTTAGAGGGGTGGCTTGCTTGAGAAGACAACACAGTTTTTGGAGGGAAAGCATTCAAAGGAGAATGGAAACCATAATTGTGGGACCCATGGTGAAAGTGAGTTCATTTTCTTTATAAGAAAGAAGGAGTAGCTCATTTTGATTATCCTTTGATTCAGAAATTTCGTAGTGAGACCAAGGACTTGCACATCCAGGCTATTTAGTAGGATTGCAATGCTCTTGAGCACTGGGGGTGTTCCCGGTGGGGATCCCCCACCTCTTCCTCATGGGAGGAGAGGATTTGAGCTGAATTTCCTCATTCCAGCATTTGGCCAAGCTCACTCCTTCATTTGCAGCATTATTTCTGTAGCAGAATGGTGTTGTGTTGCTGGGGTAGCAGCAGAGGAACTCATAGAGTCTTTCCTTTCTTGCTTTTTCAGTTGAGGAGTGATGTCTTCATTGGAGGAGCTATAGAGATGGCTCTTGGACTTCATTTCAGATCTGTGGCATCAAGCCACTCATTCACCATCTCCCACTGCGTAGTCATTTGGAGAAACTGCGTTATTCCATGAGGGCAGTGTTGAGGGAGATTCTTGTGCTCATCAGGAGGAGTGCTTTTGAGTAAAAGGGGATCATCCCATTTTCCTTTGAGGGAATTATTAGAGGAGGGAATCAGAATTTCAGATCAGCCACAGCCTCATATTCTTTGGTTCCAGCTGCAGTGACAATTTATTTGTCACTATGGTATTTTGTCTGGCATTTCTAGCAATCTCCCTGAGATTGGCTAGAAATCCTATGTTCAGCCCATTTTCTCATGTATGGGAATTTATTTGTATTCCTTTAGATCTATCATCATTTTGTATGTATTCAATAGCTGCATCTCTCATAGATACTGCACAGTTATGGTCTTCCGGAATTTCTGTGTAGCTGCAGCTTCTCCGACATTACATTGTCTATTCATTAGAGATTGGTTCTAATGCTTGAGGGCTTTGTTCCTCATGATATTTATGTATAATATTGCTGATATAATAATAATATGATGGATGTGATATTTACCCTCTCATGATACATTCAGATTTGCAGAGTTCCAGATTTATGTTTTGCATATTGTTGTAAGCTCTTTCATTGAGAAAAGTCATAGAGACCTAGATTGGGGAGATCTGAATAACCCATCTAGTGTTATTTATTTGGGCTCATTTTCTGCAAGGGAGTTATATTATACATGTTCTAGGGCATCCCAGTGGTGGTTTTCCTTATTTATGCAACATCTTCCTTATACAGCGTCCTCAAGGACCCTGTGGCAGAAATTCCCGAGGTGGAATATTGCATATCCATAGGCAAAGTCTGAGAAGGGCCAGCTAGCCTTAGGATTTCTCCCTTCTTTGGAAGGAGTCATATCCTATAAATGCTCCATCATTCAATCTCTAAAATAGACTTGCAGTGTCTCACTGAAGAAGGGAAAATGGAACATCTTAAGATGTTCCCGATGGAGCAGAAAATTCCAGATTTGGAACATTACAGAATGGAAAGCATTGGAATATTCAATACATATTCCTCCATGGTTTTATTGATATTATGACACTTTCCAAAGAATTTTATAGTTCCTCCATTTGCAACCATCACTTGATACTCTGGTGCTAGATATAAGAAGCAATTCAATTCCTTGGCTACCTTACAATGAATAAAATTAGGAGTACTACCTGAATCAATCAACACTATTACCTTTTTATTCTTGATATATCCTTCTATCTTGAGAGTTTGAGGAGTGGTAATTATTGCCAATGCATTGCAAGATTTCGTCAGATTCATTTCTTCTTTCTTAGGGGTTGGTTCCTAGTGTATATCCTTCTCTTTTGATGTTTCTTGTTCATTTTATTCCTCCTCTTCACAATATATGAAAAATAATTTCTTCTCTTCAAACTTATGACCTTTAGTGTATTTTCTATCACAACTGTAAAAAATCCCTTTTTCTATTTTTTCCTCCAATTTTTGTGGCATCAACCTTGTAGGTTGTGGAAGGCTAGGAGCAACAATACTTTCATCTCTATAGTTGTGACTGGTGGACTTCCTTGTTGCCATAATTTTACTTTCAAATTTTCTTGCCACCCTGCATTCCTTCTCCAATGAATTAGGTTCCCAAAGGCAAACATCATGTTGGATGTTATCTTTCAAAGTCCTCATGAATAAATCAATCCCATGCTCCTATGGAATATCAATTAACCTGATATTCAATTTTTGGGAGTCCTCAATGTGCTATGCCATTGAACACACATGTTTTATATTTATAAATTGGCTAAACAAGGTGTTGCTCTTTGTATCCACATACTATGCCATCATTTCCTCCGTAAAAATCGGCCAAGTGAAAAGTGGCTTACGAGAAAAAATAAATTGATACCATACAAATTTATTTGGTTCTAAATATAAATTTTCAATGCGTACCTTTTGTGTGTGTATCACATCATGGAGATCAAAATATTGCTCCATATATAGTATCCATGTTACTGGATCCTTGCCATAAAACTTCCTCATATCGATATTTGGAATGTGGTGTTTCTTAAACCCAATATTGGAGTCTATAAAATCATAATTCATATTCCTTTTGTCCTAGTCATTATTTTCATGGATTACCTTGTCACCACTGGGAAGTATTTCTTGCAACAACTTTGTCAACCCTTCTAATTTGACATTCATCGTATCCATGTATACTTTAAAAACTCGCATATTTTATGTTAAACCATCCTTCAAGCCT